>QXEO01001445.1:0-588198 GCA_007115705.1 Dactylis glomerata
TCGGAAGAGCTTTTAAAAGAAGTTGCTACAGTAACTAATGTTTTAATAGATGTTGTACTTAGTTTAAACTGAACCAAAGTGGATCTACTATCTTGCATACACTAATGTTGCTAATGAGATTGTGAAGTTCTGTATGAAGGAAGTTTTCAAGTGTAGGGAAAGGAGAATGATGTGATGAGATGAAGAATAGACAAAAGCTCAAGCTTGGGGATGCCCATGTCACCCCAAGAAATATCCAATAAGTACAAGCGTCAAAGCTTGGGGATGCCCAAAGCACCCCCTTCTTCATCAACAAAATATCAGGTCATCTTTCAAGACACTATATTTTATTACTTCATATGCTATGTGTTTTCTTGGAGCGTCCTTATTTTTGCTTTTAGTTTTATTTTTCTTTGTTTTCTGTAATAAATGGTTGGATCCCAGCATACTTCTTTTGGAGAAGACACACTCCGTTTTCATTGCCTAGAACACTCTAGTTTTCACTCTTATTGTTCTGCGAGTGTTCTCTTTTGCTAGTACTGTGTTTAGCTTTGTTTTTCACCCTTATTTTTGTTTAGAACTTGTTAGTTCTTTTAGTTATGTGTGTTTGTCCTCTGGTCTTTGTTGATTATTATCTTTGAGAGTTGTTTCAAACAAGTTGATTGGTGTTGGAGAAGAGTAAAATATTTCATGCGTATAGTGGTGCAAAAGTAAGCTTGTTTAGACTGTGGCTTAGACTTTAGCATGTCATGCTACATATTATTTTAATTATATGCTTAGTAATTATTGTTGTAGCATGAGTTGTCTCAAATGACTGAGAGTGCTTAATGTGCCATTGAAAGAATCATGTGTTGTTTTTACCATACAAAAGCATAATATTGTGGTATTCTCCTTTGATGCTTTATTTGGATTGACTTGGCGCATGCTTACACCATGTTATGACTATGAACCAGTCGCCTCAAGCCTATATGATCATTTAGTTTTTGACTTTTAATATCACTTTATGCTTTGATTAATAATGTTTTGTCGCTATGCATGATTATGGCCGTTATTGCTCTCTTAGTTGGCCGCACCCAGTCTCTTGCTAGACTTCACCTGTACCGCGTATGAGCTCTACTTGTGCATCCAACTCCCAAAAACCAAGTTTGCCAATGTGTCCACCATATCTACCTATTAGCATTATTGCTATTCCAAGTATATTCATCATGCTTTTATCTATCTTCCAAATTAAAAAATTTTGTTATGAGAAAATTAGTTAGTAAAGCTCTCACGAACTTGATGGCACATTTACTTTCTTGCATTTAATAAACTTGACCATTGTGACTCTCTTATGAAGTTTATATGCTTGCAAATTGTGAGTTGAGAGTTAGCTCAGCCATGCTTTCATGGGGCACGTTTTCAACATTGCACTTATTCGTCTTAGTTGATATCATGATCTTTTGTTTATGGATGCCTAGCAGTGTGAAATGAGGTGGAAACTTGTAAGCTCATGGAGTTTGTATATGTGTTAGAGAAACGCCTGGGCCGCTAATCTAAACCATGCATCATTCATGGTGGAAATTTACAGCATAACCATAGTGGGCATTCGACGACGCATCTCATAATAAAAAGCTATACCCAATGGTAAATAAAAGAGATGTTGAGGTGTTCATTATCTGTTTGTCTTGTCATTTTATGGGAAAGCTTCCATATCATCGGGCATGAGGTACCCCGTTGGCGTTCTCAATGATACATGTATGCTTACAATGACAAGAACTTATTTGGACCTAAGTAGAGTAGCATGAGGTTTAGGTACTCGTATTCAAGGGACATGAGATTTTCAACTTATGGTTTGTCAAGCATATAAACTCATATTTGCATTCATATTAACTTTAACCATTCAAGATGCTTATGATAGGGGCAATGAGAGATCAAAGCTAATGAGTACCATAATTTTTGGAAGCTTTATAAAACTTGTTAATCACTACTTCCCTCTGCAAAGGGCCTTTCTTTTTACTTTTACGTTGAGTCTTCATCTTCTATCCTGATGCACAATTAAGAGAGCATAGTTGTCATTCTGAGTATAATGTGCATAGTCCCAAAATTATTATTGATTGATTCAAGATTATGATATTGCTTGTTCTCAAATTATTTGTATCTAGTCACCCTTTGAACTTTGAAGGTGTCCTATGCATTTATGTTTTGCTATTCCATGAAGGACAAGCTGAATAACTTTGCTATGTTTTCTCTACGCTTAAAACAAACAAATAATTTTCAATGCATTATTATTCATGATCTTTTGTTTGCGTTGCTTTTCATGTTGTAACATGGTTGCTATGTTCTATTGTTAGAATTATATCTTTTATGCCCATGTTTAGAGTACTTTGATCTCAGCTTGCAATGCTTTACAATAACTTGATCAAGATTGTGTTGGCTGCATGTCACCTCAAAAATTATTTTTGTTATCACTTACCTACTCGAGGACGAGCAGGAGTTAAGCTTGGTGATGCTTGATACGTTGCAAACATATCTATAATTTTTTATGCTCCATGCTTATTTTACCCCAATTGCTTTATGTTTTGTTTACACTTTGTGGCATTTCTATACATTTTCTGGAACTAACCTATTAACAAGATGCCATAGTGTCAGTTCCTGTTTTCTGCTGTTTTTCTATGCCAAGTTTTTACTGAAGGAAATATTCTCGGAATCGGACGAAACAAAATCCAAAGTTCCTATTTTGCTGACACGAAGACGGAGTCCAAAAGAGAGACGGAAACAAGCAACGAGTCGGCCACACCAGGTGGTGGTGCGGCCTACCCCCTGGCCGCGCCACCCCATGGTGTGGGCACCTTGGGCGTCCACCGACCTCGCCCTTCCGCCTATAAATTCACATCTTCGGGAAAATCCTAAAGGCATGAGCCTCCATCCATGAAAAGTTCCGTAGCCACCATCACCGTCGACCCTAGTTTGGGAGGGTTCTGAAGCTCTTCCCGGCACCCTACCGGAGAGGGGAATCATCACCGGAGGCCTTCTTCATCGCCATGCCTACCTCCGGAGTGATGCGTGAGTAGTTTATTTTTGGACTACGGGTCCATAGCAGTAGCTAGATGGTTGTCTTCTCCTAATTGTGCCACCATGTTTAGATCTTGTGAGCTGCCTAACATGATCAAGATCATCTTATTGTAATGCTTACATGTTGTGTTTGTTGGGATCCGCTGAATATTGAGTACTTTGTCAAGTTGATTATTGATCTATCATGTCTATGTTATTTGTGATCTTGCATGTTCTCCGTTGCTAGTAGATGCTTTGGCCAAGTAGATGCTAGTGACTCCAGAGGGAGTATTTATGCTTGATAGTGGGTTCATGCCTCTAGTAATCTGGAGAGTGACAATAACTTCTAAGGCTATAGATGTGATGTTGCTACTAGGGAGAAAACAACAATCTTTTGTTCAAGGATAATTGTATTATTTACATACACTTTGGCTTAATGCAATAATCTATTGCTTGCAACTTAATACCCAAGGGTTGTTCGGATGATATCCTGAAGGTGGATTATTATAGATGCAGTTGGATTATGGTCTATGTATTATGTTGTAATGCCCAAATGAATCACATAGTGATCTTTATATCATGTACATGCATTGTATGCATTCTCTGTTTGTCAATTGCCCAACTGTAATTTGTTCACCCAGCATGTTATTTATCTTTATGGAGAGACACCTCTAGTGAACTTTGGACCCTGGTCCATTCTTTTACATTGATAATACCATCTACTGCAAACAATGTTTTCACACTGCAAGTACTATTTTATTTCACTGTAAACAAACATCTCTTTCCATATTATACGTTTAATCCTTTGTTTCAGCAAAACCAGTGAGATTGACAACCTCACTGTAAGTTGGGCAAAGTAGTTTGGTTGTGTTGTGTGCAGGTTCCACGTTGTTGACTAACGTCGGTAGTGCGCCCTGCCAATGTCAGCTTGCAGCAACCTTCAGAAGTGATTTTTTTCTCCTACTGGTCGATTAAACTTTGGTTTCATACTGAGGGAAAACTTACTGTTGTGCTCATACCTTCCTCTTGGGGTTTTCCAATAGGTCCTATGACACATCAAGCGTGAAGCTGACCGGCGAGTTTACCTCGCTGGAGGAGCCAACTGATGAATCTAACATTGCCACGGACGTGGTTTTTCCTGTCGATGGACCTGATGTTGTCGGATCTGATAGGCGAATTGAACCCAGGGAACTGACGCGAAAGTTCAGGGTTCTGAACGTCAGGTCCATCTCCTGATCCAAGCTTGCGAAGACTGGAGTAAGGGTTGGTGGATGTGGTTGAAAATCTACGGTTCGAAGGCATATCTGGTTTCCATCGACTTTCGGGTTACTGTTGGCTGAAAGTAAAAAAGCCGTCAAATTCATGATTCCAACGCCCAAGGTCCCCACGGTCGGCGCTAATTGACGAGGGTTAACTCAGCAAATGTCCTAAATGAATAACTTTGGATCGGGGGAAGAGGGCGTCGGATGAACTCGAAGGTAAAAGATCAGGCGAACAAGGCGAAACTTGGTGCGTGTTGAGAATAAGCTAGTAATCAATTGGCTCAATCTCAATCTGTCCCTAGCCGGCCCCTCCTGGCCCCTATATATAGGTGGCCAGGTCTCGAGGATCCGGTCGGGTTCAATACAAATTATAATGTCTATAAACAATATCATCTCGTATTTCGACTACATCTATGCTTGGGCCTAACTCTCGGGCCTCAGGAATACTAAGATAACGGGCCCTTAATGACTATACCCTTGTCACTCGCACTAGAGGAGAGGAAGGCAATGATGGAGCTCGCCATCACCGATGAAAATACGACGATGATGATGGATCCGAGCACCATGGATACCTTCAGTAGAAAATGGTGGGGATATGAGGAGAGAGGATATTTAACAAATTTTACTATTTTACGGATTCCATTCACACCGCGGCGCGGATCAGTGACCGTAACCAAGTCCTTAAAAACGAATATTCTAGTTTACGGTTTTGAGTACGGGTACTAATCTGCGCCGTGGCTTTCGAAATCGTAAAACGCGAGTTCATCACCCTATACTCGTGTTTTACGAGCCGACGATTTACGGGCTCGATTAGAGATGCTCTAAGAGCGAAACCACAGAGCGTTTCTGAAGACTGAGGAGCGTTGCTGGCATCTCTGGAGAGTCAGAAGTGATGTTGAAGACGTAGCATTTTTCTACTCCTCTATTGTACGATTTTTCCTACGAAGAGTTTTTAAGTATACTCCTAGGATGCTCTGGTATGATGCACTCGTAGCAAAACAATTGTTGCGAAGCAAACGAGGATTAGCTGCTCCTTGTAGTTATTCATTGGTCTAGTCTTCGAGTGATTGGACCATCTTGGAATCTTGGCGAGGACTTCACTGATGGCCATGTGACTGATTCTAGGACCATGTGAGTGGTTCTCGGACTGAGAAATGCACATGGCCCATGTCTCCTGGCGTACGTGCTCCACCTCGTCCAACGCCGCATCTGGTGCAGATTCTACCTTCAAAATTTAGGGCCTGGATACGCACATCTCTAGGTGCATGCATGAACTCCTTCCCGGTTGGATTGTTCTTGTTAAATGGGTACGTACAAGTGGACAACAGAGTCACACCACCCAAGCTAAGTCCCGAATTTAGGTTATTATGCATTCGCAACAAAAAATAAATTTAGGTTATTATGCGATAGAGTTTTCTTCTTACAGCTTTTCCCCAAAACGGAAAACATGGCACACTTGATAAAATGACTGTTTCACTGATATGTAGCGTAGGAGGCTAAGATCCGAGCTCGAGCGTAAACCTATACTCCGTTGCATGAAAGTATTTTAAATAAATCGGATCATGGAATTTGTTTTCCCTCTATAGAGCTTTCGCCTCACAGGTAATAATTCCTTTTATTTCTGGCACAAAAAAAAATACTTTTTAACAACTGCAGCAAGCAATGTATTGAAGTATCTAGTTCCAAACTGCTTATTTTGCAATTCTTCTGTTTATGTTCCTTAAGCCCCCATACTACTTTTATCTCTCATGGTTTCGCCATATGCTACTATGCCGTTGGGGAAAAAAACTTGCATCGTGCTAACGGAAAGTACTCTCCCGGTAGTTTCATTTGTGTTCACACCAATGTGCAGTTGGGTTCATGCACCCTGCACCGATGCGATGTTCGAGGTTATTTAAGACTGGTCCCCTATTTCTGTCCGATGAGGTTCATGCATCAAGTTGATGTAATACTCGAATTCCTAGGATTATTTCCTAATTTGCTGCTTTCATTTGTGAATCCCTTTCTATTCGCAGGCTTCCGGATGGCACCCCGCCGGGTTCGGGGCCGGGTTTGGCACCCCCATACCCGCACCCGGCCCTTCTCCCCGCACCCGCCCCCATACCCGCTGTCGGGTACCGAACGACACTAGACCCGCACCCGGACGGGTTTCTGAGACTCGATGGGTACCCGTCTGGCCGGGCCCTGGCAGCTGTGCGACGCTGCGGGAGATAACAAGAGAGGGGCGCGTGCTGCCAAGAGAAGGCTCGCGCGGCGGCGCTCGATTCGGCGAGCACCATGCCTGAGGGGGAGCGTGCGGTAGGAGGGTAGCAGGGGCAAGAGCTGCGGAACGCGGTGCTTCATCCTGCAGGAGAGGAGCTCGCGCACGGCCGAGGTTGCAGGAAGGGCCGCTCCAAGCGGGGCTGTAGGGCACGGCGGCGGGAGGTAGCGAGAGGGGAACACAGCGCGGGAAGTAGAGAGGAGGGGGCGCTCGGCTGAGAGCGGTGGCGTCTGGTGCTTGGTTCTATTCGGCGGGGGTAGGACTGGTGGGGGTGTGGGGCGATGGGATCTGGCATCTAGGGGGATTTTAGGGTTGTTTAGACAATGGCATATGGGGGCCACTGTCTAACCGGGTATGCGGGTTGTATGTCGGTTTGGCACCCTGTACCTGCCTCCGCTAGACCAGGTGGGTATAAATTTTTACCATTAACCAGCTTCGCGGGTTTTATTTTCTACCAAACCCTCCCTATTTAGTGTCGGGTACCTCATCGGGTTATCAGGTATCAGGTACCCATTGCCATCCGTACGCAGGCTTGACGTTCCTGACCTTGCTTAACCTCGTGCCTTCAACAGCTACAGCCCAACGGTCAAGTAAGCATGTCAGATACTCAAACCCCCATTCCTCAATTGAACGTTAGACATATAAAAGAACGGAAAGACACCGTCCAGATAACGCATCGACTATGTACATTGAATTGGTGAAATGGAATAGAAGACTATACATTCAACCATCTACCACCAGTTCCTAGACAGAAACAAGTTAATCCAGACAAAATGATAGAAAATAAAAAAAAGAAATTTATACAGCTCCAGATCATTTATCTGGAGTAGCCCAAGGAGCTGCGGTGCATCGCTCATCGCACACTTAATGAATTTTTCCTATCAGTTGCCTTTACTATACCATGCAGATTTTGCAGCACAGCCAAAACGATCAATCAATTGCGCTGAAGGGGTTGCAAAGCAAACTGTGCTGGACAAATAGATCACCACAGGCAATTCAAGTAATGATGCTGGTGCCGCCTCCTGTACTCCATGAGGCCTCCATATGTTTGGTCTGCTACGCCAATATAGAAGGCCTCCGTGTCTGGGCTGAAAGACAAACCAGCTATCTCACCGAAAAAGTTAATCTCGTGAGATTTGCCATAATCGGCAAAACAGTCGTAGATATGGACGAAATCTATAGGCTCCGCTGTTGCCAAGAATCGCCCATCCGAAGAGATTTGATACAGCGTATCGAGCCTAGCCTTCCACCGAGGACAGCTAAGGATTCTGACATGTTTCTAATGTCCCATAGCCGACATGTCGTGTTCTTGACTCCAGTAGCCAAGATATTGCCGTCTGGATGCCAGGCAGATGAGAAGGAGTAATCCAAATGCCCTGTAAGTTTACCAATCGCCTAAAGCAAAAGCAGAAAAGGTCACTGTTTTAGGATTAACCAGAAAACCAATCGCTTGAAAACCTGAGCAAAAGAAGAATAACCTCACACTTACCTTGCCAGACTTGGGATCTAGTACCAAGCCATCCTCATCATCACCAAGGACAGCAAAGAGTGTTCCGTCAGGGTTCACCGAAACACTCTGTTTCGAAACAGATATCAGTAAATAAAGGACAACAACACAGAAAAGTAAACAAGTCTGAGCTTTTGCTGAAAAAAGAACAGGTTTAAGTAGCTTACATTCACAGAACCATGGGAAGACATAGTGGTTCAGGAGGTCGAAATACTCTGTGTCAAAAATTCTGACAGGCAGTCATTATTAGCAGCAACCAGCCTCCTTGAACCACTGGAAATATACATTTGTTAGAATATTGTTAACAAGAACCTGACAGTACTACAGTATACCAACTTGGAAAGAACCAAATCTCACTTGGGGTCCTCGTAGATCTCTAAAGAGTTAGTTATGGCATTCTCATCCTCTGTAACTCTCGTGCTAAAACAATCCCGTCATCTTCTAGTCGCTAATAGAAACAAAGCAATTATCAGCTCAGATCATGTAATTACTTCCTGGACTACTGCAGGGTACAAGGTCTATTTGTCATCACACTTACCTTGCATATAAGCTCCCCTTGAAAACCACCAACTACCAGTAAATCGTCATCTACAGCCATAGTTTGTGAACTGGACCATGGAGACAGATTGTGAACCATGCCCTCTTGTCAAGCAACAAGAAAATGTGATGAACTTTTTAGTCTAAAAAGAAGATGATCAACAGCAAATAACCTGTGCTGAAATACAAACCTGTTTCGGTATAATGCAATCATCACCATTGATTAGCTCAGTGCTTATCTGGTCCAGTGATGACCAGTGTGTCAACGAGATTGTGTACTGTATAACATCATGCTTGGTTGTTGCCCAGACCAAATTCCTCAACTGTAAACTTGAATGTCAGAACTCAAAACTACATAATCTACCTTTATTTATTAATGTGACTTAAGGCATCAAGCTTAACTGTGCAAGTATATAAAGCACACCGAGAAGAGATAAATTACTATATGTGCATGAATATAATCTGATACAAGCACCTATTACGGACAAGTTACTAACTGAACATCCAAGTTACAGATTCAGGAGTTCATCAAGAAAATGAACTACAACAATTAGCAATAACTGTAGTGGAGGAACTAAAAGAAATAGATCCTCACTAGGGAAAGTGGTGTGTAACAAAGGGTAATGCGCTTTTATTTTAGGCTGGGTGCCAATAACCTGTGAATGGTTTTCGTATAACCAGGTCTTTTGGTTCGGTTGCTGTAATGGGCTTCTTCGGTTTGGGTGCTAATGGACTTTTTCTAAACAGTTAGGTTTGGTGCAGTTCACACATCACAAATGGTTGGTCGGTTGGGTATGGGCACCATGGTTTCTAGTTCCAAACGGGGATACTGTGGTTCCAAACCGGTTCGACAGAATGGTTTAGCTGCTCGCTCTCTTCCTCGTTCCGTCAGCCGCCACGGCCGCCGCCGCTAGCTGTTTGCTTCCCCCTGGCCGGCCCTGCCGCTAGCTGTTGCTTCCCCCTGGCCGGCCCTGCCGCTCGCTGCTTGCTTCCCCGCCGCCGCCGCACGCCGCTCGCTGTTGCTTCCCCGCGGCCGGCATTGCCGCTCGCTGCTTGCTTCCCCACCGCCGCCGGCGCCGCTTGCTGCTTGCTTCCCCGCGGCTGGCGTTGCCTCGCTGCTTGCTTCCCCACCGCCGCCAGCGCCGCCGGCGCCGCCGCTCGCTGCTTGCTTCCCCGCCGGGCCGGCGCCTCCGCTCTCTCTTCTTCTGTCCCCCCCCTCTCCTCTTGCGGTTTGTCATCCCCGCTCCCGCCCTCACGACGGCAGCTCGGCCCTGTCCTGTCAGTCGTCAGCCGTAGTTGATTCCTGGAGCGAACTGTTGTTGACCCGCGGCCAAAAACCAGTCTAGAACTGTGGTTCCAGCCATCGTTCAATTTAGTTTAGGCAGAGTCAGGACGTGGTTTAGTTCAATTCGGGTGTGAATACAAATTCCAGTAGATCAGTTTGGTTTGGTTTTCCCGTATTACTTACGCGGGTTCAGTTCAGGTTTAGTTTTAGGTACCCAACCATTCTCAGGTTTAGTGCCAATGTAAGTAAATATCTACCCTCAACAGTACTACTACCTATTTTTGCACGGAACAGTGCTACTACCTATAACCATCCTTAGCTAAAAATTGGAAAGCTAATTTTGGAACGGAGGTAATACTTAGCTATCTACTTTGAAAAACTGTAATACTGAGGCACTTAATGCAGAAATAAAGAAGGTTCTTAGTTTTCTTTTTTGGGATTAAAGAGTAAGAATGCAGAATCACACTACATGCTAGAATGACCGGGAAAGTTCTGTTGGTCTCACCAAATTTCTACTAAACACACCAATATTTACATGAGCATTCCGATGTTCAGCAGCCCGCGTGGAAGGAGCCATTGCCCCTATATATCCACCAAGAGGTGGTTCTTCTGAGATTTTTAGTTGATAGGGGTCGTTTTGGGGGTGCTACGCAATCAGAATTGGAGCCCTCGATCAAAGATGCGGAGCCTCATTTGGTTGCTAATTAGAAACTTGATGTGTAATTATACATAAAGGATAGTTACACGTGTTGGTGAGTCTTAAATAATAGTGATCCTTGTAGTTACATGACATGTATCAGATACTGACTGCGTTTCTTAAAATTTTCCAGAACGTTACACTATGCCCAGGCTAAAGATCGCTCCCTGCAACCTCCCTGACAAACCATCCTCAAAACAAGCCCTGCCACATTCTTGTTCCCTTTATAACCATCATCCCCCCCCCCCCCCCCCCCCCCCCCCCCCCTCTTTCCTCCTCCTATAATTGCCTGATGTACTGCTAGTTGTTCTATTAGGTAGCCTGTGTCAACTTGTCAAACCCAGGTAACACTCAGGAAAGACTAGCCAACATGTAGTCATATTTTTTCTTGAAAGAATACTATGCAATTTCTTTTCCCACATCATGCAGAATTTGTTCTATGTAGTAATGAGAATGGAGTAGGTGTTCTTTAGAGAAAATTGCATGTCGTCACTAGAATAATATCAGCCCAGAATATATGAAGTAGAGGCTTCAACAATTGTTTTAACAGAAAGGTAGCGTTTTCTCTATAACTTTGTGCTAGAGCAACTACGAAAAAGATATGGCCCTCTTGCTGAGATTCCTATTAAAAAAGGCTAATCCTTGGGGGGTCACTTAGTTCCAGGGTTTAACAAACATAATAAAATATACTGCCTCTCTAGGTGTATTAGGGCTTGACCAACTTCATCAATATACAAGTTATGTGACATAGAAGTGATAACATTAGATCATATCCGAAACTACTTGCTATAACTAGTATGATTTTGTACCATAATGCTGTACATTAATTCAGTAATTGTTAGTAGTAAAATCCTTCGCATACCAAGCTTAGCAGACCCTAGAACTCTAGATTAAGGAACTGAGGAGTACTAGTAATTTATGGAACTGAGAATAATAGTCTACAATATAGCTTCTTTTGCACAACATGATCTAATCAGCTAGAAAAGTTCAGCCCTTCGCTCTATTTAAGATCCACATATTGTACTGGAAGTGTTGAATGCGGCAGAGGAGACTCAAACCTGAAAAATGCACAATTGATGGCCGGGCACGCCTTGTTGTGTACTGAAAATCATAGTATAGGCTATCCTCATTCCACTTGTTGACAGAACTTGAAGATGAAAGACAAGGAAAATAAGATTTCATGCTGGCAGCAAACAAAGCTGATGAACATCATTACTATAAAAAATACTGCTTGCACTGTAAACTTTTAATTAAAAGACTAGACTGTTAATCGGTAATGACAGGACAGACATATATTATATAAAAGTATAACAGATAGTCATGTTCTAATGAGTAAAAACTCAGATCATAACACAAGTAACAGAAGAAAATATTGACATCTACAATGTCGCTAAGCCACTAAACGGGTTGCTAATCTGACTTCCCACACTTCCATTTGAAAATAAATGATCAGATATGAAGTTGCACCGATATACCACTGATTTGCATGTTTGTTTTTTGGCTGTTCTCTGGGGCAGTATGTCAGCAGACATCAGAATCATGTATCCAAAAATGAAAAGACCATGTGCAATCGAGCTTCTCAGAAGTATCAGTTGTTTGTATCAGCCGATCTAACATTCTGATATTGCTACCATTTATCTCTACCATTTTAAAATTGTGGGACAGCACATACCGGCATAGGGCTGACATTTAACCAAATATAGCGGCCAACATGAAGCTAACAGCAGAACCGATACATGTCTAAGGTAATAACTTGGTCGAATTTGAATCAATGCATGGTCTCAGCAGTGATGCGTGTGTAATGCACTTTCTATGTTGATATAACTATTTAATGCTAGTTGGGCTGCTGTTGTATGGGTTGATTGGCCTACCCTAAGTTACCCAATTATGCATAGGAAGCCTTGGAATTAATCCATCTAGATGTCTAAAATCCAACCGAATCCAATTAACTATGTTCTGAAGTTAGGAACATATCAACTAGTACAGGATAGTTCAAGTCCATCCCCACCCTGAAGCTAAACCATACCCTCGTTGTCGTTTCAGGAATAGTTTGTCATTGTGCCACTATCTGATTATCTTGCAGTTTCATGCCAATGCAAATGCAACCTTCACTCTATCCGTGAATTCACAAACGAGAAAAAGATTGTAAGAGTGAAGACTTGCTAATCCACCAGGAAATAAGGGAAGGTAACAGCGGTGATGCAGAGCTGGGTACCTGCACAGCATCCTCCCTGTCGTAGGTGAGATTCTGATAATTCTTGTAGGTCTTCATTTGACCTCCCGGTACTGATCCCTGGGGAAGAGCATCTTGTCCCAGGGGATCCCCTGCAACGTCCTTCCCGCTGGCCACGTCCTCGGCGGACACGTCCGCCATCATGTTATCCTGCGAAACAGAGAGAAACAGTTGCTAAAAGTTTCCTAATAACGCAGATTCAGCTATCGAGAGCGGGCACGGGGGCAGCGAGGCGTCGTCGTACGTGGTCATAGTTGACGAGGTAGCGAGGAGCTCGTTCTGGTTGACCTCGCCGAAGGGGTTGTTTACCCCCTGGTCCTCTATGAGCTCCTGGATGCTCTGGAGGATGAACTCTAGGTTATCCTCCAGCTCGAACTCGTCCATCCTTCTTCTTCGATCCAGCCAAGAAATCACACTGCGCAACAGAACAGGAAAAGAAATCACCAATCAAATTTCAGAAATAGCACCGAAAATTCCACAAAGGGGACTGAGGATCGGGCCACGAACGCACGCGGGGCAAGGGGCGAGACCGCCGAATCTAGACCAATCCCTCCAAGAACTCACCTGGATTAGCCGGATTCAGAGGCGGCGGGGCGGAACCGCGTTGGAATTTAGGGATTTGTTTCCCGTTCCAGGGGGGCTGCGAACTAAAAAGGGAGCAGCCGAATGGAAGGCGGCGAGACGGACGGGGCGGGGCAGTAGAGCGGCGGGCGGGGAAGCGAAGAGGAAAACCAACGGCCGACCGGAGCGCGTGACGGTTTCGCTGTACGCGGATGGGACGTCCTCTCCTCTGCGGACGAGACCGGGGTTTGGTGGGACCGCGGGGTCAGTGAGGCGTGGTGGGTGTGGGCTATGGCGTGGCGGATGACGGTGCCGGTAGGGATAAGGATCCATCCGACTGGATCCGCTGCGGCGTCTGGGTCGGATCGGGTCGCGCCAATTAACCTAAGACTGGAAATAACACGACTCAACAACGACCACAACAGCAAAAAGCCTCACACGCCATGGTCTCCATCTCTATTTTCTCCATGTTTCTTGGTCGACAATAGGGTGGCGTCTCTCAAATCAGTTTTGGATTTTGGGCACCCTATAGTTTTTCAAATTTTTAGTTTGTTTCTCAAAAAAATCACAACATGTGCTCCCTTCTACCCTTTTATAAAATCAGCGACACTTTCTTATGGATCCAAGAGAGTACTAATCTATGTCTCTGTTTAGATGATAAATCTGGATAAAATAATTCAGAGAATGTGACCTGAGGGAAGATAAAAAAGTATGCGTTGTTTTTTTGATCTTGTTGCTTGTTGTTATTGTCTCGCATGCAAATTTAACCATATTTTTGGAAGAAGCTCGCCGCTAATGAACATCCAATCATGCTTTAAAAAAAAACTAGGTGCATGATTTGAAAAAGTATCTTTCTGCATAGAGCACTAGTTGTCTCTCCTCCTTCCATCACATACCACTCTTCCTTGGCCTGTTTGGGGCTTGTGCTGACAAGCTCGTCGACGTAAAACGATACCTGATATTTTGCCGACTGGTCCAAGGTTGTTGGCAACGCAAAAGTAGGAGCTCATACCTGCATAGAGCTAACTGGCTAGAGGAGGCGTTGTCGAGCGGCAGCGCGGAAAAGTCACTGATGAAGGAATGACAGATGGGCCCCGACATTCGCCTACCTGGTTCTCGCGTCCGGTGGGGTGTCTCAGAGAGCTTTCGAGGCCCGTCAAGGCAGTGTTCGATGCGGCCCGGAGTATTACTTGGTGTACAAGCGAAGTTTCGAAGAGTCCAAGCTAAGATTAGGTCTCGGTTGATCCGATCTGTACTTGGCTTGAGAAACACTCCTGAGACCTAGCCTTATCTTTAAAAGGCTGGGAGGGGGTTTCGAACCCTAGAATCACTCGCCAATCACTCCACCCACCTCACGCCGGAGCGCTCCGACAACTTAGAGAGCTTCTGCTTTTGGCCAGATCCAATCTGCGCCGCCATTGTAACACCATCATCGTCGCCACCACCTCAATACAAAAGTCAGACAGCATGGACGTAGGCCTTTTACCTTCGAGGGGGCTGAACCTGGGTAACTCCTCGTGTCCTTCTGCTTTCGTCTGATCGCCGTCGAGTTCGCCAGGTTCCAATACGCTTCCTAGATCGAAGCCCTTCGACAGTGGGCATTGCCGGGATAACCTCGTCAATTGGCCGCCGACCGTGGGGACGAAGGGGATCTGGATCTACGGATTCGCCGGCTCCATCACCAACCGCAACCAAGATCGGCATCGACACCGCCGTCGGCATCGCTGCGCCGACCAACGTCGGCACCCCCTTCAAGATCGAGCTCTACCATCGCACGCTGCGCCGACCAACGACGACACCACTTCCAGAATCGTCATCGACAACCCTCGCCGGCATCGCTGTGCCGGCCATCGTCCACACGAGCCCGATGGAATTCGAGACTGGCGCCGCCGAATCGACTTCGTCGATGGCATCTCGCCAAGCACTATCAACCTCACCTCGACGATGAGCGCCATCGACCCCGTCCCGAGCGCAGCAAGGGCAGCGCCCGAAGGCTACGACATGGCCCTTCGGATTGTTCAATTTCCATGTGGACAGCAATGGAGCAATTGAACTGCTCTCCATCGGCGAATCGGCTCCGCTCGTGGCCGAAACGACGACAACCACCATCCGTCGGGGGCAAACCTTGGCAAGCGCGTCACTAGCGTCGTCGAAGGAGGAGCTGAGACTGAAGATTTCGACCCCATCAGTAGGTCGAACGATTTCGAAGATCCGCCTCCATTCCCCCGACCACCGCATACTGCGTCGACTGCGACGCATACCACTACATAGGCGCCGGAGATTTCTCACTCCATGAGATTCGCCGGCTGTGAAGATCGCGGGAGGTACAGCAGCTATCTACCCCAACGATATCCGAGTGCGATCGGGCTCTCAAGCTCTACGCTTCGCACAGCACCCTATAGGACGCCGGAGATTTCTCACTCCATGAGAAGCCGTGCTGCCCACGGACGTGCGCTACAGCGCGCCCCGCGTCACCGCCTACGATGAAGAAGACGCGGACAAGGCGTTAGCAGACGCCCAAGATCTACTGGACGAAGCTCGAGACATCGCTCTCGTTCGATCGGCGGTCTACCAGCAGAGCCTCCGCAAACTACCACAGCAGACGGGTACGCGGACGCTCTTTCGAACCAGGAGACCTTGTGCTCCGACTCAAGCAAACAAGCACGTCGAAGCTGGGGTACACCATGGGAAGGCCCGTACCTCATCCACGAGGTCATCCCAGGAGGAGCATATCGCCTACGCAACCCAAAGACGGGGAAAGACGTCGACAACCCGTGGAACGCCGCGCAGCTGCGCCGCTTCTACCCTTAGCTAACAAAGCTGTCTCCTCTAACCCCCCCTCTACTATGTAATCAGGCGTCGGCAGCAGTCCGCGCCCAACATTGTGCCTTCGGCACCAAGCAATAAAATTCAAGTTCTCACTTCATGAGTCAACATATTCACATATTCGCCCACGCCTCGGGGCTCAGCCTTTCGACCCACGCTCGGGGGCTCAGCCTTTCGACCACGCTCGGTGGCTTCGACCCACGCTTGGGGGCTCAGCCTTTCGACCACGCTCGGGGGCTTCGACCCACGCTTGGGGGCTCAGCCTTTCGACCCACGCTCGGGGGCTCATCCTTTCGACCACGCTCGGGCTCAGCTTTCGACCCACGCTCGGGGGCTCAGCCTTTCACCCACGCTTGGGGCTCAGCCTTTCGACCCACGCTCGGGGGCTTCGATCCACGCTTGGGGGGCTCAGCCTTTCGACCACGCTCGGGGGGCTCAAGCCTTTCGACCCACGCTCGGGGGCTCCAGCTTTCGACCCACGCTCGGGGGCTCAGCCTTTCGACCCACGCTCGGGGGCTCGACCACGCTTGGGGGCTCAGCCTTTCGACCCACGCTCGGGGGCTCAGCTTTTGCGACCCACGCTCGGGGGCTTTCGACCCACGCTTGGGGACTCAGCCTTTCGACCCACGGCTCGGGGCTCAGCCTTTCGACCCACGCTCGGGGGCTTCGACCCACGCTCGGGGGCTTGCGACCCACGCTTGGGGCTCAGCCTTTCGACCCACGCTCGGGGCTTCGATCCACGCTTGGGGCTCAGCCTTTCGACCCACGCTCGGGGGCTCAGCCTTTCGACCCACGCTCGGGGCTCAGCTTTCGACCCACGCTCGGGGGCTCAGCTTTTCGACCCACGCTCGGGGGCTTTCGACCCACGCTTGGGGACTCAGCTTTTCGACCCACGCTCGTGGGCTTTCGACCCACGCTCGGGGGCTCGGCCATTCGACCCACACTCGATGACTTCGCCTACGCTCTGGGGCCGCGCTCGATCAGCTACACGTTTGGGGGACGCGTTCTCTCGACCTACGCTGGAGAACTTTCGCCTTCCTAATCGATGCTCGAAGTCTCTGCCTTTTCAACACAGTCGAATATAAACACAGGTATACAATATATGTACAGAGTGAAGATACAGACACAACAACAAAGCTAGTTCATGGTGCCGCAGCATCTCGACTCGCCCTCTGACGATCGCTTTCGACGATAATTTGTCGAGCGATACAATCGCCGGTACTTCTACAAGCAGCATAATGCCGTTCCATGTCGTAGCGACCGCTGGGCGACGGCGGAGGCGTCTTCAGAAGCTCTAGGTCGACTTCAGGGTAGTGCGCATGCACTGAAAGCAAGTGCGACCACAGCCCCGCTACGCAGATGTGCCCGGACAAAGGAATGTATAGCATGGCCGTTCTCGAATCGATCGAGCAGCGCCGGCAAACCTTCGGGCTGATCATTTAGAGGAAACATCGCCTGGTGCACCAGCGCAAGGGCACTTCGGCTCAGTCTCAGCCAACGCACCAGCTTGAGCAATCCTATCCTGAAGGAGTGTCAGCTTCATTGCCTTCGATCGATCAGCCCAGAAGTATCAGCAACGGAGTTGGCATGATTCTGGGCAGCAATAATATGCGCGTTTACGCGCCGGGCCTCAGCTGCACTGTCAAGACAACGCATCTGCGAACAAGAGAACAAAGACTCAGTCCTGCAGATCCAAGCCAACGTGCAGCGAAAGAAGTTCGAAGACTTACACTTTCAGTGATTTTGCCAAGATTTTTGATCTCATCTAGAAGGAATTTCTCGCAGTCCGCAGCATACGACGCCTTCGAAAGAGCAACATCGACCTTGGCAGTAACAACCTTTAGTTGGCGCTGCGCGTTCTGGAGCTGATCGCGCAACGATCGAATTAGTGACAACTCGCTCGTGGAGGGCGCTCTTCGCTCAATGGCACCAGCAGTACCTGCCAGTTGTTTCGTACGAAACAGGCCAAGCACCAGAGGTCAGCGAAGGATCCTGCATGAGGAGCCGAACATCACACACAAGCAATGGCAACCAAATGGCGTGAAGATTAACATAATAGCAGCACAAGTTTTACAACCGAAGAGAGTACTAATCGGGGTCACAGCCCTCGATGTGCACCAGCGAAACTAATTACAATTGGGCACCAGAAGCACTGCTTGCACTACGCCGAACTACCAGCCTTGCTAGACGGCGCGGCGGATGCGCCACGCTTCCGAGCCCTCGCTGCCGCACGCTTCTCGTTCCTATCGGCCAGGAAGCCCGTCATTCGAGCAGCCAGTTCACGAGCACGCGCGACGTAAGTCTTGGCGGACTTGTCGCGTCCGTCCTTATCCTTTGGGTATGTGCTCGTGACCTTGTCAGCATCGAACTCCACGCCATGCATCATCATCATGGAGAAGACAGACTCGGTGCCGATGGTTACCTGACGGCGTACTGCGGCAAATAACGGATCTTCGCCACCCGCCTTCACCGCCACAGCGTCGAGGATTCCCGCCATGGTGTCGCTAGTCGAGTCGGGTACAGAAGTATCCCGAACGCGAACCAGCGTCGACCGCACCCGCGCTAAGAGGTTGACAACCTCTCGGCTCAGGCGTTCGGCAAATCCGATACTGGACTCGATTCCAGCAGGCCCTTTCATCGCTCCGGCGTCTAATTCGGCAGCAGCTACACAAGCAAGCAGACAGCTAAGTCACAACGCGACTTTTCGCCCCGAAAGTTATTCCGGAAAAAGCTTTGAGAACTTACCACGCAAGGCATCAAGTGAAGATTGTAGGCGCTGGGTCAGCTCTCCTTCGCGGGCCTCGGCGTCCAGGCGGCTTTTATCCGCGCGCTCCTTAGCTTCGGACGATTCGCCCTTCAGTCGGGCGATTTCGTCGTTCAGCTCGGCGACCTTATCCTTCAAACCCGAATTCTCAGTGGTAAGATTGTCCAGCTGAGTTTTCAGGGAAGTCTTATCAGTAGCAGCTTGGGCCCCAATCCCTAGTCAATAGAAGAAGATGTTCAACAACAAAAGCATCATGTCATACGCAAGGCGAACTGTACAAGGAAGGTGGCATTACTCACTTCGAGTTCTGTCGAGCTTCTCAGACAGCCTACGATTCTCTTCCTCTAAGGCGAAGAAGCTCCTGCAAACCTTCGACAGGTCCCTAACAACGGGCTAAAGAAAGTCGGGCGACAAATTAACCTTTGAATCATGTTTCGGAGGGCAAGCCCAAGTGTGAACACTTCGACTCACCCTCGGGGGCTACTAATGGTCAAATACGCGAAGTGCAAGTCGAAAGTCTTTGGACTTACATGGTTGCTAGGACCGGAAGGCCCGCCGGACGAGGAGACAAGCACGAATTCTTGTTCCATCGCCTTCTTCTTGGAAGAGGTCGAAGGCTTCGTCGGAGCAACTTCGGGGGCGACAATATCAGCGACCTTCTCCTGTGAGTCTGCCGTTTGCTCAAGGGCGTCGTCATGAGGTCGAACCTGGTATCGATCTTGATCCCCCGGACCAGTCGACGTTTCCTTGGTGGAAGATCTGAAGCAATCGTCAGCGTTAGAATCGGACAACCAAATCAAAACAAGACCACAAGTTACACGAAAGAAGAACTTACGATGCGTCGATCCCGAACTTCGGAAGGACCCTTTTCTCTGTTCGAGGAGGAGGACGGCGGTTCAAAGGCGAGGCAGGGATGGCGCTGTTGTCGTCATCCCCTGAAGAAAAGTGAGTGTCGTCAAGGTCTTCCGAATCCTCGACAACGTCCGTGACTCGTTGTCTCTTCGGAGCCCTCGGTGGCGATGGAGCAGCGGAGGCCGACCCTTCAGGCACCTCGGCGAAGTCACGCCCCGGATATTCGCCCATCTCTGGCTGGGGCGGATAGCATCGGGCTATGTTTATCACCTACATAATGAGAAAGACTGCATTCGACACTGGACGATTCGGCTAAGAAACGAAGAAGGCATTCGAATAAAAGCATAATCATACCTCGGTGCGGGGAAAGGCTTTGCTGAAGGCCACTGCACCGAAGACCTTCGGCACAGGATCCTTCTTCTTGATGTTGGTGACGGCGCGTACACACTCGTCGATTTCGGCTTCGTGCAGCTCATCCTGAGAGATGCGAGTCGAGTCCCGGCGATCGCTTGTAATTCCACATGCAGTGGGCTCGAGCAGCGAGCGACTGGATTCGGCGCTCGATGAAGGTTTGGATGAGTTGGACTCCCGAAAGTTCCTTCTTCGGAGTAGCTCGAAGCTGTTGGATCTTCTCCATCAGCGGCTCTGTAATCTTCAACTCCTCGTCCGAAAGGTCGTGCCTCCAGGAGACGCGAGGGTCGAAGAACGCCGGTGGGATGGAATTCCTCAAGTCCGAAGTTTTCGCCGTCGGAGGATTTGTCCTTGGCGTAATACCACTTCGTCCTCCACCCGGGGTTGTTTTCGGGTGTTTGGAGGTTGAAATACTCGACGTCTGGGCGCACTTGGATGCCGAAACCGCCGGTCTGATAGGGCAGAGGGTGCCGAATCACGAAGATTCGGCGCCACAGTGCCCAGTGGGGTTCGATCCCCAGGAAGCACTCACAAAGCGTGATAAAACACGCAATGTGAAGAACAGAGTTGGGATTCAGGTCATGGAGCTGAATCCCGTAAGCAAAGAGAAGGCCACGGAGAAAAGGATGCGGGGGGAAAGACAGACCCCGCAGCAAAAAGGCGATGAAAATTACCCGGAATCCGAGGGGTGGCCGGGGAACGATCTCCGGCCGGCGGCGAGCGATCCGTCGGCGCGTTCTTCAGGAGACCCATCTTCTCGGCCTGGGACAGTTCCCTGTTCCCGACCTTGGATTGGACCCAGCGACCGACGGCGGAGCCTTCGGCGTCGGCTGTCCTGGCTTTCTTAGCAGCAGCAGCGGCGCCGGCGGCTGTGGAGCTCCTTTTGCCCATGGTCAGGGCGCAGCAAAGGTCGCGGAAATGGAGACGGAAGGGTAGAACTACAGGAGCACTGCGCGAGGAAGGAGAAGATGGCGGCGGTGTGAGACAGACTGTTACCCTGCCACCGTCATTTATTCCGGCTCTGGAGATCTACGTCAGATCTCGACCGTCCACGATGAAGTGGAAACGGCCGGACTGATCCCACCGTCCACGTGTCAACACGCGAGCACCGCGGCGTCCACTACGCACGGTAATCAAGGAAACCGCGCCGGTTATTTCTCACCCACGCGCGGGACGTGCGGTCAAACTCTGTCAATGGCCGCGATGCGCGGCCTGAGGGCCCCACCATACGTCTCGTCCTAGCAGGGTCGGTCTGTCCTGCAGGAGATGAGGTGACGACTCGATGCAGCTTATCGTCAGCAATGACGCGTTTCCTTGGGAAGTTGGTTTCCTTTTCGATTCAAAGGGTAAAAACTGGCGAAGGCTTCTTTCGAGTCCCAAAGGTATGTACCCTTGCACTCAAGTTGATCTCTTGATCGGGTTTCTTTCGAGGTCTTCTGTGCTCTTCTCTTTTGTGCCATTCGAATAAGCATTGAGTTTTTCGACGACTCTGACTTTCGTTCCTTCGAGGGAATTTTCCGGTCCTCGAATTATCTTTATCGGGCCAGCAGCGCCTTCGACATGTTCGGGTTAGGGTTTTGATCCCTCGAATTATCTTTATCGGGCCAGCAGCGCCTTCGACATATTCGAGTCAGGGCTCCGGTCCCTCGAATTATTTCTTTCGGGCCAGCAGCGCCTTCAACATATTCGAGTCAGGGCTCCGGTCCCTCGAATTATCTCTTTTGGGCCAGCGGCGCCTTCGACATATTCGAGGCTGGACTTCGGCCCCTCGAGCTACTTCTATCAGGCCAGCAGTGCTCTCGAAATATTCGAGGCAGGGCTTCGATCTTTCGAGCTGTTTCTTTCTACCCAATAACACTTTTAGAGATTCGGGTTCGAGTTTCGGACCTTTGAATCATCTTGTTCTAATCTGTCTTTCGGGCTATCAACGCTCCTCAATCAACGTGCCCGAATTTTGGTCACCATATACCTGTTCGGATGCCGTATGTCAAATACGAAGGTAAGACCACGATTTGCAACATCGGATGGCCCGGTATTCGTATCAAACGCGCTCTGCCGGAAATTTTCCATACCTACGGTATGAAGCTTGCACCGATGGACGCATCGGGTGCCTCACAAATGAACTGGGCTTCGACTTGGTAAGTCCAACGCGGCTCAGGTCGAGGGTAGCGCCAGCCCACGCGGGTTCGAGTCGGGGGACTCGAATCTGAGTAAGCTAACCGAATGTCTTTGCAGCAATGCAATTAACTGAGACCCGACGTGAGTCTCAGGCCGGTTATGCGCATCCCTCTGCAAACCCAACTTAACGCTTTCGAGGCTCTACATGAGAGTAGCTCGAAAATCACGTAACGAAACAAGCATACTATTCGAATGACTTCTGTACATTTGCAGCTTTGCAGGCCAAGTGCTCATGTCGGGTGCGGCTGGGAAGACTTTCGGGAGGAGTCCCTGCCATAGTCTTTGGCTATCCCAGGTGAACGGATCGTATGGGCACCTAGAGGGGGGGGGTGAATAGGTGCTACTCAAATTTTAGTTCTTTTTCAATTTAGGCTTGACACAAAGGTAAATTCTCTAGATATGCAACTAAGGTGAATTTACCTATATGTCAACTAGCAAGCTAAGCAAGATACAAGTAGTAAAGGTAATAAAGGATAGAGGTAACCAAGAGTGGAGCACACGGAGACACGGATGTAATTCCCGTAGTTCCTTCCTTTTTAGGGGAAGTACGTCTACGTTGGAGGGGTGTGGTTGCCACACAGGCCTAACCAACGCCACAAAGGCTCACCCTATTCTCCGGTGCAAGCTTCCGCCACAAAGGCCTAGCTCACTTTCCACTAAGGGATTCCTCAAGGCGGAACCGGCCTTTACAAAACTTGGGCACAACTCCACAACTGAATTGGAGGCTCCCAAGCACCACAAAGATCTCAATCAACAAGTATCAAGATTTCAATCACACAAACAAGGTCAAGGGACACAAGGGAACCCAAGACCAAAGGGCCCTCTAGCAAATGAGAGGGGAAATCAAATCGCTTTGGTGAGGATGTAGATCAAGGCCTTCTCCTTCGATTCTCCAAAGATCAATGACTTTGGTGGGTTGAGGGAGGAGATCTTGCTAATTTGGTGGCTCCAAAATGGGGTCTTTTCTTCACAGCTCGAGCAGCTTGAGGTTGAAGAAGGGGAGGGGTATTTATAGCCCCTCCCAAAATGTAGCCGTTGCTGACTTGGAGGGGCGGATAATCCGGCCAAAGTTGGGCCGGATAATCCGGCTGGCCGGATAATCCGGCCCCTGGCCGGAATATCCGCCCCCCCTACCTGGGTGACGCCGCGCCAGGTCCTTAGCAGAATTTCAGCCACCCCCGGGGGAGGGCGGAAAATCCGGCCAAGTCTGGGGCGGAATATCCGGCTGGCCGGATTATCCGGCCCCTGCCCGGAATATCCGGCCCCCCTATCTGGGTGACGCCGCGATAAGTCCTTAGCCATTTTTCGGCCAGCCTAGAGGGGGCGGATTATCCGGCCACCCCTGGCCGGATTATCCGGCCTGGCATTTCTTCAAATGAAAAACCTGCAAATCTTAGCACACAATTATTATCACTAATGTTGTTATCTAACACACAAAATCTGAGGGAAACAAAGTTTGCACTTTCAATCTCCCCCTTTTTGGTGTTAGATGACAACACTAGGATTTGCAAGAAAGGTCGAATAATTCAAACAACGAATAATTGATCAAAATACACAGCTCCCCCTAGATGTGTGCAACTTCACCAATGAGTTTAGAAGAGACATACCATTGCATAGATAACTCAAATATTATGGATTATGGAATCCCGAATATGATAATATGATATGCCGGGCAATAATTCCATAGCCATTTCACCAATAACCATGAGCTGATAAAAATAAGTGAACAACACATGGTAGCATATAAACGACACGAAGTTCAACCACACACAAAGTTCGACTTAAGACAAACGAAATAAGAAGAAACACAAGCGCCAAAGAATGATAAGCGCGCAAGCTTGTGTTTCCACCCATGCAAATCCCGACAAATTCCTAATAGAACTACTTCTCCCCCTTTGGCATCAAGACACCAAAAAAAAAGGAGAAGAGCGATGCTACACGTCCCGAGAAATCACTCGTCCACGTCATCGAAGTCCTCATCAGCAAAATCTCCGCCATCACCCTCGTCATCTCCAGCATCTTCATCCTCATCATCAAAGTCCTCCTCAGCCTCAAAGTCCTCCTCAGCCTCAAAGTCCTCCTCAGCCTCTGCACGAGCACCTCCTGCGGGAGCATCTGGAGCATCAAAGAGATGCTTCTGCATATCCACCCAGTTGTAGCGATCGGTGTTCCAAGCATTATAGGCCACAGGAGCAGTAGGAGTGGGATCGGCGGTCTGAGCACCACTGAGACGGTGAAGGATAAGCTGCTGAGTGTCCTGGATGCTCTTCCTCTCGACATAGGCCTGGTAGTTCTCACGGTGGATCTCTACCTTCATGCACAGAACATTCCGCTCAAACCAGCTGAGCTTCCTCACCTCCCTAGACACAACAGATGCAGCAGCCCTTTGTTCACGAGCAGTAGCACTAGTCCTCGCATCAGCCATGAAAGTGTCAGGATATGCAGCTGAAGGAGCAGATTTCGCCTTTCTCTTGATATACATCTTCTTGACCTTGTGCTCCACACAGTCATCATGAATATCATAGTCTCCAAGGACATGCTTAATGAGAAGCATGATGAAAGGAGCATATGGCACAGTGTTCCTCTGAATAATAGCATCCTTGATCTCATAGAAGATGAAGTCCATCACATCAAGGGTAAAGTCCTCAGCAGGGTCAGTCGACGTGGCACACTCATGAGCAAAAGCAAGCAGATCAACCAGAGAGGTGCGAATGGCATCATTGTTGCCACCACTAGGAGCAATGTTCTCCCTGAAAATGCGGACCAGCTGATCATAAAGCGGATGTAGGCCATTGATGAAGCCTACAACACCTGTGGAGTCATAGAGGTCATGGAGCTTGTCCTTGTCAGGCTTGTTCCCCGGGTTGTGAATACGCCGACCCACTGGGGTCTCTCCATTGTACGCATACCCCAAGAGAGAGGCAAACGTAGGAAAGTCCGATGTGCACTCATGTTCGCCGGTCATCCACTTCATAGACTTCTGAGCATTGGGAAAAATCACCAGAGTAGCATAGAACTGCTTGATAAGACCGGGATTGTAGTCGCACTGAATGTTGGCTAATCCCATCAAACCCAACTTCTCAATCACAGAGAGTGCTTCATCAAAGTAAGACTTGCTGCGGAGGTGATCAAAGTCAATCGGATGCATTGGACGGCAAGGATTCTTGAAAGGCTCATAAATATCACGAAAAATCCCCCACTGCTCCTCATTCCAGAAACCCCTATCTTCAATGTCTTCATCTCTTGCAGTAGCATACCAATTGTTCCTCCGCACAAGAATGTACTCGGCCTCTGGCATCTTCTTATAGTCAGGACGAGGTTCTTTGCCTTTGCGACGACGGGCACGAGCTTTGGCAACCTTGGCAGCTTTCTCCTGCTCAGCCTTCCTAGCAGCATCCCTCTGTGCCCGCCGGATAGCAATCTCATCCAGAAGAACTCCTTCCTCATTCCGAACAAGCCGACGCTTGCGCTTCGGCATACTCGGACCACCTGTGAAAGAGAGATGCACGGAGAGCATGGGGATAAGCGTATGCACACGAGTATCGGAAAAGATCAAAGAACCATGTAGTATGAATAAACAACCTTCACCAAAACAGCAAATTGAGAGCAGCAACAAAAAAAAAATGACAGATATCTTCCCAGGCCGGATTATCCGGCCAGGGGGGGGGCGGATAATCCGGCCCCCTCGAAAAAAAATTCTGCGTGTTGCTGCAGCCTACAATTTGATAGATCGGGAAGAAAGTACCATACAACATGATTCAGGAAAACAACACCTAGAGAGCAAAATCACCAAGAACAAGAAGGGGTAAAGACACATCCAATGAGAAGAGCAATACCCGCATCCATTGCGAAATCCGCTTGGTGAATGCCTTCCGGGGGAGAAGGAGAGCAACCTCCGAAGAAATCAGGCCAAACGGTTGGCCGGAGCTCCGGCGGCGGCGATGGGAAGGAGGCGGCGGCGGCAGGGATCACCTGGAAGGGGTGGGGAGGGAACTGCCCTAGGGCAGCCCGACCCGCCCCCTTATATACCCAGGGTCACTACGGCCGGATTATCCGGCCAGGAAGGGGCGGATAATCCGGCCCCCCGGATATTCCGGCCCAGAGAGGGCGGATATTCCGGCCTGGAGCCAGCAAACTGGCCAACTCGAATTTTTCAAAAACAGATGTTGTTTTGATGAAAAATTTGAACTCGTGTGCATAGATAGATGTCTTGAGAGAGGATGGCTTAGGTGAGAGAGCAAACACGGAGTGGTTCTCGGCACTTAACATTGCAAGAGCAAATCGGCTAAAAATCCAATGCAAGTGCCTTCCCATCTCAAAAAAAAATTAAGAAAAAACATCGGGAGAGAACCTCAAATAAGATATGCAATGAATCAACTCTTCGCAAAGAAGAGGTCGGTGGCCGAAGCCACCATGTTTGAGTGTTATGGCATTGGACCGCGAAGATGTATCTTGAGTCCATAACCACTACTCATCATTGAAGCTCAAAAATCATAAAATGATATTAAGAGAATGATATGATTACTATCGGCATTATGGGGGGAGGGATAGCCCAATTAATTAGGACCGCACTCCCCCTATCTCCATGCCCACACCTAAACCAAACAAGCATTGAAATATAGGTGTATTTGCAAGATGTTCAAGCCACACTCCTTGAATCGATGATATTTAGCTCATTCCTCAAATATCCAAATCTTGCTTCATCAAGAGGCTTCGTGAATATATCGGCAAGTTGATCCTTGGTGCTCACATAAGCAAGCTCAATATCACCACGGGCAACATGATCCCTAATGAAATGATTCCGGATCTCAATATGCTTGGTTCTTGAATGTTGCACCGGATTATAGGCGATCTTGATAGCACTTTCATTGTCACATAAAAGAGGCACTTTGTCACAATTGACACCGTATTCCTTCAAAGTTTGCCTCATCCATAACAATTGAGTGCATCCACTTGCGGCGGCAATGTATTCGGCTTCGGCGGTGGAGAGAGATATACAATTTTGCTTCTTAGAAGACCAACACACCAAAGACCTACCAAGAAATTGGCAAGCTCCGGAGGTTGATTTCCTATCATCCTTGTCACCGGCCCAATCCGAATCCGTGAAGCCACAAAGAGAGAAATCCGAGCCTTTGGGATACCAAAGACCATAAGTTGGGGTATGAACCAAATATCGAAAGATTCTCTTAACCGCCATAAGGTGGCTTTCTTTAGGAGCGGCTTGATACCTTGCACACACACCTACACTCAACACAATATCGGGTCTAGATGCGCAAAGGTAAAGCAAAGAACCGATCATAGAACGGTATACCTTTTGATCCACATCTTTACCATTGGGATCAAGTTCAAGATGACATTTTGTGGCCATTGGTGTTGCGGCTCCATTAAGTTCCTTCATCTTGAACCTCTTGAGCATGTCTTGGACATATTTAGCTTGATAGATGAAAGTCCCTTCTTTCAATTGCTTGATTTCAAAACCAAGAAAGAACTTCATTTCGCCCATCATAGACATCTCGAACCTATCGGTCATAAGCTTTGAAAATTCATCATTAAAAGCTTTGTTAGTAGAGCCAAAGATAATATCATCAACATATAGTTGGCATATGAAAAGCTCCCCATTGACCCTCTTAGTAAAAAGAGTAGGATCGATTTGCCCAACTTCAAACCCACGGTCTACCAACAACTCCCTAAGGTGCTCATACCATGCACGTGGGGCTTGTTTAAGGCCATAGAGTGCCTTATGGAGTTTGTAGACATGGTTAGGGAAGTTGAGATCCTCAAACCCCGGGGGTTGCTTAACATACACTTCCTCTTTTAATGGACCATTAAGAAATGCACTCTTAACATCCATTTGTTGCAACTTAAAATTATGATGAGTGGCATATGCAAGAAGGATACGGATGGACTCAAGACGAGCCACGGGAGCATAAGTTTCTCCAAAGTCAATGCCTTCAACTTGAGAGAAACCTTGAGCAACCAATCTTGCCTTGTTCCTCACAACAATTCCATGCTCATCTTGCTTGTTCTTGAATATCCACTTTGTGCCAATCACATTGCGGCACTCCTTTGGCTTCTCTACTAACACCCAAACATTATTGCGCTTGAAGTTGTTGAGTTCTTCATGCATAGCATCCAACCAATCCGGATCTTCAAGAGCTTCAAATACTTTCTTGGGTTCAACCATGGAGATATAAGCATGATGAGAGCTAAATTGTGCCAATTGACGCCGGGTTGACACTTTGCTTCTTAAATCTCCAATAACCCTCTCAAGGGTATGACCTTTAAGTTCCAAGTCTCTTTCAACTCTTTTCTTGCGACGGGCTTCGATCTCCTCATTAGACCTTGAAGGAGATACTTGATCATCTTGATCATTTTGGTCCCCGTCTTGACCAACAAATTGACCTTGATCATCATTGTCTTCATGAGTAGGTTGATCTTGGTCATGTGAAGAATTGGGGGCGGTTGAGATAACCGGAGAGGATGGAGGTGCCCCTTCTTCTTCATGAAGGTCCTTGACTTGTTCTTCGGTTGGTGCATTAGTTGCTTCCTTGGGAGAGGCTTGTTGAGCTTGTGAAGATGAAGGCTCCACTTGAGTAGAGCATAGTCCTTCCCGGTCGGCCACAAGGTGTCCCTCAATGGGGCGGAAAAATCCCACGCCCATTCTTCCTATGGCTTCTCGAGGTATTTCATCATCTACATCACAAGAAACAACATCTCGCCCCCCTTGGGAGCCGTCATTCTCTTCGAATACCACACTACAAGATTCTTCAACACGCCCGGTGGACTTGTTGAAGACTCGATAAGTGTGGGACTCGGCACCATAACCAACAAAAATACCTTCTATTGCTTTTGGATCAAATTTACCTAAACGAACTCCTTTTCTTTTAAAGAAACACTTACACCCGAAAACCCGGTAGTAGGAGATGTTGGGCTTGCTTCCGGTGAGTATTTCATATGGAGTCTTGTTTAGGCCTTTGCGGAGGAAGAGCCGGTTTGAAGAATGACAAGCCGTAGAGATAGCTTCGGCCCAAAAGTTGTATGGAGACTTAAATTCCGCCAACATGGACCTAGCCATATCCATAAGAGTCCGGTTCTTCCTTTCGGCTACACCATTTTGTTGAGGGGTATATGCAGCGGAATATTGATGACGAATCCCCTCATCACTAAGAAATCCATTTAAGGTGTAGTTCTTGAACTCCGAGCCATTGTCACTTCTTATTGCCAAAATAATTTGACCATGTTGACGTTCAACTTCCTTGGCAAAGTCGATGACGGTTTGTTGAGTCTCACTCTTATGCTTGAAGAAGTAAACCCAAGTATATCTTGAATAGTCATCAACAATCACCAAACAATATTTCTTCCCACCAAGACTTGCATGAGAGGGAGGACCAAAAAGATCCACATGAAGGAGCTCCAAGATCCTCTTGGAAGAAATGATAGTCTTGCTTGGGTGGGGAGAATCATGCATTTTTCCTAGAACGCAAGCCCTGCAAACACGATCTTTGGCAAAAGAAACATTCTCTTTTAGTCCGAGTATGTGGCCACCCTTGTGAAGGCTTTGCAAAGTTCTCATATTGACATGGGATAAACGGCGATGCCAAAGCCAACCCACATCGGCCTTTCCAAATAAACACATTGCACTTGTAGTGGTTTTCCCCGAAAAGTCCACCACATACAAGTTATTTTCAATGTGTCCAACGAAAGCGACCTTTAGAGACTTGCTCCACAAGAGTACCACAATGTCATTATCAATGAAGACGGCAAAGCCCATCTTACCAAGTGCACAAACTGAAAGTAAATTATAACCAAGGGTCTCAACAAGCATGACGTCCACAAGGGAAATATCCGGTGCGACCACCACCTTGCCAAGACCCAATACCTCGGATTGTGACATGTCTCCATAAGTGACGGTTATATGATTGTCATTAGGCCTCAACTCCGTCATAATCTCCTTGCTTCCGGTCATATGACTTGTGCATCCACTATCAAGCACCCATTTCGATCCACCGGAAGCATAGTCCTACAAGAGATCATTGCTTGGTTTTAGGTCCCCATTTTTCAATGGGTCCTCTTTTGTTAGCAACAAGGGTCTTTGGAACCCAAATAGACCAAGCAATATAACCATCATTTGGACCAACATATTTTGCATAAACATCACCATAATAATCACGGAATAAAACATAGTGAGGGTTAGCAATTCCCGCATGATCATCATGAGTGGCTTTGCCACCCACAATAGGATCCTTCTTTGCTTGAGCGGGCTTGGACTTCTTTTTCTTGTTGTTCTTCTTCTTCTTCTTTGAGACATAGCCAATCCCCGTTTTATCACCGAATGCCTTTTGCTTACTCAAAAGGTCATTCAAGTTTTTCTCACCTATGGGGATGGAGGACTTGGCAAGCTCATCTTTCAACCTAGCATTTTCTTCAATGACATTTGCATGATCACAAGTAGAAGTAGAAGAACTAGGCACATTATTCTTAGTCAGTTGAATTTGAAGTTGTTCATGTGACTTGGTAAGAATAGAGTGTTCACTTTTCAAGACCTTGTGAGCCTTGTCAAGATCTTCTAAATCCTTAACAAGTATATCATGACCAACACCAAATTCAACCTTTTCCTTTTTAAGCATTTTTACTCTAGCACGAGCATGATCTCGCTCTTTAATGAGTTTGGAAACAACTTCATTATTAGCTTCCTCAATGGAGTCGAGCTTCTCTTCAAGAGTTGCTCGTTCCTCTTGCTCTTCTTCAAGAGACTCGGTTAGTGAGGCAATATCTTGAGCATATTCTCTTTCAAGCCTCATTTGTTCATCTAGTTTTTCAAGAGTTTTACCATATTGGCTCAATAGACGTTCAAAGTGAATCTTATGAACGCCATCTACACTAGACACATAGTCATCAAAAGCAATAATTTCTTCCTTTACTCTAAGACTAGCAAGATCATTCAAGGAAGCATCATTTGTCTTAGAGGAAGAGAAAGATGTGGGTGATACCTCGGAAGACTTGGCCATAAGGCATTTGACGTTCTTGAGAAGAGAGTCCTCATTGGGGGATTCAAAGAGTGATGTGGAGGAAGTGGAGGTGGTTGCCATTGCGGCCATCTCACTAGTTGTGGTTTCTTCTTCATCACTCTCACTTGCGGAGTACTCTTCTTGAGTCAAGAACACAAACTTTGGTTGCTTCCTCTTTGGTCCACCCTTCTTCACAAAAGGCTTCTTGGATGGTGACTTGGTCTTGTTCTTGAGTATGAGCTTTCCACCATGGTCTTCTCTCTTCTCATAAGGGCACTCGGCAACGAAGTGAAATCTATCATTGCAATTGTAGCAAGTCCTCACCCTTTGACCATTGTTGTCATTCCTTTGATAGCCACTTGACTTGCTTCTTCTTTGATTGTCTTCTTTAGCCTTGTGTGGATCAACCCAAAAGGTTTTTCCGTAGAAGGCCATGTGCTCATTGTACTCATGCCTTATGTCCTCGGGACACATCTCTAGCCTTGCTTCAATACTTGCTTGAAGAGGAACCTCTTTCTCAACCACACTTGCTTTCAATGCAAGATTGGAGCTTCTTTGCATCCCTATGGCACGGGCACGAGCATCTTCCGCATTTTGTGCGGAAACCTTGTAGGCTTGAATTTCTTGCATCACTTGATTGGAGGTCATCTCATTGAAGTTGTGCTTTCCTTGAACACTCTTTATATCCGCGGGCTCATATGGAGTGAGAGCAAGAATGTACTTCATCTTGATCCACTCATCATCAATATGGTGAGCACCGAGGTTCTTGAAGGTGGTAGCAATGGACTTGAGTCTTCTATACATTTCTTGATGGTCCTCACCATCCATCATGAAGAAACCCTCCGCTTGATTTGAGAAGGCAATATATCTTGTTTTCTTCATGCTCTCATTGCCAACAAAGACATCGGAGAGCGCTTGCCAAGCTTCTTTGGCGGTGAAGAAGTGTTGGATGTGAGGCAAGTCCTTGGATCCCACGGCGACTTGAATCATGTGAAGAGCGGTAGCATTGAGTTGGCTATCGACCGTCTCTCTTCTTGTCATGTTGTGGGGATCCACGGCCTTGAATCCTTCCTCAACGATCCTCCAAAGCTCGATGCAAGAACTGCGCATATGAGAGATCATTTGATATTGCCATTGACCAAAATTTAATGCATCAAGCTTAGGTGGATCTCCTCTATGGTTAATATGAGGATGAGGAACCGGCGGGTCGGGTGAATACCAATGAGGGAATTCACCTTTCCCGTCGCCCTTAGAGGAAGACTTAGCATCGCCATTTTTATCGGCACCCTCCTCTTCTATCCCCACATTCTCCACTTGTGGAGTAGCGGGTTTTTCCGGAGGTGGAGGAGCATTAGCATTTTTAGCTTGCAAGAGTTGCGCTATCATTTCACGCAGCTCATTTACTTGAGTTGTCATGGAAGCCATGGATGATTCCAAAGATTTGAACTCACCCATGGAAACTTGACCCGAGCCCTCACTCGGAGAGGTGTCCATACTCTTAGGCGGTTAAGCCCGAATAAAGAGCCGAGGCTCTGATACCAATTGAACGGATCGTATGGGCACCTAGAGGGGGGGGTGAATAGGTGCTACTCAAATTTTAGTTCTTTTTCAATTTAGGCTTGACACAAAGGTAAATTCTCTAGATATGCAACTAAGGTGAATTTACCTATATGTCAACTAGCAAGCTAAGCAAGATACAAGTAGTAAAGGTAATAAAGGATAGAGGTAACCAAGAGTGGAGCACACGGAGACACGGATGTAATTCCCGTAGTTCCTTCCTTTTTAGGGGAAGTACGTCTACGTTGGAGGGGTGTGGTTGCCACACAGGCCTAACCAACGCCACAAAGGCTCACCCTATTCTCCGGTGCAAGCTTCCGCCACAAAGGCCTAGCTCACTTTCCACTAAGGGATTCCTCAAGGCGGAACCGGCCTTTACAAAACTTGGGGCACAACTCCACAACTGAATTGGAGGCTCCCAAGCACCACAAAGATCTCAATCAACAAGTATCAAGATTTCAATCACACAAACAAGGTCAAGGGACACAAGGGAACCCAAGACCAAAGGGCCCTCTAGCAAATGAGAGGGGAAATCAAATCGCTTTGGTGAGGATGTAGATCAAGGCCTTCTCCTTCGATTCTCCAAAGATCAACGACTTTGGTGGGTTGAGGGAGGAGATCTTGCTAATTTGGTGGCTCCAAAATGGGGTCTTTTCTTCACAGCTCGAGCAGCTTGAGGTTGAAGAAGGGGAGGGGTATTTATAGCCCCTCCCAAAATGTAGCCGTTGCTGACTTGGAGGGGCGGATAATCCGGCCAAAGTTGGGCCGGATAATCCGGCTGGCCGGATAATCCGGCCCCTGGCCGGAATATCCGCCCCCCCTACCTGGGTGACGCCGCGCCAGGTCCTTAGCAGAATTTCAGCCACCCCCGGGGGAGGGCGGAAAATCCGGCCAAGTCTGGGGCGGAATATCCGGCTGGCCGGATTATCCGGCCCCTGCCCGGAATATCCGGCCCCCCTATCTGGGTGACGCCGCGATAAGTCCTTAGCCATTTTTCGGCCAGCCCAGAGGGGGCGGATTATCCGGCCACCCCTGGCCGGATTATCCGGCCTGGCATTTCTTCAAATGAAAAACCTGCAAATCTTAGCACACAATTATTATCACTAATGTTGTTATCTAACACACAAAATCTGAGGGAAACAAAGTTTGCACTTTCACCAGGCACTCGGGGGCTACTGACGAAGGAATGACAGATGGGCCCCCGACATTCGCCTACCTGGTTCTCGGTCCAGGTGGGGTGTCTCAGGAGAGGCTTTCGAGGCCCGTCAAGGCAGTGTTTCGATGCGGCCCGGGAGTATTACTTGGTGTACAAGCGAAGTTTCGAAGAGTCCAAGCTAGATTAGGTCTCGGTTGATCCGATCTGTACTTGGCTTGAGAAACACTCCTGAGACCTAGCCTTATCTTATAAAAGGCTGGGAGGGAGGTTTCGAAACCCTAGAATCACTTCCACCCACCTCACGCCGGAGCGCTCGACAACTTAGAGCTCTCTGCTTTTGGCCAGATCCAATCTGCGCCGCCATTGTAACACCATCATCGTCGCCACCACCTCAATACAAAAGTCAGACAAGCAGGACGTAGGCCTTTTACCTTTCGAGGGGGCTGAACCTGGGTAAATCCTCGTGTCCTTCTGCTTTCGTCTGATCGCCGTCGAGTTCGCCAGGTTCCCAATACGCTTCCTAGATCGAAAGCCCTTCGACATGGGCATTGCCGGGGATAAACCTCGTTAGTCACCTTCATGAACTTGGGGAGAAGTGAGCGCCTTGCCATCAACCGTCCTGTCCAGAAACGGTGGGAGCGGACTTGCGGAGGCGGGCAGTCACAATGAGCATGACGATGGGAGCAAGGCGACGGGCTGCAAGGCCATGGCGGCAGCCGCCGTCATGGGTGGACCTAGCCATCCCTACCCACTTGGCAAAACGACACAAAGCTTACGATTTATAATTTTTATAGCAATTTTATCTAAAATTTGGCAGCTTAATCTTGTTTGTCGAGGCTTCCATAAGTTTCTAGGTCCGCCGCCAGTGGCCACCGTCGTGGGAATGGAGAGGAGCGGTGAAAGCTTCGGGTGTGGTAGCGGTGAGGCGTCAGGAGACTCCGCCATTACATCTCACGCGGATGGATGCAGAGAGAGCGCAACGCGGGTGATGGCTATGGTCATATGGTTGAAGAGGACACCCTGGGTTGGGTTGCAAGCGGCACGGGACACGTGACAGGTTGTTAGACATGCTATAATCGTGTCTCATCAGCGCATTGGTTTTGCCTTAACTTTGCTTTTGCGGGATGTTTGCGGAACGTCGCTTACATCCCTAACCCTGAGGGAGATAGCTCACCTCGCGTCGTCATGGTCAAACGAAGTTTTAGTGAACAGAATCATAAGTTCAGTTTTCTGTTTCGTAAATTCAAAATATATTACTCCCTCTATCCAAATGCCGGGGTTTTCGGCAAAACTAAAATCGGATCCGAGGGAGTCTTTTTTTACTATTGAGCCGATCAAATCGAACTGGCAAATCCCTACCCAACTGCCCCCACTGTATCGTCTGTTGGGCCCTAAACCTTAGCCCGTACATGCTCTGTTGAATGCGATGCGTTTTGATTTGAAACAGGATAAAATCATGAATAACAAAAAATATATGTCCGACCTACCGGATTCGAACCAGTGACCTAAGGATTTATCTGCAACAACTACAGTCCTCCGCTCTACCAACTGAGCTAAGGTCGGATTGTGAGCAATTATGTAATCCTGCCTACTTAAATAGACTTTAACTTCTTATATATTTATTTCAAAGAATTTTTCTTTGAAGGATTTCTTTACCTCCCACTGAGTACCGTGGTCGAAAAATGATTAATAAACGTGTTATGGTATTTTTGAAGAGACATGTTAAAGGGCATTACTGTGCCGCCATGGTCATGAAAAATCGTTTACCAACTAATGTGCGAGTTCCATATTTGTTTAAGCAATCTTATAAGTACTCGCTCCGCTCCATATTAGTTGTGGCTGATTTAAGAGCAGTAAATCACCGGCCTTTTTGAGCAGCAAATGAAATGAAGTCCAAACATTCATTGTCAGCATTCAGCTGTGACATTAGAGAAACCTTGTTTTCGGCTCTTTATACCTACTCCCTCCGTTCCATAAAATATGTCATGTCTAGATACATCCCTATTAATGAAATGTTTATGGAAAGGAGGGAGTAAGAAGTTAGAGCACTGTATCCAACATTCTCTTATGCAATTTTACGCATGATCAGACCAGTTTACACATTGTTTCTATATAAAGTTATAAACGGTAACCGAAGAGAACCCACTAACCCAAACACAGTGTACACATTTGGAAGAGTTCACAGGTACATCGCAGATAACTTGGAGAACAGTGACACAACTAAAGTAAATTCTGAGCTCAAAATCCACAAAATGGTTTCAGTTTCATTGCTCTCTTTTGCTTCTGCCACTACAATTGTGCTGGGGCTTGTTCAGATCATTCATTGTTTACTGCCCTGCTCAGTATAATCTGGAGGGACCATTTACTGACAACCAGAATTATCCTACAGGGTGTATCATTTTCCAATGCAGAATTTGCTGAATATGTTACTCAGAACTTCTTCAGATATATCCTCTCCACTGATTGATGCCAGAGCCAATGCAGCTTCTCTCAAGTCTATAGTCCAAAAATCCAATGGCAACTGCTCACTGATCGACGACTCTAGTCTTGTGAAAGCTTCTTGGGTTCTCATGAGCTGTTCCAATTGCCTCTGGACAACACATGAAATGAGAAAACAGTCAACAATCTTTCATGAAACAGTTGAGGCAGCAATTCTCAGAGCAGAACTACTGGGGTTTTTACTGATGACACAAAGAAATATTTACCTGGTTTACAGTCCACCGTCGTCCCCCGGAAGGTATGGGCTCAAGACCTCTAACCTCGATTACAGCCCTCTCCAGCTCAGATATGCCTTTACCAGTGACTGCACATGTGTGTACATGCTTTCTGAAAATTCCACTGAATTTCTCAAACTGTTCTCCTGAAACAAATGGTGTGCAATCTACCTTGTTGATAACAAGAACCATTGGCACTGCAGAACCTGAGGACTTCTGATCATCAAAAGGGGCAAAGAATAGAATAGTCACCGTCTAATTTATTTCTATATATGAAAGTACACAGATGATCTCCAGCGAGCACTACTGAACAAGGACATGCAAAATTAGAAGGCATCAGGCATCATCATCGAATTGGTGAGAAAATGATAGTACCTTATGAATCAAAACATGTTCTATAAGTTTCGTGTCATCTTCAGTCCACCCATCAACTGCACTTATTGTCATAATAACCATATCAGCTCCCAGTGCGGCAGCCTCTGATCGTTCTACACCTGGTAAAGAGCAGAATAGAAGACAAGCATCAAGACTAAAAAGGTCATTACCATTATTCCCTATACAATACTATATTCACCCCTAAATCCAATGTAATCGTACTTTGAGATTCACGTATCTCAATAATCTTGGTTTAAATATATATTTCTGAGATTGCTAAACGCTCACCAATTTTTTCCACAATGTCATCAGTTTCTCTTATACCAGCAGTGTCTAGAAGGGTGACAGGGATTCCATGAATCGAGACATTTGCTTCTACTACATCCCTTGTTGTTCCAGCTATTTCCGTAACAATAGCTCTTTCACTCTGCAAGCTAAACATTTAAGTTCCAATATCAACTATTATGGAGGCAACATGAAATAAATCAAACTATCCAAGTGCATATGTGATTCATATATACTATATGGATTATATAACACAACTGATATTCTTAAATGAAATAATGCGCCGGAAACGTTTGATGTATAGACTTAGGGAATGAAGCGTGGCAAAGAAGTGGGAAGAAGGTGTCACATGGCAGAGGAACAAGGCATGACGGACAAGAAAAAAGAGAAAGGAATAAGACGTAAGGGGTGAGGGGCTAACCAGTGGCGAAGGACGAAAATAATCTAAGGTAGGGCGAACCCTAAAATGATGTAAAGACAAAAACATTCCTGAGATATTAATGCTATATATGATTCTAGGATAATATATGTGTAGACGCTGCACATTATTCTCTTATGTGCGGTGATTTTTGTCATTCGTCCGATTTAGAGGAGATGTTGGTCAATGAATTGCTCCCTCTCCGATGTTCTATCAATATCTTCCTTTCGTCTCTAGACTGTCATCTCACCTCTCACCTCTTATCCATTCTACAACTCGCCATCAACCCTTCTTTCCAACGACTCAATCTAGGTCATAATTCATATTGTTGTTTCGAAGCCGATTTTGCACAGGTCTTACTAAAATGGGCATAACTTTCTCATACGAAGTTCGTTTTCGACGTATGACCACTCAAATTGTTCAGAAAAAACATGTGCATCTGAACATATTCGCGAAAAATCAAGGTAGGGCGGCTAACGGCGACAAAGCATGAGGTGTCCAACAAGTACCGATCACCAAGGCTGCTTTAAATGGAGCTTTCATGGGACATGGTGGACGGCGCGCAGCACGGTGGCAAATTTAGGGCAGCAGAAGAACGAGGACGTGGGCAGGCGCTACTCAAGAGAGGACGCAAGGGGAGAAGATGAGAAGAGCAGCACCTGAACTGTAGTGTACTGCATTTTTGAATAGCCGGCATTGTTAAGAACAAAAACATGCTGTGTTCAGGATAGAGTTTGTTGAACAAAATCCCCATGAATATCACATTCCATTAGGCATCTACCGGAGTTCAGTACGGTTTCAATTAAATTAGTAGCAGAAGGGTGTCACAAAGTTTCGGGGCGGGGGGACCTACGCTTGCACCCATAATAATAAAGATGAAGTTAATTTAACTTACACATAAAACAAGAAAATAACAAAGAATAACAAGCACGGGAACGCTAAAACAGAAGACAGAAGAGATGCGCCGGACCAATGTACAGCACATATTATGAGGGAGATATCCAAGAGCATACCTTACTCCATGCATTCAAGAGGCTTGACTTTCCAACATTTGGGCGGCCAATTATAGCTATCTGCGCCAATTGTAAATGCAAGTTTCAATCTTCATTTTTTTTTTTCATTAACACTTCAATATCATGGAAAGAATAATGTACCTGTAGACCAGATTGTAAGAGCTTATCATAATTAGCAGTATCCAGAGCATCCTGAACCTCTTGCCTCATGCTGTTGATTTTGCTGAGCAGCATCATAGGGTCCAATGGGGGCATCTCGTCTTCAAAATCTAAACGAGCCTCAATTTCAGTGAGCAACTCAATGCACCTTGATCTCAACGACTTCACCAGAGTAGAAAACCCTCCCTACAGTAGAGCATAGTATAACTCAGATTGGAAAACCTATTTATTATTCAAAGAGGCTCCCAAGAAGCTGGAGCAGGCGATGTTAACTTCACAATGCAAAAGGGCCTCAAGTTGTGGTGGAGCCAGGAATTTATCAAGGGCATGCACAAAGAAAATGTAAATCTTGAGTAATCGGAACAGCAGTATTTAATTTTCATTTCATATTTACCAATCACACTCATGCACTAACTACTATCCCTTTTCCATCGTTTTCGGGGTGACGTATAACATGTAAACTCTGGCCAGCCCCTGGCCTCTATCGTACATACAAAGCTATTTCAGCTTGATACAGGACGTTCCACGGGCATCACCATGGATAAAGCATCAATTACAAGTGACACACATATTGGTCAAGTCATGACCATGACATGGCATTCAAAGGTGAATCCTCTCCTTTACGCATCTCCATCTACTACTCTCTTGGATGGTACACTACTTGACCCTCCTACGCATGGCATCTTTGGGTTTGAGCGAACAAGGACAAAATCAAAGGAGGAAGTCAAGGGAGCACGAGAGCCTAAGTTATCGAAGGGAGAAGCTTGGAAGCAAAGGAAGAAGAAGCAATGAAGACATGAAGACAAGATGAAGTTTCCAGGAGCACCCGGAAAGTCCAGCCCAACCCGGGCATCAGCCCCGCCTGTCCGGCCGAGCCCAAGAGCAGCTGGACAACAGCCCGTACTGTCCGGCCAAATGCCTGCCAACAGAAATAGGGTAAGGCCCCAAAACTTACCCTTTCGAGCATGGGGCTATATATACGCCATTTCCCTACTCTCTTCTATTGTTAGACATGATAGTAGTGAGAGCTTTTGGTCCTTCCCCTCCCCTTGTGGATTCCAAGACCCTGCTTGCATGGAGTTGAATATCTTTTTCTAGGAAATCTTCCCTCCAGGATTTCAGTTGGATCAGCAGACCAACCAATGGGAGAATACTATTTCATCAAGAGAGAGTCAGTTCGAGTTGTATGCAATCCAAACGCTTGTACACTGGTATTTGCACTTGGGTGCTCGATTCTAGTCTTACTCTAATTAACCTTTGTCCTTGTTTGTGATATCTTTTCCCCTTCGCGTTCTTGGTGGAATCATGAAGATCAGGCAACCCAACCCGTATACAGCTAATCCTTAATTTGAAGCAGTTTAGCTTATGGTATTTCCAATTTCGGTCTTTTCGGGTTCGGTCTCGGTCCTTTCGGTTTTCGGTCATCGGTTTTTCTGCCCACCCCTATACGGGGGTGGAGTTGGCACTATGAAGTCGGGTTCAGTTGACCCCAATGAATTGAGGTGAATTCTATGGTAAATTGTTGCTAACCAAAGAGTGATTAGTGTTGAACTCATGTAACAAATTAAAGTGACCCCACTGAAAATTTTGGCTAGCTTCGTCTCAAATGTATATCCTTTCTCAAACCGAGCCTAACAGGTAACACGATTTAAGTTATCCAAAACATAAACTTGTGACATGCCTGGATACCAGCCAAAGCAGAGTCCGCTGCAGCTGCGGACTTAGCTGAAATAAGCCTGGAGACGTTCTCTGCTTGAGCCAAGTCCAATCTCCCATTTAGGAATGCACGAAGAGTGAATTCACCTGACAACCGAAAATGAACACTGAGCCAGTAGTTTGTGCAAGATAGACACCTACATCACAAGATAGCTTCACCATTCTTCGAACAGAAATATTCTTGTCAGACCGTAGCTCACAAAAAAGTTTCTCTACTACTATAACTATAACCGTAGCGAAGAGAACTGTTTCTCTACAGAGTATAATCATAGCCACAGCTAACAGAACGGTTTCTCTGCAACTAGTACAATTGAGACCAGTATGAAGTGAGTAAGCAACTCACCAGGGTCGGCAAGCCTGGCACCAGCTTCCAAGCAGGCTCTCAGCACACGCCGCAAGCAGAGATCATTTCCGTGGCACTGGAGCTCTACTACATCCTCCCGGGTGTAGGATCTTGGAGCCAGCATAGGCACCACCAGTACCTTCAAAATCGGAAAACAAAATGGTACCAACTCACAACACTAGTATGCGCAGAGAACACTAAACGAAAGCGAGCAGTAAATTCGCAGCACCTCATCGATGACACTGCCATCTCCGTCCAACGCGAACCCGTACTCCACGAAGTGGCTGCGAGGCTTCCAGGGCACCGGCTCCTTCCTGGCCGGCCGGAATACGCGGCCGACGACGGCGACGGCCTCAGCGCCGGATAGCCGGACTATTCCGACGGCCGCGGGACCTCCGCCGAGGGAGGTGACGATGGCGGCGATCGTCCCCGGAGATCCGCCGGCTCCCCAGTCCGGCGGCGGCTGGACCGCGCGGCGAGAAGGAAAGGATGGAGGCGAGCGGTCATCACCGGGGAGTATGAGGGAATGACCGGAGGCGAGAGCTTTCGCGCGCGTGCTTAGGGGTTTTGTGCTAGGATTTAGTGGGCGGCGGCGGAGGAGATGTGCGGGAGGACGCCATAGGAAGAGGAGGCGAGACAGAGCACGAGCCATTGGATTGGGATAAACAGCAAGCTCTTGGAAGAGGTGGGCTTTTACCCTTAGCAGCCAGCCTCGCATTTGGTACTGTCGCTCTGTCAGTCGATGGTTTTTTTTCGACAGAATGTACTAACAGTTGATTTCATAAACGGTAGAGAATCAGCTGATTTCACTACCAGGTGATTTCCCGAACTTATTATATGCTTCTAGCAGTTTGTACATTGCCCACAAAACCACATCATTTTATACTGTCCAGCTTACTTCAGAAATAAATAAATAAAGTATTTGCAGCACTCGCATCAGTCACCACCAACCTCTGCAGTTTCTTCTGAAGCAGCTGGTTCACCTAAGCCCCTAGATATATCTATCTTTAACTTTAACAGATGCTATGTTTATATATAGATGTCACACCCGTTTCGCCTCATGGTTCTTGCATCGACTTGGTTGTGCAGAATCGCACAGCGTCAGAAACTGCGAGGAAAATATTGCTGCTTCCTATGTTCTCGGTCAGTTTGGATGCTTGCAGTTTTTCAATGACAACAGAACCAGGATTTGACAGAATGAGCTGCCAAAGTAGACGATACATGCAAAAGAATCAGTGGCCCAGCAAAAATAGAATTTTTGAATGTTAAAGTTTCAATGAATCTACCTGGATCTCTCTCTTCTGAAGATTCTTGTACAGATCTTCAAGAGAATGGATGCCACTTGTATCGATATCGATAACCGCTGCACCAGCATTTTAAATTGAACCGCATGAGTACGATGATTATTAGAAAAGGTAAATGTTGTCAATCAACGGATCATTATACTTACGTGACATTTCTACAATCAAGAATTTTATTTTTGGAAGTCCCACTGCCTTGGCTTTGTCTTCTTCATCTGTCAACCACCTAAGAATTCTGCAATGGAGTACCAGGGTCCAGGCTATGAAGTTTGTATTACTGAATTTATATGCTATTCACCATTCTTCAAATTTGAAACACTGAATGGGGGTAAATTTATCATTTTTACCTTTCTCGGACGTAATTGGAGTTGGAAAAATAAATAGCAGAGTCAACCCTCACTATCACCACCCCAGGAACAAGTTTTGCTTCTGGATATTGACTGGTGTTCCTGTATATTGTGGTGCCCGGAAGGTTTCCAAGCAGGGCTGTCCTTGGCCGTGTTACTTGAAGAAGTATTTTAGCAAATGAGATTGCTACCTGTCAATATCCGGAACATCAGGTGAGTTCTACTTATCTCTTCAAAAGAAGACACTATCATTGTTTTTTTTAAGCTATGCTTTGTCCTTACAGCAATCAACAGACCGATCTCAACGGATACGAAAACAACACCGAAAAATGCTCCCATGCAAGCAATGAAGTCCAACTTGTCAACTTTCCAGATGAGAATTGCTGCTTCATAGTCCACAAGGCTCACTACAGCAGAAATAATGATCGACCCTAGAATTGCATTTGGCGTATACTTGAATAGAGGTGTGATGACCAACAAGGTGAGAAGCACAACTACTGACATAACCACATTGGATACAGGAGTTTTGCAACCAGCCATGAAGTTAACTGCGGAACGTGAGAAAGAACCTGAAAGAAATGCAGGGTATGGGTTTGAGCACTGGACTTTTCAGATAGTTTACTGCTAGCTGTTCCGTAACATGGGTTGAGCTACCTGTTGTGACATAGCAAGATGTCATTGAGCCTACTATGTTCATAGTTCCAAGTGCAACCATCTCTTTGTTTCCATCTAAGTGGTAGTCCTTGATAGCAGCAAACGTCCTTCCAATTGCCACAGCTTCCTGATAAAGTACTCACACACATGTTACTCTATTTTTTGCGGAAATGTAGAAATCTGGAGAAGCACATGGCAGGGTAAAAACAATTATGCATTTATATCAGCATACTTACTGTCAAACCAACAATTCCGCAAACAACACCAATCTTGAAACCTTTTAAAACAAATGGACCAGTGAAAAAAATCTTGTGTGCTGATGATGGGTTGATGCCCTTTTCGATGAACTTCACCTGATGACCAAGTGACAACAAATTTCCATCAATGAAAAAAATACATATGAGTGAGCCTTAGTAGTATCCTTTACTTACTATCTGAACACCTTGCTTGTCAGCACGGGTTATGTATACAAAAAAGGTGGCCATAATAACTGAAATTATAGGAGCAATAGCTGGCACCCAGAAAAGCTTCTTATTCTTCTTGCCCTATGTAAATGAAACATCCTTAGTATATGAAATATCTTTCAGTGTTAAAGTTGTTTCAAAGATACATGAAACCAAGAGATGCTTACGATGTACTTGGCAAACAGAAGGAAAGCCAGGAAAGATGTGCCAATCACAATAGTTTGCCAGTTCCACTGCATATACAAATAACTGCATGTTAGTACTTTAGATTAATATTATTTCAGCCTCAGAGTCTAATTTTAGCAATAAGTTGCCCATGCACCTCATATTCTCTCTATTTTCATATTCCGACTTTCCAAATTTTGTGAAATAATTTCATTTATGTTAGTAATATCATGTGCAGTTGCAAAAAAATCGTCTAAATGGTCAAAAGTATGACCATTTGTGACCTAGAAAAAATTCGGAGAGAGAATATGGGTTGCACGGGCAACAAAATCTGCTCATCAGTCTATGCTAACGCCTAACATGGGAAGAATCATGAAAAACAAATTCACCTACCTTTTTCCAAATGGAATATGTCAAACGAGCTCTACAAATTCCAAAAACAGTTCAACGCTTACAATCAAAAAGTTTGGAGCCAAATAACTTATTTCCGTGTCATGATTGTAATTTATTAGTAAAAAAATTGAGTTTTCGGGATTATAAATGCAATTATACAATTCCGGAAATTCAGATAATAATGTTCTGACAAAACTATAAATTTGAGATGCTACAGCTAAGTATGACATAAGTACCCCATGGTGAACTGAACTCCAGACAGATTTCATAACAGAAACTATGTCGGTTTTCCTTGTAAAATTCACGATACCCAACACGTATTTCAGCTGCTGCAGGGCAATAGTTATGGCTGCTCCCCCCATGAACCCGACAATTGCAGCATGCGACAAGAACTCGATGAGGAATCCTAACCTGCAAAATGTAAACTCTTAGTTCAACGCATCTACATTATGTGCAAGCTTCTAGTAGATATTTGCATATACCTTAGAACTCCTAGGGCAGCTTGAGTGATACCAGCAAAGAAGGTTGCTGTGAAAGCAAGGCGGATGTACTCTTCCTTGTTTTTAACATGGTCAACCTCATTTTGTAGAAGTGAACCTATTAAAAGAGAAACCACAGCAACTGGACCAATCGCTATATCCCTTGAGCTACCCATTGCAGCATATATCAATGGGGGGACGAAGCTGGAGTCTAAAACCAACTAACATAAGTAAATTATAATGGCAAATCAGGCTTAATGTTTTACACAAAGCTCCACAACAGACACAACAGGAGAAACTTACATAGCCCATACTGTGGATCCAAATTAGCGAGTTTGGAATAGCCTATGTCCTATTAGAGTACAGTATTTAATGTCAATCACAGTTCAAGTATTCAAATCAGAGGGTGGATTAGTCATTCTTGATACCTGAGGAATACAGAGACTTGCAATAGTCAATCCTGCAATTAGATCGCTTTTGAACTTGTTGAAGTTGTAGTTCCTGCCCCATTCAACAGCTGGAAACAAGAATTGCAACCCCAGCATGAACCTTGTCCATCCAGATTGACCCTTGTACTGACGCAGCGGGTTGTCATGGAAGAAAGTCTCTCTCAATGTGTCTGTAAACTCTGTGGCCAAGTTCTTTTGAGGGGGGTAGCCCACCTTGTACACCAGCGGTCCTTGAGATGGGTCATAGGAGGGTGTCTGTGTGGTGATGCTAGGTTCAGTTGCTGCTGCCTCGTCGGTTATATGATGAACCATCTCTGATACTGAAACAGGTTTTATTATCCTTAGAAGAGCATTGAATTAAATTTAGTAACTGGAGGAGGGCATGGAGGTTAGAGGTTCTCAAAAATTGAGAAAAGGATAACACTACAGTAAACTAACTCAATGGCCCGGCAAATGAGGATCGATACATACATGAAACAATTGACAGAGCACCACTGTATTGCACAGGGTTGGTCAACCATCTCAGAAAATGTCCCAATGGTTAATCATATAGTACGATTCATTCTATCCTTTTGCTTTCTATCAATGTTTATTATTCAGTAAGCTATATGTAAAAAAAGTTGTACAATATCAACTAAGCTCACAGTTTTGCCAGATTTAGATGAATAAAATAGGCAAATTAGAATATGAAATCACCCTTTGTGGTGCAATAGTAGAATAAACTTCCACGGTATAAAGAATGTATTAAAAACTTATTCAAAATTTTCATTTAGCCTATCAATAATGTGAGCACCCTTTAAGACTTTAACTTCAAATTCAAAATGTGCAAGAAGAAGAAACATGTTTCAAATAGTACAAGTTTCTCTTTTCCTTCTCGTTGTGATTAATCATTAAACTAGTTTTCTCAATTTTCTTACTCTTAAAGTAAAATTAATTTGAACCCTATTTTTTCAATTGATAGGAGTATATTTCTAACAAACTTATAATTGCATATACAATAATTTCAAGTACTTGTCGATTGATATGCTGATAGAGGAGAAGTTATTTTATTTAGTGAAAGATTGGCATTAGTTATTTATGATGAAAACATACGTGCAGCTTAGATCATTAGCAGGTAAATCTATTCATATGAGCAGCTAAGAAGAGAAACCGCGAAACAACTTTACGCAAAGTGTTCAATAAATATCCGTTTCAGCAGTTGATTCTAACTCTTATATAGAACAACCCGTGCAGTTTATATCATTAGCAGGTAAATTTATTCATATGAGCAGCTAAGAAGAGAAACCGCGAAACAACTTTACGCAAATTATTCAATAAATATCCATTTCAACAGTTGATTCTAACTCTTATATAGAACAACCAACGGTTTCTCTCAATTGTAACCAAGGAATTTCTGGGTTCTTTTATTTATTTCAAAGTAGTATAATTGGTATAAAATAAGGATTTATTGAAGAATTCTAAAATAAGACATTACCTTTTTAAGTAATTCCAATCTAGTTGTCCACCTCTCCATATATCAATGCATTTATTTTATTATAATTTCACTTGGGTAGGCCGTGCTGGTCAAGTTACACTATATCAAATAATTTTTCATTCCATATATTAAAATCTTTGAAAACTTAAAGAAGGTTCCCCTTAGAGATCTTTGTACAATGATGTTGTTCCAACCTAGAGTTTTTCTATGCATGGATCAGACATAAGGCCGTTATTACACTATACCATTATGAGGAAGGAAAGACAATACCAATTTAAGAGTCGTTCAGTACTACGATTAAAAAAGTAGAGAGTTCTAGTTAATGGCTCAGTTTGCTCTGAATTTTGCAAACTGGGACTAGAAATCCACTTTTTTCTCCTTTTCCATCTCAACAGAAAGAAACAGGAAGTTCTATTAGCTATGTATGTATTAAGATCCCCGCAAAAAAAATTGTATGTATTAAGACAAAATTGATCGGTTAATTGTATTCTGTTACCTTTTTATGTAAAAATCGCAGGGAGAACTGTGAAGGAAAACCAAAAATTCGATTGTATTATTTCTAAAAAAATGATTGTATTGTTTTCTAATCAGTTCTGTGTGAACAATGGACAGTATGGTGGACTGTTGTGTCTGGCAAGCACAAGACTTTCGGGTTTATTCAATCTAAAAGGTCAATCAGACTTATTCAAACAGCAATAATTGGTGCAGATAGTACCAATGATACTCTTGGTATGCTAATAGATCAGTAACTATTAACTAATAAAAGCCAAACTAGTCAACTTTGTGCGTAGGGTGAAATAGACCAACTAAGATAAACGTAGATACTACTTCACTTGACTAGGCAGACAGAAAGCTTTCCATTTTAGACATATACCATATACACAGACAAATGGAATTAGTTGTTTGGAGGCTTAGGCATCGATTTATCATCAAAAGTATACATAATTTTGGTGAGCATAATCTGTTGTCATCATCTTGGACTGATCTCCATTCCTCTCCAAATGAATTCCCACTGATAAGAAGGTTTCTTATCACTTCAGTTCTAAGTAAGCCTAACTATAATCTATGGAAATTTTCCATCAGTTAATTCAGTTTTTCGAGTAACCGCCAGTTAAATTACGTTGCGGACAAAGTGAAGAACACACCTTGCCACAGCTAACAGGATGCAAATTACGAGCCGCCTGATAGTATAGTGAGATATTTGGTTAATTGTAAAGCACTAGTCTCTGGCATACAAGCAGACTAGTACTCCCTCCGATCGGAAATAAGTGTCGGATTTCCGATCGGAGGGAGTAGTAAATACTGCATATAGCAGAACGTTGCGGGTTTCTCGTCCATATAAAGTAAGGGATAAATAATTACTGATTTCCCAAAGAAAGGAACTAATGGCTCGGATCAATTCAGTCCAGAAAACCCCCAAAAATTTAATCACAACCATAACAATGAAATGCAACGAGTTCCCAAAGAAACGAAAGGCAGAGAAAAAACCAGCACATGCTGCAATCCAAGGCTGGGATGAGTTGTTCAGAAACAAAAAATATCCAAGGCTTTCCAAAGAAAAAATCCAACGCTGGAAATGAGTACACTACCGAAGAGAGGACCAAATCTTACCGAGTATGCGGTGAAGAGGTTGAGCGCCAAACGGGCGGATGGATCGATGGAGCCGCCGCTCAAGCTTCACCACTCCACGAGCACGATCGAGCGCCGCATCTCCTGGCTTCGCTCCGCGAGAACAGATTTATATGCGTGCTCGTGGAGGACTGGGGAAGGATCTCCCTTGCAGAGTCTCTGGTGTAGAAACGAACACACCGAAGAGACAATAGACCAGCAATGGGGAAGGTGGCGACCTCTGCGAGGTTTTTGTACTTGCAGGCGAGACAGGGAAGACGGCGATTGTGGCGTAACGCGGGGCGTGGCAAATGAAATGCCGGGTCGCCGGGGAAGTCGCTGCGGGCCCTCGTTGCCGTGGGCCCCACAGGGCGGCCGCGGAGGGCCGGCGCGCTGGCAGGTGGGGACGGTGGTCGGGGCCTCGGGGGTCTAGGTGTGGTGTGTACACGGCGAACCGGGGCACGAACGGTCGCGAGCGAAGAATGGTTTCTGTGATTGACCGTGGAAGAGTATACGCCAGTAGTAGCATGATCAGAGGTGTGGGCCAAGGCGTTGGAATTGTGCGGTGCGTCGCTGTAGCCCTTGCCCGTCAACAGCGGCCAGTCCCGAGCGGGCCGTCGTTTATGAGGATGGGAATCCGTCCCTATACATTTTAACCTGGTGGTCTGCAGCCTTCATGGCACATGGTGTGGCAAGTGTGCAAAGTGTAAAATAAAGTGTGGGAAATGAAATCTCCTGATTATATTTTTTCCTAAAACCACCGACTCTTTTTAGTAACTCTTAAATTAGGACCTTAAGTTCCAAATCTATTAATTACCCTCTCTAACTCATATCTACATACATTCATACTAGCCACAAATAATATAGATCGGAGTACTATTGTACTATGCAAAGGTAAGACGGCTTAGTCAAACTTTGTCCTTCTGAGTGCTACTTGCCAACCAAGTCTTCGCTGATGTAGATGCTCGCTGGACTCTTACGCGTGACATGTATAAACTTTTTTATTCTACTTTCGCCAGGTTTGTATAGGTCATCGCTGCCTAATCATTGGGACATATAACTAAGGATAAAGGATATTAAATTGCATGTACTACCTCCATGCCGGATTATTGGGCAAATGTATATTTTAAGATATACTTTAACAATTAATTTTAGTTAAGAAAATATTAGATATTTGACATAAAAATTATACCATTGGAAAGTTCTTTTGAATATGAATCCAATGGTATAATTTTTATATAATATATTTTATATTCTTTTGACTAAAATTAAAGGTCAAAGTTTGTTTCAAAGTACGTGCCCTATAATCCGGTATGGAGGGAGTACCATAGTTAAAATTGACTAGCCACCCATCCGACTAGATATTTTGTAACTCCTTTAAGGCATCTTTGATTCGCATATTCCAAAAACGTTAAAACATGAAAACACAAGAATGTTATGTCATGTCCATTCAATACCTACAAGATGTCATATGTATCAACGGCCATTTAACTTCATTACAGGAAAAACATAGAATTCTAAAAATAAAATTTGAGTGGATGTTTGATTTCCTATTTAATATATTGCAAATGATTCCTCAGAAAAATCCATGTAGGATTCAATGCTACAAATCAAGCAACCATCATAAATAACCCAATAATCTTTAAGATTTCAATCCTTCAAAATTCTTATGAGAATCCTTTGAATCAAAGAGACCCTTAGTGTTGAAGAAATAGTGGCAACTATGGCAAGGCTCATCTGATAGTGGAGGACACGGATAAAGCATGCCGAACATGTACCATTGTATAGTAGGATTGCTCTATCGATTAAGGCAACGGTGTCTAATTTTTGCATCACAAAAACTTTTAGGAATGTCTGTTTGGGAAACAACACACTTCAACATGATCCAAATAATAATAATAAAAGTATAACTTCAAGTTAGAGGTTCAGGTAAACATAAAACACCCCTCAAGCCCCTAAATATAGGGGCCATGGCACATTTTACAAACCCTCAATTGGCCATTCTTTTGGTGCGGAGTAAAATCCATGTCACTCTCACACAATTGATCTCCCTTGACCCCCCCCTCCCACCCTCTCTCTCTCTCCCTCCCTCTCTCTTTCCCCCCTCTCTCTCCCCCTCTATCTCTCTCCTAGCAGTAGTAGCAGCGACTCGATAAACTTCATCTGTTTTGCGCAAGCACTGCTTGATCTCCTCCGGTGACTGCCCGGTGTCGCTAGTGTCCTATCGCCTTGCACACGTCCTCCTCGCCAACATGAAGTTCTCCACCACGCTTCTCATTTATGACGGTCACCTTAGCGTTGTAGACAAGTGGGTTCTATGGTGACACAAGTGGACATAGTTTTGCTACATGTCAAAGTCTAATATCTATGTGACTTTCTTAAATGAACATAAGATGGTAATAGTTCAGTAAAGTACGTGATGAGGGTTTAACTGGGCAATGCCCTAGATTTAGGACTTAGGATCGGGAAAGAGGGCGTCGGATGAACTCGAAGGTAGGGATTCAAGCAAACAAGGTGAAACTTGATGTGTATTGAGACAAAGTGTGGATTACAAGCTCAATATCTATGTGTCCCTGTCCGTGTCGTCGTGGTGAACGAGCATATGCCACAGGGTGGCTTAAGTTGGGGCCGACTGTACACTGACGGATCCGGAGGAGGGAAGGTGCGGTGAAGACCGCGCACAGAACACACTGCTAACACACCGAGCTACCCAGGTTCGGGGCCCTCGTGAGGAGGTAACACCCCTACTCCTGCATGTCTGATCTATATGAGCTACACATGAGAGCTACAATGGTGCTCCTTGAGCTGTTCATCTTGCCTACCTAAGGCTGCACTGGGCAGGAGCTAAAGAGCTAGTGCTACTGAGGAAGGAGAGCTCCCATGGAGCGAGAGAGAAATGAGCCTCCTCTGGAGGCTAGGGTGATCGATCCCCTGGTGCCCTTATATAGGGTGCCCAGGGGACAAGGGATGCCCCACAATACACTCTACAGGTACACTATTGCTGAGTTGACTACTGGGGTCTTGTCACACTGTAGCCTGCATCATCATAGTACTGTCCTTGGTACTGTGGTTGGTGTCATGGTCATGGGCTTGTCCCATCTTGACTGTCCTTGGAGTCCTTGCCTTTGTCTTCTAGCGTGTGTCTTCTGAATCTCCATGTCATCAGTCTTATCCTCCTCCTGAGGATAAGGCTGACTAGGAGAGGTAGAGTATGCTGGTCTGAGCCAAGGGGTGTCCCAAGACTAGCATATGATGATGGAGGATGTGCCAGTCTGAGCCAAAGGGCGTCCCAAGACTGGCACAAGATGCTGGAGTCGATGCCGGATGAAGAATATAGCTCAAAGGAAGTAAATCTCGGCTCAGAGAGGGCTAAACCGGCCTAGGAAGAGGTAATCCGGCCTGGGCCAGGGGAATCCCGGCCTGGCCCAGCCAGAATAGAAGAAACCCGGCCTGGGAATGGTGGCCCAAAGGAAGTAATCCCGGCCAGGCCGGATCCTCCTGATCCGGCCTAGCCGGGCGCTGCACAGAAGACGGCCCGCCGGGGCGCGGGTGGAAGAGGCCCAACCGGGGCTGGTAGAGGGCGGCCTGGAGAAGAATCCCGGCCAGGCCGGATCCTCCTGATCCGGCCCAGCCGGGCGCTGTGGAGAGGTTGGCCCACCGGGGCGCGGGCGGAATGAGCGGCCCAGCCGGGTCGCTAGCCCAGAGGCCCAGCCGGGGCGGACGAACGGGAGGCCCATCCGAGATGAAGGAAGCCGGCCCAGCCGGGGGGAGGAAGCCGGCCCAGCCGGGGTGAGAGCATCCTGACCCAGCCGGGTGGAGCTGTCCCGGCCCAGCCTTGGCCGGGGCTACTATGTGCCAGCCCACCACCTGATATGCCAACCTGAGCTGCTGAGTTCCGGCCCAGGAAGGTATAATCCGGCCCAACCTTGTTGTTCAACTGCTTTTTAATATTCATGCATATATAATTCACTCATACAACATATATAAGTCATACATACAAGGGTGCTTTGGTATACCCGGGGTTATATCCCCAACATTAGCCCCCGAGGCCGTGGGGGGCTCGCAGAGTCGCGCACAGGCTTCAACAAAATATACCAAAGTCCCAAACTCATATGCTCATAAAACTGATATGCTGGCCTGTACAGGCCAATTTTATCTCATGCCATCATAGGCAATGTCTTTCTTTGACGTGAACTCATATACAGTGATATGCTAGCCTTCGTGGGATATCTCAGAATACTATTGTGCCATCTTTGGCTATATCAACACTTTGCCTCTTGCACTATTTGCCTCTTGGGCTACTCTGCCTCTTGGCTTGCCTCTTGGGCTACTTTGCCTCTTAGGCTTGCCTCTTGGGCTACTTTGCCTTTTGGGCTACTCTGCCTCTTGGGCTACTCTGCCTCTTGGGCTACTATGCCTCTTGGGCTACTTTGCCTCTTGGGCTGCTTCAACATGTTGCCACTTGGGCCATGTCTCATCAACATTGTCTGCTTTGACAATGCCGAAATACTGGTATGCCTCTTGGGCTGTGCCATCACTGGGCACTTGTTAGTATGCAAAATGATAAGTTATGTTAATATGTCAAACCGGGATACTCTCTGAGACCGGATATGATAGGAGATATGACACTTGTTAGCTTTGAGATCGATGTCCTGATATATTACTGAGCCAGAATTGGCGATGACTGAAGCGTTTGTAGAATGCCGTGATATGCTGGCATGCCGAAATAAACGGCGATATGAGTTATTGATTGATGCCTTGATGTGCTGGCAAACCGAAATAAACGGTGATTGGAGATTTTGATCGATGCCATGATATGTCGGCATACTGAAATTTTGATCATGCCACGATATGTCGGCATACTAAAATACATGTGACTCAAGATATTACCTGCTACCCTAATATGCTGATAAACTGAAATACCTGTGACCTGAGATATAAACTATAGCCATAGTGGTATAATAGTAATCTCTTCTCTGTAACGACAATATGGAGAGTCATAGCCGGGTAATATATATATATATAATAAGATATCCAACCTGTTATGTAGTCATACTAAAAGACACATCAATGGTCATAGCATTTGGCATATTGCAATCTAGCACATGGAGTTCGGCATATAGCACATAGCATTTGGCATATAGATCTTGAAATAAAGCACTTGGCATATAGACTAAGATGTAGCAATTTGATATAACGCCTCTAAGATTGACATATAAGCTAACTTGGCAACTTACAGGAAAGATTTGGCACTCATGTGCCGGCATATAAATGCAGGTATACTACAACTGACATGCGAGATTTAACACAGAGCATATAGCAACTGGTATTGAGATTGGCATATAAACTGATATAACTGTAAACTCATGGCAGCTTGCATATGGTATTCAACATATAAAAACTAACATATGAGACTTGGCATATAACACATAGCTAATAGCTAGAATAGATACTAAACTTGACATAGCATATAGCAACAGTAGTCTCTATGCAAGGTGGTACTCATAGTATTTGGCATATAAACAGACATACTGAACTTAATATATCAACTGGCATACTGATTCTAGCACTGTAACAGATATACAGACTGCCATATGCAAAGACATATAACTTTACAAAGCAATTTGCTTACAGTAATAGATGCTAAGTCTAAGATATGAGATTTTATCTAAGGCATAGAATCTGACATGCTACTGTTGGCCTATAGAACCGGCATATAACATGCCAAGATAAAACTTTGCATAAGACTGCAGACATATACACTGATACTAATAATACTATTACAACAGGCACATAAAGCACTTGGTATAGACGCAGACATACAGGAGTAGACTGGAAAGCTGGCATGCAAGCATGCAAACTAATTTAAACTAGAACAACAGTATCATAGCATTGGCTGGCTAGGCTCATGCCTAGCCCCCGAGTTATTTTAGCACTTAAGAGATATCAAACTTGACTAAACTGATTAGCCCCCGGGTTGACACACTCAATCCCGGGGGAACAGTAAATTACTCACTAGAGTGCTAGCTGGTGAATACTTACTAAAAACTAGCTATTTACAAATATCATAAAAAGGTAAGATGTTTAGCTGATTTTTCTTACGCTGAAGTAGTCAAAACATTTGCTGGCACGGCCGGATTATTAATCATACCTGGGAGGGCGATCGTGCATACCAGAAACCGGCCCGACCTGCCCCGGCGCGGCCCAGGGGAGTGCCGGACGAGGCCGGCGTGGCCTGCCCAAAGGCGAGTCTAGGAGAGGACGCGGCCCGCGCGATAGCGTAAGAGGCCGAGACCTGGCCTGGCGCGGCCTAGGCCCGACCGAAGAAAGCCGGAACCGCCCGGCACAGCCCAGCCAAAGCGCCGGGGAACTGTCCCAGCCGGGAGGCGGATCCAGGGAAGGGAGTGCTGGCGAAGGCCTGATCCGGCGCGGCCCAGCCTAGACCAGAAGGAGCCGGCCCAGCCGGGAAAGTTCTGGGCGCCGCCGGGACAACAAATGCTGGCCTAGGCCAACAAATGTCGGCCTTGGAAGGCCGAATCCAGCCCAAAGGCGCATATGCCGGCTGGAATTGACCAATGTCGGCCCACAAATGTGAATACCGGCCAGGAAAAATCATATGCCGGCCGGGGGAGTTATATGCCGGCCCGGGGAATGCCGAAGTCGACCCCAGTCCCACTAATGTCGACCGGGACATAAATATGCCGGCCGGGACATGAATATGCCGACCGAGACATAAATATGCCGGCCCGAGGACACCGAGCGCCGGCCCGGGAAGGATATGCCGGCCCGGAAATGTTGATGTAGATCCGGGACAACCGTATGCCGGCCCGGGCGAGTTGATGTCAGCCCGGGAAGATGAAGTAGACCTGCAGTGCTCGGAGGCGATGCTGATGTCGAGCCCCCGAGCAGACGAAGAAGATCCCGTCCGGATGTGCTCCTACCAGCACCTTGATCAGCCCCACGGTGGGCGCCAAATGTCATCGTGGTGAACGAGCATATGCCACAGGGTGGCTTAAGTTGGGGCCGACTGTACACTGATGGATCCAGAGGAGGGAAGGCGCGGTGAAGACCACGCACAGAACACACTGCTAACACACCGAGCTACCCAGGTTCGGGGCCCTCGTGAGGAGGTAACACCCCTACTCCTGCATGTTTGATCTATATGAGCTACACATGAGAGCTACAATGGTGCTCCTTGAGCTGTTCATATTGCCTACCTAAGGCTGCACTGGGCAGGAGCTAAAGAGTTAGTGCTACTGAGGAAGGAGAGCTCCCATGGAGCGAGAGAGAAATGAGCCTCCTCTGGAGGCTGGGGTGATCGATCCCCCTGGTGCCCCTTATATAGGGTGCCCAGGGGACAAGGGATGCCCCACAATACACTGTACAGGTACACTATTGCTGAGTTGACTACTGGGTCTTGTCACACTGTAGCCTGCATCATCATAGTACTGTCCTTGGTACTGTGGTTGGTGTCATGGTCATGGGCTTGTCCCATCTTGACTGTCCTTACCTTCGTCTTCTAGCGTGTGTCTTTTGAATCTCCATGTCATCACTCTTATCCTCCTCCTGAGGATAAGGCTGACTAGGAGAGGTAGAGTATGCTGGTCTGAGCCAAGGGGCGTCCCAAGACCAGCATATGATGATGGAGGATGTGCCAGTCTGAGCCAAAGGGCGTCCCAAGACTGGCACAAGGCGCTGGAGTCGATGCCGGATGAAGAATATAGCTCGGAGGAAGTAAATCCTGGCTCAGAGAGGGCTAAACCGGCCTAGGAAGAGGTAATCCGGCCTGGGCCAGGGGAATCCTGGCCTGGCTCAACCGGAATAGAAGAAACCCGGCCTGGGAATGGCGGCCTGAAGGAAGTAATCCCAGCCAGGCCGGTGAAGGAAATATGCCCTAGAGGCAATAATAATATTGTTATTATCATATTTCTTATTAATGATAATGTTTATACTCCATGCTATAATTGTATTAAGCGGAAACATTAATACTTGTGTGGTTTATGAACAACACAGTGTCCCTAGTACGCCTCTACTAGACTAGCTCATTGATTAATGATGGTTAAGGTTTCCTAACCATAGACATGAGTTGTCGATTAATAATGAGGTCATGTCATTAGGAGAATGATGTGATGGACAGACCCAAATAAAGCACAGCAATTAGATCGTGTCATTGTGTTCATCTTTGCGAAGCTTTTTCCTATGTCAAGTATTGTATTCCTTAGACCATGAGATAATGCAACTCCTTAGTGCCGGAAGAGAGCTTTGAGGTTATCAAACATCATCCTATGAAAGGGTGATCATAAAGGTGTCTCTCAGGTGATCGGAAAGTACTTGTTGGATTGTATGTATCGAGATGGAATTTGTCCCTCCCGAGTCGGAGAGATATACTTCGGGCCCACTCGGTAATCGATATCAACACCGCTTGCAAGCATGTGGTTAAGGAGTTAATCATGAAGTGATATTGGATTACGGAACGAGTAAAGTACTTGCTGTGAACGAAATCGAACTAGGTATGCCGATACCAACCATCGAATCTCGGGCAAGTAAAATATCGCGTGACGAAGGGAATACATATACGGGATTAATTGAATCCTGGCATCGTGGTTCATCCGATATGATCTTCGTTGAATATGTGGGAGTCAATATGGATTTCCAGATCCCGCTGTTGATTATTGATAGAGATCATGTCTGCATATTCTCGAACCCGTAGGGTCACACACTTAACACTCATCAACGCTAGGGTAGTTTTGGGATAAATCTAAATGGTGAAATTGAATATTGTTTGGAGTCTCGGATAGGATCCATGACATCACGAGGAGCTTCGGAATGGTCTGGAGATAAAGTTTCATATAAGGAAAGTTGACTTTAGGGTTTCGGAAAAGTTCTGGACTTTTTTCGGTAGAGTACCGGAATGTTCTAGAAAGTTTCGGAGGGCTCCATGGTGGGGCCCACATGCCCCAAAGGGTCCACATGGACCAAAGGGTGCTTCCTACATGGGCCTGGTCGTCCATGCCCACTTGTCCTATGAGGCCATGGGCAAAACCCTAGAATTTTCTTATGGGCCAAGGCAAAGGAAACTTAGGGGGCAAGTTTTCTCCCTTGGGCCACCGACTTGACTTGGAGGCTAAGGCTGCCCCCTTGGCCGCCCCCCTTGACCTATTTAAAGGGGAGGGGAGGGCTGGGGCGTGCTCATCTCAAAGCCCTAGCTGCCGGCCCCCTTCCTCCACTCCTCCATCCTCCGCAGCAGCTTGGCGAAGCCCTGCAGAAATTTCTACACCATAGGCACCACACCGTCGTGCTGCCGATCGCATCTACCACTCCACCATACCTCGCTGGACCGAGGAGGCGGATTCGTTGTTGCGTTGTACGTGTGCATCGCTCGGAGGCGCCGCCCGTTGTGGCGCTTGGATCGGATCGGATCGCGAGGAGGAGACGCTAGTACAACTACATCATCCACGTTCTGTTGAACGTTTCCGCTGTGCGATTTCTTCAAGGGTATGAAGATCTCATATTTCTCTCTCGTTGATTACATCTCCTAGATTAGATCTTGGCTTGCTTGTTCGCATCATTAGGAATTTTTTTGATTTACTATGCTGCGAAACAATTCAGTGGTATCAGAGCTAGATCTATGCGTAGATGTGTTTCACGAGTAGAACGCAACATGCTTGTTGTGGGCGTTGATGTTTTCTATTGCAAACCTCTATGTTGTGTATTTCTTATGGCGCGGCATAGTAAGATCGAAGCGGTCCAGGCCAACTTTACGCGACCTTGTTCGCGAGACCGGCTCCGCACTTGACGTGTGGCTTATTCCACACATGCGGCTGGTGGATGCCAGTTTCTCTCACTATAGTAGTCATGAGATTTACAACGGATGTTAGCAACTATAATATCACCGTTGTGGCTTTTCGTAGATAAGAATCGTTCTTAACTTGTTACTCCCATAAGCCACGTAAAACATGCAACAACAAAGTAGAGGCGTCTAACTTGTTTTTGCAGGGAGTGTTTTGTGATATGGTATGGCCACAAGATGTGATGTGATATATGTGATGTATGCGATGATCATGTTTTGTAATATTTCACGACTTGCATGTCGTTGAGTTCACAACCGGCAGGAGCCATATGGTTGTCTTTATAATTTTGTATGACCTGCGTGTCAACTTGTTATACGCCATGTAATAGCTTTACTTTATCGCTAAGTAGTTAGCAATAGTCGTAGTTACTATTCGTGGTGGAGGCAATCATGGTGGAGTGATGGAGATCATGCCGGTGCGCACAAGATGGAGATCAATGCGTGAAGATTGGCTATACCATGTCATATATTGTATATGCATGTGATATTTATCCTTTATGTATGCATCTTATTTTGCTTTGATCGCGACGGTAGCATTATAAGATGATCCCTCACACTTAATTTCAAGATAAAATATGTTCTCCCCATGTATGCACCGTTGCGAAAGTTCGTCGTTTTGAAGGATCACGTGATGATCGGGTGCTATAAACTCTACGTTCACATACAATGGGTGTAAGCCAGATTTACACATGCGAAAATACGTGGGTTAAACTTGACGAGCCTAGCATGTACAGACATGGCCTCGGAACACACGGACCGAAAGGTCAAGCATGAGTCATATGGATGATATGATCAACATGTTGATGTTCACCATTAAAGCTACATCATTCACGTGATGATCGGTCTTGGTGTAGTGAATTTGGATCATGCTTCACTAAAGAACTTTGACGGATGTTGAATTTAGTGGGAGTTCATTGGTAATTTGATTAACTTGAACTAATTATCATGAACTAAATTTTGATGTTTTTGCATAAGTCGTTGTAGTCTTTGGCACCGTTTCCCACCGACACTTAGCTTAATTGAGTTAAAAGAACTATAGAATTCTGGATAATCACTTTACGGACTAGTACCGTTTAGTTAGAATATCAAGAGTAAGGATTAAGTCTTATTGCAAACTTTAGCAAACCTCACTTGCTCCATGCGATTTAATAAGTTGTATTAATCTAAGAGCAATGATTCAAGTTTAGCATCTAAGATCATGTTTGCCTCCATGAGAAATTGATCTTCAAAATTGTTTGAGAATTAAAGTGATCTTGGAGCTGAAAGAATTGTTTCAGAAACTAACAAGAAGTGAAAGATATTTGATATCTAAAACTTTGATTGTTTGCAAAATGATTAAGTATAATTTAGTAAAAGAACATATGCTCATATTGTATGAATGTATGCGAAGATTGAAGACGCTAGGCGTCCTGATCACCCAAAAGTTTGGGAAACTAATATTATACTTGCATTTGTCCTTAAGAGCTATAGTAGTTTCATCATGAAAGATGTCATGATAGGACGAATGAAAATGTATCGGCTAAATTGTTTTGCTATACCAAAAGAATACTAAAGAATGGAGTCCGGAAGAATACCAATCATATGATGATGGCGATCTACTTCAAAGTGCAAAATCCAGGGCTATTAGTATTTGACTAACATCCTTTGGACTATGTGTCAAATGATTGACGCCGCTATTGATGTCGATAGATTCTTCTAAAAGGAGCGGAAACGTTAAATAGGATCTGCAAAAGTATTTGGTAGAAAAGGAAAAGACTAGAATTGTCTAGCTCTGGTATATAAATGATATACATGTTATGGATGGATTCTTTGCTCGTTAACAATGTAATTCTTGGGTATTCGATACTGATTTGTTGGTATGAAATGTCATACAAAGCAGCACAATGCAAGAAGTACAATGGCCTAAGTAACTAGTAAAATAATATGGTAATGATGCGTGTCGAGATACAAATAAAAATGTTATAGTGTTTTTCGTCGACATCAAACCTAGCCTTCAAGATATTTCATGAACTTAATAATTGTTATCTTGTTCTGGTATTATGAGAACAATTGTTGTTCATGTTATTACCGTCTTCCATAATCGATGGATAGATTATTATAAATCTTGTTGGTGAAATAGACATTTATAACACTGATGCTAAAGGTCGCAAGACAAAACAAATTTCACTTATATATGACACCGCCGTTGAAGTCATATTGGAAACAAAACATGAAAGAAATTCTATATAGATAGATTTTCGAGTCATTTGATTTTGAATTGATTGACGCTTGTGAGACTTTTCCTAAAGATGATTAAACTCCGTTCATGGGCCATGGACAGAACTAGCAACTAACTAAATGGAGATCGTACATGTTGATGTATGTAGTCCATGGTGTGAAGTCGATCATGGTGTATTTTCTATTTCATCAATGACTTGAATAGATGTATGGTATATCTACTTGATGAGATAGAAGTATGAAACAATTGAAATTATTCAATTTATGAAGTGGAAATTATTGTAACAAGAAAATTCAAGTTTTTATGATTGGATCATAAAGAATAATATTTGAGTTACAAGTTTAGCAAACATCTAAGAGTTAGAGGAATTGTTCCACAAACTTGCATCGTGATAAACACCATAGGAGTATGGAGTTTTCGATGGATATAATCAAACCTTGTTTGACATGGTTAGATCAATGATAAAATAAAACTACCAATATAATTTGTGGATTATGCTTTAGAGACTACCGCTTTTCACTGAATAGAGCACAATCATAATCCGCTGAAATGACACCGTACAAGTTATAGTTGTCTTTTCTTAAATTTTGGTATGCACGGCATATGTAAAATGTTTACAACCAAAATTGGATTAGTAAGTCTTTGTAGGTTTTCCCACACAATGTCGATGGGTATTCCTTCTACTATGAACCCAAACACATAGTGATTGTCGCTAAAAGTGAATTTCTTATGAAGGAGTTTTCTCGCGAAAGGTTTAAGTGGAAGGAAGATAGAACTTGATGAGGTTATTGAATCTGAGCAAGATGATCAGAGTAGCATAGCACCAGAAAATGTTCTGGAAGCGGCAACTGCATTCATGGCTCATGCGTCTACAATATGTTGTAGTCACAACATCGAAGTTTTTATTTAACCAAGTTGGTCATAATCAAATAGCAAGATTTGAGGACAAGATATTATTAGATAATAGTAACCAACAATATACAAAGAAGCGGTGATGGGCCTTGACTTTGTCATATGAATTATTCTAGCAACAATTACATATTGAGATATGATAGTTGAATAAACGAAACAACGTTCCTCTACCAGAATGCACACCAAGGACGTGTACCTGCTACGTGTGGTGGTGTATAGTTGACGTGGGAGCAGACTGTCCTTGTGCGTGGTGAATAACCAACCCGTTGGGAACCCCAAGAGGAAGGTATGATGAGTGTAGCAGCAAGTTTTCCCTCAGTTTAAGAAACCAAGGTTTATCGAACAGGAGAAGAGAGACAATGACGACTGAAGGTGTCGCGGAACCTGCACACACACAAACAAATACTTTGTTCCCAACTTGCGATGAGGTTGTCAATCTCACCGGTTTGCTTGAAACAAAGGTTATGAGTGTATCGAGTGGAAAACAATATAGTATGCGAGTAAAGTAAACAGTACGAGTAAAGTAAACAGGTGACAGCAATATGATGGAAATAGAACCGGGGTCCACAGTTCACTAGTGGTGTCTCTCTATAGATAAAATAACACATGCTGGGTAAACGAATTACAATTGGGCAATTGATAGAATAAAGATAACGTGATATGTCAAGAAGATCACTATGAGATTTACTCTGGGCATTACAACAAAATACATAGACCGCCATCCAACTGCATCTATGACTAATAATCCACTCCCGGGGACATCAATCTGAACACCCTAGAAGTATTAAGTTGCGAACAACAGATAATTGCATTAAGCAAAGTGTGTAATGTAAACAAAGCATATGCCCTTGAGCATATGAATGTTGTTTTCTCCCTAGTAGCAATAGCACATCTACCACCTTAGAGGTTTCTGTCACTCCCCCAGGTGAAATAGAGGCATGAACCCACTATCGAGCATAAATACCCCCTCTTGGAGTCACTAGCAACTACTCGGCCAAGATAGCTACTAACAACGGAGAGCATGCAAGATCATAAACAACATAGAGATAACAAAAGATAATATTCAGTACAGCAACTTAATCATAAACACCAATATTTATCGGATCCCAACAAACCAAACATGTAGAATTACATAATGGTGATCTCAATCATGTAAGGCAGCTCATGAGATCTAAACATGAAGCACATAGTGGAGAAGACAACCATCTAGCTACTGCTATGGACCCATAGTCCAAGGTAGACTACTCACTCATCGCTCCGGAGGCAAGCATGGCGATGAAGAAGACCTCCGGTGGCGATTCCCCTCTCCGGCAAGGTGCCGGGAAGAGCTTCTGGACCCTCCCGATCTTCGGGTCGACAGCGGCGGCGGATCGCGATGTGTTCTGGAAAACTGATCGGGCCTTAGGTTTTTCTCGTCGGGGGGTCTTTATAGGCGAAGGGACGTCGTCAGAGGAGGGGCCAGGCGCCCTCACACGGGGGTGGCGCGGGCCAGGGGCTGGCCGCGCCGCCCCTGTGTGTGGGGCCCTGGTGGGCCCCCTCCTACTTCTCTTCGGATCTCTGGAAGCTTCCGGGTAAAATAAGACTTCAGGAACTTGTTTCGTCCAATTCCGAGAATATTTCCTGTGTATCACTCTGAAACACAAAAACAGCAGAAAACAGGGAACTGGCACTGTGGCACTTCGTTAATAGGTTAGTTCCAGAAAATGCATAAAAATGCCACTAAGTGTAACGAAACAATAGGCAAATGGTGTAAAAACAAGCATGGTGCATCAAAAATTATAGATACGTTTGAGACGTATCAAGCATCCCCAAGCTTAACTCCTGCTCGTCCTCGAGTAGGTAAGTGATAACAAAAGAATAATTTTTGAGGTGACATGCACCTACACAATCTTGATCATATATGTAAGCATTGGTGAGCTGGGATCAATAAAACTTAAAACATGGGCATGAAGATATAATCATGACAATAAGAACTTAGCAACCATGTTGTAAACATGCAAATGAACACAAACAAAATATCATGAAAATGAAACAATGAAAGTCAAACGTGTGTTCAAATCATAAGGAAAAACATACAAAAGGTTTTCAGCTTGTCCTTCAAAGAGAGCAAAACATAAATGCATAGGACACCTTCAAGTTTAAGAGGGCGACTAGATACAAATAATTTAAGAACAAGTGAAACCAACAATATGAATCAATCAATGAACTTTGGGACAATGCATATCACACTAAGAATGACAACTATGCTCTCTTAATGGTGCATAAAGAAAGAAGGTGGTGACACAGCATAAAAGTAAAAGAAAGGCCCTTCGCAGAGGGAAGCAGTGATTGCAAGTTTTATAACCTTCAAAAATTATGGTACTTACCGGCTTTGAGCTCTCATTGCCCCCATCATAAGCATCTTGAATGGTTAAGGTTAATGCGAGAACAATTATGATGCATATGCTTGACAAATCATAAGTTGAAAACCTCGTGCCCCGTGAATACGAGTACCCAAACCTCATGCTACTTTACTTAGAGTCCCAAGCAAGGCTCTTGTCATTGTAAGTATATGCATATCATTGAGAACCGCCAATGGGGTACCTCCGTGCCCGATGACATGGAACAAGCCCACACCAAAATGACAGGACAAGCAGACAATGAACACCTCGACATCTCTTTTATTTGCTATATTGTTTAGCTTTTTATTGTGAGATGCGTCGTCAAATGTTCACCATGGGTATGCTGCAAATTTCCACCATGAATTATGCATGGCTTAGATTGGCGGCCCGGCGTTTCCCTAAGACATATACAAACTCCATGATCCCCACAAGATTCCCAATTCATTTCACACCGCGGGCATCCATAAACAAAAGATCACGATATCAACTCAAATAAGAAGTGCAATGCTGAAAGCTTGCCCATGACAGCATGGATGGGCTAGAATCCAACTTACAACTTGCAAGCATAACAACTCAACATAAGAGACCACAATGTCAAAAAATTTAAGAACAGGAAAAAGTAAAGTGTGCCTTCCGGTTCGTGAGAGCTTTACTGACCGAATTTCGCATAACACTGGTAAGAGTTTAATTTGAAGAGAAAATAAAAGCAAGTCAAATTTACTTGGAATAGCAAATTGCTAGTAGGTATGTATGGTGGACACTTTGGAAAACTTTGGCTTTTAGGAGTTGGATGCACGAGTAGAGCTCATACTCAGTACAAGGCGAGGGCTAGCAAAAGACTGGGAGCGACCAACTAAGAGAGCAGTAATGGCCATAATCATGCAAAGCGACAAAGCGACATTAAAAGAAGCATAAGATGGCATCAAAAGTCAAAAACTAAATGATCATGAAGGCTATTGGCGACTTTGTAAGAGTCTAACATGTGTGAGCATGCGCCAAGTCAACCCAAATAAAGCATCAAGGAGAAAACCAAAATAATGCTTCCATACAATAAAAACAACGCATGATTTTTTCAAAGGCTCATTAAGCAATCTCAGTTATTTGAGACAAGTCATCCTACAGCAAAACCACTAAGCATACTATCAAAAAGACATCAAGCATGACATGAAAAAGCCTAAGCCGCAGTCTACACAAGCTCCTTCTTGTACCACTATTTTGCACAAAGCTTTTTCTCTTTTCCAACACCATTTGAAATTTTTATAAACACCTCTTTTGATGAAAACCAATAAAGATCAGAGGCAAAAATACACCTTGATGAAAAGATATGACAAGGTCTGAACGCAAATCAAGGTGAAAACGAAAACCAAAAGCAGTAGCAGAAAAAGAAGAACGCTCGATTTTTAATAAGAGTGAAAACTAGAGCGTTCTTTGCAAATGAAAACAAGCAACTTCTCCAAAAGAAATTTGTTGGGGTCCAACCATTTATTGCAGCAAACAAACAAACTAAACCAACTAAGAAAACTAAAACAACTGACGCTCCAAGAAAAACACATAGTGCATGAAGCAATAAAAATATAGTGTTTTGAAAGGTGACCTGATTTTTGCCGATGAAGAAGGGGTGCCTCGGGGGCATCCCCAAGCTTTGACGCTTGTACTTCTTGGATATTTCTTGGGGTGATGCATGGGCATCCCCAAGTTTGAGCTTTTGTCCATTCTTCAACTCATCTCATCATTCTCCAATCCCTACACTTGAAAACTTCCTTCATACAAAACTAAACACAATTCTATTAGCAACATTAGTGCAAGCATAACATATAATCAATCCTCTATTTGCTTCAGGTTTTAACTCAAAACCACCACATATATAGTAGATACTTCTGTAGCAACCTCCCCAAAAGTTCCGTGATCAAAAGAACTCAAAAGAAAGCGATAAAGTGGCAAACACAAATATTGGCAGAAATCTGTCAAAACTGAACAGCTGACAAAGGTCGAATTTTTGAGGGATTTTCTGTTGCTCAAATCAAAAAGTGTTCAACTAAGAAAAGTTTGGATAAAACCTGGGGCATATGCACAAGAAATCGCAGGTCCAAAAGATAAACAGAGAATTTTCACGAATTTTTACGGTGCAGCACCGAAAACAGTTTCAGGACAGCAACATCCCCAAATCTTTACCTCACTCAAATTAGAGGCTTCTCTTAGCACAAAAACGAAATAAACAAGATAAGGAGCGGTCATTACAGTAGTAATGACTTCCAAGATTCAAATAAAAGAAAAAGTACTGAAAAGAAAACATTGGGTTATCTCCCAAGAGTGCTTTTCTTTAACGCCTTTGAGCTAGGCGCAGAAAGTTTGAGAAGATGCTCACATAAGAAATATGAATTGAAGTAAAAGAGAGCATCAAGGAGCAAATATAAAACACATTTAAGTCTAACCCACTTCCTATGCATAGGAATCTTGTAAGAAAATAAATCAAAGAAGCGCATAGCCACAAGTATGGGTAGATAAAACAAGAGCAATTTCAGAACTTTCAATAAAAAGAGAGGTGTTTTAGTAACATGAGAATCCCAACAACCATATTTTCCTCTCTCATAATAATTTTCAGTAGCATCATGAACAAAATCAACAATATAAATATCATACTCACCCTCCTTTGTTAAGCATGGAGGGCGATCAAATAAGGTATTAGTTAAAGAGTTACTCTTATTGGGAGGTAGACATGTGTAGCTCCATTCTTCCTCCTCTTGATCATCACTCTCCTCCTCTTTTTCATCCAATGAGCTTCCAGTTTCAATTTCTTCTTCCATAGGCTCCTTCAAGGCATTAGTCACTTCCGTTGGAGAGCATCTATTAAGATATTTAAGAATATAGCCATTTTCTTCCTTGTAATTATCAAAGCAAAATGTAAGTATATCATAAACCTCATATTTATAAGGTGCATCATCAATATTTCTAAGCAAATAAGCAAGTTCGAATGCACCCTTCCAAGCAATAAATTCTTCAATTTGTTCCACATCATAAAAGTCATAATTTCCATTAATATAAGAAGATATGGTAACATCATCATTATACTCACATTGAAAAGGGAGGTGTTTATACCTCCTACAGCAACAAGATTAATCAAAGCAATAAGTAACATTATAAGTAGAGCACACATTTCTAGCAATGATATATAATCTATTGATTTGTTCCCATAAGTGTTTCCCTTTCTGTGACAAGCGGTGTTCATCATAATAATTTTGCTGCTCTTCCGTGAACCCACCTTGCCAAAAAGATTTAGTTTCAAAGAAACCAACCATTGATAGAAAGCATGATAAAGCAAGACAAGTAAAAACAACTACCAAGGATTCTAATTTTTTTTGGGTTTTTGATATAAAATGATGCAGGTAAAGTAAATAAAGTAAAGCAAAACAATAACAAAGTAAAGAATGTGTGTGCGAAGAACTCCCCTCGCAGAAGTTTTCTCTCTTCCCCGGCAACGGCGCCAGAAAAGTGGCTGCTACGTGTGGTGGTGTATAGTTGACGTGGGAGCAGACTGTCCTTGTGCGTGGTGAATAACCAGCCCGTTGGGAACCCCAAGAGGAAGGTATGATGAGTGTAGCAGCAAGTTTTCCCTCAGTTTAAGAAACCAAGGTTTATCGAACAGGAGAAGAGAGACAATGATGACTGAAGGTGTCGCAGAACTTGCACACACACAAACAAATACTTTGTTCCCAACTTGCGATGAGGTTGCCAATCTCACCGGTTTGCTTGAAACAAAGGTTATGAGTGTATCGAGTGGAAAACAATATAGTATGCGAGTAAAGTAAACAGTACGAGTAAAGTAAACAGGTGACAGCAATATGATGGAAATAGGACCGGGGTCCACAGTTCACTAGTGGTGTCTCTCCATAGATAAAATAACACATGCTGGGTAAACGAATTACAGTTGGGCAATTGATAGAATAAAGATAACGTGATATGTCAAGAAGATCACTATGAGATTTACTCTGGGCATTACAACAAAATACATAGACCGCCATCCAACTGCATCTATGACTAATAATCCACTCCCGGGGATATCAATCCGAACACCCTAGAAGTATTAAGTTGCGAACAACAGATAATTGCATTAAGCAAAGTGTGTAATGTAAACAAAGCATATGCCCTTGAACATATGAATGTTGTTTTCTCCCTAGTAGCAACAACACATCTACCACCTTAGAGGTTTCTGTCACTCCCCCAGGTGAAATAGAGGCATGAACCCACTATCGAGCATAAATACCCCCTCTTGGAGTCACTAGCAACTACTCGGCCAAGATAGCTACTAACAACGGAGAGCATGCAAGATCATAAACAACATAGAGATAACAAAAGATAATATTCAGTACAACAACTTAATCATAAACACCAATATTCATCGGATCCCAACAAACCAAACATGTAGAATTACATAACGGTGATCTCAATCATGTAAGGCAGCTCATGAGATCTAAACATGAAGCACATAGTGGAGAAGACAACCATCTAGCTACTGCTATGGACCCATAGTCCAAGGTAGACTACTCACTCATCGCTCTGGAGGCAAGCATGGCGATGAAGAAGACCTCCGGTGGCGATTCCCCTCTCCGGCAGGGTGCCGGGGAGAGCTTCTGGACCCTCCCGATCTTCGGTTCGACGGCGGCGGCGGATCGCGATGTGTTCTGGAAAACTGATCGGGCCTTAGGTTTTTCTCGTCGGGGGGTCTTTATAGGCGAAGGGACGTCGTCAGAGGAGGGGCCAGGCGCCCTCACACGGGGGTGGCGTGGGCCAGGGGCTGGCCGCGCCGCCCCTGTGTGTGGGGCCCTGGTGGCCCCCTCCTACTTCTCTTCGGATCTCTGGAAGCTTCCGGGTAAAATAAGACTTCAGGAACTTGTTTCGTCCAATTCTGAGAATATTTCCTGTGTATCACTCTGAAACACAAAAACAGCAGAAAACAGGGAACTGGCACTGTGGCACTTCGTTAATAGGTTAGTTCCGGAAAATGCATAAAAATGCCACTAAGTGTAACAAAACAATAGGCAAATGGTGTAAAAACAAGCATGGAGCATCAAAAATTATAGATACGTTTGAGACGTATCAGTACCTGACACGACCCAATGGGTTTTGTTGATTCAAAGGTTGCTAGATATGTATGCAAACTTCTATGGTAGAAGTAAGCATAGCGAAGTTGGAATCTTCAATGATGAAAATGTTAAAGTGTTAATTTCATCAAGATATTTGAAGATGCTTGTATTACAAGAAAGTAAGTGGGAGCGCTCAGACATATTTCTAATACTTTATGTGGATGACATATCATTTATTGGAAATAATGTGTTTTTCTTGATATTGTCAAGTTTTCATTAAAATTGGATTTTTGATGAAAGACTTAGGCAAAACCAGAATATTGAGCATCAATGTCTATACAGATAGACTGAGGCACTAATATAGTTTTGCCAGAGTACATAGATGAAATATTGAATTTGTTCAATATGGAAACAATAAGAACGGTTCTTGTTGCATGGAAGAGTGATGTCTACGCACGCGTCTATTCTTGTAGACAGTGTTGGGCCTCCAAGTGCAGAGGTTTGTAGAGCAGCAGCAAGTTTCCCTTAAGTGGATCACCCAAGGTTTATCGAACTCAGGGAGGAAGAGGTCAAAGCTATCCCTCTCAAGCAACCCTGCAATTACGATACAGAAAGTCTCTTGTGTCCCCAACACACCCAATACACTTGTCAGATGTATAGGTGCACTAGTTCGGCGAAGAGATAGTTAAATACAAGCGGTAGTGATGATTATAAGTAGTAACTATGATATGAAATAAGTATCGCTGCGAGCAAACATGTAACAAAACAGCAAGTAAACGGTGTGCAATGCTTGGAAACAAGGCCTAGGGATCATACTTTCACTAGTGGACACACTCCCAACAAATATAACATGATTGAACAAATAAATAACTTCTCTTCACTATGGTACTCTGAATTACTCTCCTATTGAATAACACTAATCATTGCGTAGGGCTACGAAGCACTCCTCAAAGTTCATCAAGTACTTGACAAACACCACTCATAGAGATATCCAAATCAAATCACAACTCAAGATAGATATTATTGCAACTTAGACCAAGTACTAACACGGTGCACACACTGTCAACATTACACCATGAAAGGAGGAATAGATCACTTCAATACTATCATAGTGATAATTATTCTCATAATCCATAAAAGATCACAATCGTAGCCTAGACCAAGTACCACCATGATGCACGCACTGTCACCATTACACCATGGCAGGAGGAATAGATTACTTTAATAACACACTAGAGTACACATAACGAAGAAGAGTAACATCTACTTATTCAACATGATACAAAGCTCACGATCACATAAAGATCACATCATGGGAGAGAAAGGTGAACCACATAGCTACCGGTAGAGCCCTCAGCCCCGGGGGTGAACTACTCCCTCCTCATTATAGGAGACAGCAAGGTTGATGGAGATGGCGGTGAGGTCGATGGAGACGGCGGAGACGGCGATGGAGACCAATGGAGATGGCTCCGGGGGCACTTCCCCGTCCCGGCAAGGGTGCCAGAACAGAGACTTCTGTCCCCCGAAATTTGTCGACGGCGGCGGCGGAGCTACGGAACTGTTCTGGAAATTTCGCCGACTCCCTTAGGGTTTTCTGTCCCGAGGCTTTATATAGGTGAAGGGGCATCGTCAGGGGTGGCCCCAGGCCTCCTCACACCTAGGCGGCGCGGCCAGGGCCTGGGCCGCGCCGGCCTAGTGTGAGGCTGGCCTGTGGCCCCTCTCCTTCGCCTCTTCGGATCTCTGGAAGCTTCCGGGCAAAATAAGACTTCAGGAACTTGTTTCGTCCAATTCCGAGAATATTTCCTGTGTATCACTTCTGAAACACAAAAACAACAGAAAATAGGGAACTGACACTGTGGCATCTTGTCAATAGGTTAGTTCCGGAAATCGCATAAAAGTGCCACGAAGTGTAACGAAACACAAGGCAAATGGTGTAAAAACAAGCATGGAGCATCAAAAATTATAGATACATTTGAGACGTATCAGCATCCCCAAGCTTAACTCCTGCTCGTCCTCGAGTAGGTAAGTGATAACAAAGAATAATTTTTGAGGTGACATGCACCATCACAATCTTGATCATATAGGTAAAGCATTGAGTGCTGAGGTCAAAGAACTTAAAACATGGGCATGAAAGATATAATCTTGACAATAAGAACTTAGCAACCATGTTATAACATGAAATAGAACACAAACAAAAGATCATGAATAATGAAATAGTGAAAGTCAAACGTGTGTTCAAATCATATGGAAAAACATAGTAAATGGTTTTCAGCTTGTCCTTCATGGAGAGCAAAACATAAATGCATAGGACACCTTCAAGTTTTAAGAGGGCGACTAGATACAAATAATTTAAGAACAAGTGAAACCATAGTCATGAATCAATCAATGAAAACTTTGGGACAATGCACATTATACTCAGAATGACAACTATGCTCTCTTAATGGTGCATAAAGATAGAAGGTGGTGACTCAACATAAAAGTAAGAGAAAGGCCCTTCGCGGAGGGAAGCAGTGATTAAACATGTGCTAGAGCTTTTCATTTGTAAAACAGAGAGATAAAAATTGGTTTTGAGAGGTGGTTGTCTTTGTCAACGACTGGCAATGGGGTTCTTACTATCTTCCATACAAAAATGAAGCAAGTTTTTGAGAGAGATTGGCACTTTTGTGCTCTTTTATAAAGCTTGGCACTCCTCCCCACCTTTTTTCCTTTCACAAACCATGGCTAACCGATTCCATCAGGTGCCCACCAACATTCACATTCCATGGAGGAGTGCCTTTTTTCTTTTCTTTTTTCTCTTTTTTTTCTTTTTGGAATAAGCAATATGGAAGATAGCAAATCCAACCACTACGTCCCCATGAGCTGAAAACAGTGTCACAAAATGAGAAGTATTTTGAAGGTTTTTTGAAAGGTAGCACATGAAAATTTACTTGGAATGGCTTACAAATACCATGCATAGGAATTTATAGTGGACACAATGGCAAACTTGGTTTTTGGGAGTTGGATGCACGAGTAGAGCTCATACTCAGTACAAAATGAGGGCTAGCAAAAGACTGGGAGCGACCAACTAAGAGAGCAATAACGGCCATAATCATGCAAAGCAACAAAGCGACATTAAAAGAAGCATAAGATGGCATCAAAAGTCAAAAACTAAATGATCATAGAGGCTATTGGCGACTTTGTAAGAGTCTAACATGTGTGAGCATGCGCCAAGTCAACCCAAATAAAGCATCAAGGAGAAAACCAAAATAATGCTTCCAAACGATAAAAACAATGCATGATTTTTTCAAAGGCTCATTAAGCAATCTCAGTTATTTGAGACAAGTCATGCTACAACAAAACCACTAAGCATACTATCAAAAAGACATCAAGCACGACATGCAAAAGCCTAGGCCGCAGTCTACACAAGCTCCTTCTTGTACCACTTTTTTGCATAAAGCTTTTTCTCTTTTCCAACACCATTCAAACTTTTTAAATCCAACTCTTTTGAGGAAAACCAACATGGATCAGAGGCAAAAATACACCTTGATAAATAAATATGAGAAGATCTGAATGCAAATCAAGGCGAAAACGAAAACCAAAACAGTAGCAGAAAAAGAAGAACACTCATTGAACGATAAGAGTGAAAACTAGAGTGTTCTTGGCAAATGAAAAGCAAGTTCATATCCTCCAAGAGAAACATGATGTGATCTAACCAATTATTGCAGCAAACAAATCAAAAGAAAACTAAAAACAAAAACAACTGACGCTCCAAGAAAAACGCATAGTGCATGAAGCAATAAAAATATAGTATCTTGAAAGGTGACCTGATTTTTACCGATGAAGAAGGGGTGCCTCGGGGGCATCCCCAAGCTTTGATGCTTGTACTTCTTGGATATTTCTTGGGGTGATGCATGGGCATCCCCAAGCTTGAGCTTTTGTCCATTCTTCAACTCATCTCATCATTCTCCAATCCCTACACTTGAAAACTTCCTTCATACAAAACTAAACACAATTCTATTAGCAACATTAGTGCAAGCATATAATATAATCAACCTCTTTTTGCTTCAGGTTTCAACCTAAAACCACCACATATTAAGCATATACTACTATAGAAACTTCCCCAAAAGTTCCGTGATTAAAAGAACTAAAAAAGAAAGCGATAAAGCGGCAAAAACGAAATAGTGGCAGAAATCTATCAAAACAGAACAGCTGACAAAGGTCGAATTTTTAAGGGGTTTTCTGTTGCTCAAATCAAAAAGTGTTCAGCTAACGAAAGTTTGGATATAACCTGGGGCATATGCACAAGAAATTTCAGGTCCAAAAGATATGCAGAGAATTTTCACGAATTTTTACGGTGCAGCACCGAAATCAGTTTCAGGACAGCAACATCCCCAAATCTTTACCTCACTCAAATTAGAGGCTTCTCTTGGCACAACAACAAAATAAAAAGGATAAAGAGCGGTTATTATAGTAGTAATAACTTCCAAGACTTAAATAAAAGAAAAAGTACCGAAATTTGTCGACGGCGGCGGCGGAGCTACGGAACTGTTCTGGAAATTTCGCCGACCCCCTTAGGGTTTTCTGTCCCGAGGCTTTATATAGGCGAAGGGGCGTCGTCAGGGGTGGCCCCAGGCCTCCTCACACCTAGGCGGCGCAGCCAGGGCCTGGGCCGCGCCGGCCTAGTGTGAGGCTGGCCTGTGGCCCCTCTCCTTCGCCTCTTCGGATCTCTGGAAGCTTCCGGGCAAAATAAGACTTCAGGAACTTGTTTCATCTAATTCCGAGAATATTTCCTATGTATCACTTCTGAAACACAAAAACAGCAGAAAACAGGGAACTGGCACTGTGGCATCTTGTCAATAGGTTAGTTCCGGAAATCGCATAAAAGTGCCACGAAGTGTAACGAAACACAAGGCAAATGGTGTAAAAACAAGCATGGAGCATCAAAAATTATAGATACGTTTGAGACGTATCAAAGAGGTTGGAGCAAGAATCAATTGTTTTGACACTTGATGAGTGAAACCGCAAGAATGATTTTATCAATCTTGTATACCATGATATATAGATCCAGATATGTCCGATGCTCTAAAAGGTTACGGGCATTCATATGATGATCGTTGGACAATAGTAAGAATATTCTTATGTACTTTCAAAGAACTAAGAATATATTCTGTATGCAAAAGTGATAAATGGTTCATTGCAATGTGTTACATTGGCTTTGTCACATATACAGGTAAAATTTTATCTCAATTTTAAGCTATTTGTTTTGAGTTAGAGGGTGGCACAATAAGATGGAAGAAAGTTCTATGATGACTTGGATGAGTTCCAATGTTAACATTGTGGCGGACACTGCAACGAGGGCTAAGTATATAATCGCTTTAGAAGCGGCATAAAAGATGGAAAGTAGATAGTGATAATCCAACTTATTTGTGGCACTGTCATCTAGGTCATATTGGTGTAAAACGCATGAAGAAACTCCATTCTGATGGACTTTTGGAGTCTCTTGAATTTGAATCATTTGACACGTGCGAGCCATGCCTCATGGGCAAGATGATCAAAATCCCGTTCTCTGGAAAAATGGAGCGAGCAACGGACTTATTGGAAATCATACATACCGATGTGTGCGGACCAATGAGTATTTTGACGCGCGGTGGATATCGCTATTTTCTCACTTTTACTGATGAGTTAAGTAGATATGAGTATGTCTATTTAATGAAACATAAATCTGAAACGTTTGAAAAGTTCAAAGAATTTCAGAACAAAGTGGAAAACCATCGTAACAGGAAAATTAAATTTCTACGATCCGATCGTGGAGGTGTAGTTCCAAGTGTGCTAGTACTATGTAGTTCTATTGTATGACAATAGTGACAACATAGTTTTGGCAAAGAAACAAAGGTTTCGTCAAAAGACCAAGTTTATACGATGCCATCTCATACAAGATGAGTAATGCGTGCTGAAGCAAAAGAATATGCAAATACAAACGGACCTCAAAGTGTCAGACCCGTAGATAAGATTTACCACGTGCAACGCGTATGAATAACACCGGAATGCCATAGGTGTTAAAGGCGCAAGTATGACTAGATTATTGATTCTAGTGCAAGTGGGAGACTGAAGGAAATATGCCCTAGAGGCAATAGTAATATTGTTATTATCATATTTCTTATTCATGATAATGTTTATACTCCATGCTATAATTGTATTAAGCGGAAACATTAATACTTGTGTGGTTTATGAACAACACCGTGTCCCTAGTACGCCTCTACTAGACTAGCTCATTGATTAATGATGGTTAAGGTTTCCTAACCATAGACATGAGTTGTCGATTAATAATGAGGTCATGTTATTAGGAGAATGATGTGATGGACAGACCCAAATAAAGCACAACAATTAGATCGTGTCATTGTGTTCATCTTTGCGTAGCTTTTTCCTATGTCAAGTATTGTATTCCTTAGACCATGAGATAATGCAACTCCCTAGTGCCAGAAGAGAGCTTTGAGGTTATCAAACATCATCCTATGAAAGGGTGATCATAAAGGTGTCTCTCAGGTGATCGGAAAGTACTTGTTGGGTTGTATGTATCGAGATGGAATTTGTCCCCCCCCCGAGTCGGAGAGATATACTTCGGGCCTACTCAGTAATCAATATCAACACCGCTTGCAAGCATGTGGTTAAGGAGTTAATCACGAAGTGATATTGGATTATGGAACGAGTAAAGTACTTGCTGTGAACGAGATTGAACTAGGTATGCCGATACCGACCATCGAATCTCGGGCAAGTAAAATATCGTGTTACGAAGGGAATACATATACGGGATTAATTGAATCATGGCATCGTGGTTCATCCGATATGATCTTCGTTGAATATGTGGGAGTCAATATGGATTTCTAGATCCCGCTGTTGATTATTGATAGAGATCATGTCTGCATATTCTCAAACCCATAGGGTCACACACTTAACGCTCATCAATGCTAGGGTAGTTTTGGGATAAATCTAAATGGTGAAATTGAATATTGTTTGGAGTCTCGGATAGGATCCATGACATCACGAGGAGCTTCGGAATGGTCCGAAGATAAATTTTCATATAAGGAAAGTTGACTTTAGGGTTTCAGAAAAGTTCTAGACTTTTTTGGTAGAGTACCAGAATGTTCTAGAAAGTTCCGGAGGGCTCCATGGTGGGGCCCACATGCCCCAAAGGGTCCACATGGGCCAAAGGGTGCTTCCTACATGGGCCTAGTCGTCCATGCCCACTTGTCCTATGAGGCCAAGGGCAAAACCCTAGGGTTTTCTTATGGGCCAAGGCAAAGGAAACTTAGGGGGCAAGTTTTCTTCCTGGGGCCACCGGCTTGACTTGGAGGCTAAGGCTGCCCCCTTGGCCGCCCCCTTGACCTATTTAAAGGGGAGGGGAGGGCTGGGGCATGCTCATCTCAAAACCCTAGCCGCCGGCCCCCTTCCTCCACTCCTCCGCAGCAGCTTGGCGAAGCCCTGCAGAAATTTCTACACCATAGGCACCACACCGTCGTGCTGCCGATCCCATCTACCACTCCACCATACCTCGCTGGACCGAGGAGGCGGATTCCTTGTTGCGCTGTACGTGTGCATCGCTCGGAGGCGCCGCCCGTTGTGGCGCTTGGATCGGATCGGATCGCGAGGAGGAGACGCTAGTACGACTACATCATCCACGTTCTGTTGAACGTTTCCGCTGTGCGATTTCTTCAAGGGTATGAAGATCTCATCTTTCTCTCTCATTGATTACATCTCCTAGATTAGATCTTGGCTTGCTTGTTCGCATTCGTAGGAATTTTTTTGATTTACTATGCTGCGAAACCATTCAGCCGGATCCTCCTGATCCGGCCCAGTCGGGCGCTGCACAGAAGACGGCCCATCGGGGCATGGGCGGAAGAGGCCCAGCCGGGGCTGGTAGAGGGCGGCCTGGAGAAGAATCCCGGCCAGGCCGGATCCTCCTGATCCGGCCCAGCCGGGCGCTGTGGAGAGTTTGGCCCGCCGAGGCGCGGGCGGAAGGAGTGGCCCAGCCGGGGCGGACGAACGGGAGGCCTAGCCGGGATGAAGGAAGCCTGCCCAGCCGGAGGGAGGAAGCCGGCCCAGCCGGGAGGAGGAAGCCGGCCCAGCCGGGGTGAGAGCGTCCCAGCCCAGCCATGGCCGGGGCTGCTATGTGCCGGCCCACCACCTGATATGCCGACCTGAGCTGTTGAGTTCCGGCCCAGGAAGTTATAATCCGGCCCAACCTTGCTGTTCAACTGCTTTTTAATATTCCTGCATATATAATTCACTCATACAACATATATAAGTCATATATATAAGGGTGCTTTGGTATACCCGGGGTTATATCCCCGACAGTCCGGCCTCTCCTGGCCCCTATTTATAGGTGGCCAGGTCTCGAGGATCCGGTCTGGTTTGATACAAATTAGTCATACACGACAGTTTACAATGTAGTTTCCATATTCGACTATAATTACACTTTGGCCTCTATCTTGGGCCTATGTTTCTATGGGCCTTTACCCGAATAGACCTCAGGGGTGCTAATCTAATGGTCCTTGGTAGTTGATACGTCTCAAACGTATCTATAACTAGATAATTCTCCGCGCGTTGCTGTGGAACTTTGTTACGGTTTTTCTTAGTAGCACATTGTACTAACTTGATAATTTGAATCAATAATCTGAAAAATTCCATACATGTGTGGGTATTGGATGTAAATTTACTTGTGCTATAAATATCCATAATATGATAAAACTGAAGAACTTTTAGCCTGAACAGAATTTGTAGTAGGATCTATTTGACCTTGTTGATAGTACTGCCATCTTCGGTTAGTGCCACCTAGATATGTAGTGTCCCATTATTCGGTGTTGACCAATGGATCCGATGGATGCGAACTGATGATCACTGCATATTGGTTTAGCGTTGTCGTGAAGTGCTGGCTCATGTTTGAAAGTTTAAAAGACTACTTGTTTCATGCTGTTCTTGATCTTTGTAACTGCATCTGTGTAATTCTTTTGAGCTTCTCTTATTGAAAAGGCAAAACAATAGGCATCCCATTCGGCGAAGAATAATATAGCATCCTGGAGAAAAAGATATATGTACATTGTTAATGAGGCTAGATGCATCAAGGTAAAAACTACGAGAAAATATTTATAGAAAACCGATTTCAGTAGTAGTACATACCTGCTGCACGCTTCGGTGCTCTATACTTCAAACAATTGTCCGTCGTCCTATTGTAAAAACCATCTGCAAGTAACAAACAAACAATCCTATCCTCGGCACATACTGATTACTTCAGGATGTTACTAATACAAATATAATTAACAGGCATGTAAAAGTTGTAGGATCTTTTCTCAATATTACTTCTGAAATTCTGCATCTAGCACATACAGATTTGTCTCATGATTAAGTCACGACAGTATTTGTGAAATTGAAAGATTTGTGGCATGTCCAGGGAGTCAGGGACACTGACTCATCTTTGAAAAATATCAACAGGCCAACTATACAATTAGATGGCAGTAAAGAAGCAATACAATATATAGGAGCACTGGGAACATGAAAAATATGAAGAACCTAGCAAGGAAATTTCACTGCATAAAAAACCTTGCATGAATGATGAAAATACTCGGAAGAATGGTAACGTTTCCAAAAAAAAAAAGTGTAACGAAGGAAAAAAAAAGTATTACCTGCTATACCATGCGAAAAATGAACTTGTTTTTCTGAAGTTCTGATATACCAGATCTCAAGAATGCTCTCGTAACACCAATCTCTTATTACCCTCCATGTCCAGCACATCAAAAGAAAAGTGGAATAAGGAAATCATACGTGTGAACAGAAATGCATTGCCTGACCAAAATGTTGTTAATCCTTGGACAACAAAGAGGGACACAATTTTACATATACAATGTATGGCAGCATATATAATTTATTCACAAAGATACAATGTAGTCTATAAATGAATATTGTTATTACTTGTATAGTACCTTGACATTATTTTAGTAGTGGCCACTGATCCTGAGATGTTTTCCATGTTCTTGTAATCGAATCTGGACATAATCAAGAAAGCAATGTCAAAAATAATGGGCATGCAAAGTGCAGTCAACGGTATAAGTGCAGTATACTAATTTGACAGTAAACAACAATACAACACAGCAGAGAAATTCAGGGAAAGTGGATCGGTAAGAACCTGGTATAGCTAGGGCGCTGGAATGGCTCGGAGGTGACGGCGAGTGCAGCAGATGTGTTTCGGCCAGCACAGTCGGTAGAAGTACTAGATAACTGTCGATGGACGGGGCCTTCAACTTCGAACACTCAAGAATTCTGGTCTTCCTTGGGCAAAATCCCCTGAATCTTGGGCAGGGGTGTTCCCTGGTCGAAATTCACTTGATCTTGAGCAGCTGCGCAGACTTCACGTTGCGTGGGGGAGGACCAGAACAGCTCCCGAGCAGGGGCACGAGTACCAGGTGTGGTGAGAGGGAAACGCAGCGGTGCTGTTTAAATCATAATAGAGAAACTCTCCATCAGTTACTCCAGGGGAGATGAAGAGATGGAATCATCAATTTCGTTTGCAAATCAGTATTGGGCACGAGGGGAATGGGATGTGGTGGTGTAGAAGATGAAGAGAAAGAGGAGAATCAATAATTATGGAAGTAATTGGGAAGTTGAGATGGATTCATCAGTTTCATTTGCAAATCAGTAGTGAGCACGATAGATGGAATGCGATAGTGTAGAAGATGAAGAGGCAGAGAGGAATCAACAATAATTGGGAAGTTAAACAAAAAGGATGCCACACGGAGACGAAGGGGTTGAGCAAAGACGGCGGCAGGAACGCAACGCCTCGCAGAGCTGTAAAAGAAGTCCAAGAAATTGATCAAAATATGCTGAGGTGGCACCTTGATGAGGTGGCATAGCTGCATGTTGAGAGAAATATGTTAGTGGGTCTCATCTTCTTAGCTATATATAGGATTTTTTATGCTCCATGCTTGTTTATACACCATTTGCTTTGTGTTTTGTTACACTTTGTGGCGTTTTTATGCATTTTATAGAACTAACCTATTAATGAGATGCCATAGTGCCAGTTCCCTGTTTTTGCTGTTTTTGTGTTTCAGAAAAGCTACACAGGAAATATTCTCAGAATTGGACGAAACAAAAGCCAGAATTCCTTTTTTCGACACGAGACGAAGTCCGAAGATGAGATGGAGGGAGACCAGGGGCCAGGCGCACCATAGGGTGGCGCGACCCAGCCCCTGGCCACGCCACCAGGTGGTGCGACCCCCTGGCCCACCTTCTGACGCCGCCCTTCCGCCTATATATTCCCCTCGACGGGAAAACCTAAAAGGGCCCGATCACTTTTCCACAAAACCTACTGTAAGTCGCCGTCGTCGTTGATGCGAGATCGGGAGGGTACAGAAGCTCTTCCCGGCACCCTGCCGAAGAGGGGAATCACCGCCGGAGGCCTTCTTCATCACCATGGTCGCCTCCGGAGTGATGTGTGATTAGTCTACCTTGGACTACAGGTCCATAGCAGTAGCTAGATGGTTGTCATCTCCACCTTGTGCTTCATGTTTAGATCTTGTGAGCTGCCTATCATGATCAAGATCATCGTTGTGTAATTCTACATGTTGTGTTTTTTGGGATCCGATGAATATTGGTACTATGTCAAGTTGAATGGTTGATTTATGATCTTTATGTTATCTCTATGTTGTTTATGATCTTGCATGCTCTCCGTTGCTAGTAGATATCTTGGCCGAGTAGATGCTAGTGACTCCAAGAGGGGGTATTTATGCTCGATAGTGGGTTCATGCCTCTAGTAATCTGGGGGAGTGACAGAAACCTCTAAGGTTGTAGATGTACTGTTGCTACTAGGGAGAAAACAACAATCTTGTGTTCAAGGACATTTGTATTGTTTACATTACACACTTTGCTTAAGGCAATAATCTGTTGTTTGCAACTTAATACTCAATGGTTGCTCAGACGACATCCGGAGGGTGGATTATTAGTCATAGATGCAGTTGGATTACGGTCTACGTATTATGTTGTAATGCCCAAGTGAATCTCATAGTGATCCTCATGACATTTGTACGCTTGCTTTATTCTATCAATTGTCCAACTGTACTTTGTTTACCCAGCATGTTGTTATTTATCTTATGGAGAGACACCACTAGTGAACTGTGGACCCCGGTCCATTCTTTTACATTGCTATTACCGGTTACCTTTTACTTGCTTTATTTACATTCTTGCAAACTACTATCTTTTACCACTCGATATGCTTAATCCTTTGTTTACAGCAAACCGGTGAGATTGGCAATCTCATCGTAGGTTGGGACAAAGTACTTGGTTGTGTTGTGTGCAGGTTCCACGTTCCTGCTGGTGTAAAGCTACACCCTGGACAAGTCTTGTGGCGCCATTGTCCGGGACTGTTGCAAAGCTAGCGGGCATCAACCTTCTGAAGTTTGGTTCTTTCTCCTACTGGTTTTATAAACTTTGGTTTCACAACTGAGAGAAAACTTGCGGTTGTGCTCATCATAACCTTCTCTTGGGGTTTCCAACTGGGCGGTCATATATAAAACTCCTACACCAACACCGCACCACCAACAAGTTTTCTGGCGCCGTTACCGGGGAGAAAGAAGATTTCTGCAAGGGGAGACTCTCGCTTCCAATCTTTTACTTTGTTATTGTTTTGCTTTACTTTATTTTTGCTTGCATCTTTTTATCAAAAATACAAAAAAAATAGTTCCTTTATAGTTGTTATTTTTACTTGCCTGCTTTTAGTTTTGCTAGAATGGGTACTCCTGAGAACACCAAGTTGTGTGATTTTACTAGCACCAAAAACAATGATTTTACGTGCACTCCTATTGCGCCACCTGCTCCTGAGGCAAATTTTTATGAGATCAAACCGGCTTTGTTGAATCTTGTTATGAAAGAGAAATTTTCTGGTGCTAGTACTGATGATGCTGCAGTTCATCTCAACAATTTTGTTGAGCTATGTGAGATGCAAAAGTATAAGGATGTAGATGGTAATATTATTAAGCTTAAGTTGTTTCCTTTCTCTTTAAGAGGAAGAGCTAAGGATTGGTTGCTATCTTTGTCTAGAAATAGTATTGATTCTTGGGATAAGTGTAAGGATGCTTTTATTGGAAAATACTAACCTCCTGCTAAGATTATAGCTTTGAGAAGTGATATTATGAAGTTTAGACAGTTTGATAATGAACATGTTGTTCAAGCTTGGGAAAGAATGAAATCTATGATAAAGAATTGTCCCACTCATGGACTGACTACTTGGATGATTATCCAAACCTTTTATGCAGGACTAAATTTTTCTTCAAGAAATCTTTTGGATTCAGCTGCTGGAGGCACTTTTATGTCCATCACCTTGGGTGCCGCAATAAATGATGGTAAATTTTTCTGAGTGGCACACCGAGAGAGCTCCATAAGGTAAGAATGTAAATTCTGTTGAAGAAACTTCTTCCTTGAGTGATAAGATTGATACTATTATGGCTATGCTTGCTAATGATAGAGCTCATGTTGATCCTAATAATGTTCCTTTGGCCTCTTTGGTTGCTCAAGAAGAGCATGTTGATGTGAACTTCATTAGAAATAATAATTTCAACAACAGTGCTTATAGGAACAATTTTGCTAGTAACAATTATAGGTCGTATCCTTCTAATGGCGACAATAGCTATCTTGGTAGACCTAAAATGCCTAGTGAAGAAAGGATTTTAGAAGTTGAAAGGGCTACTAAGAATTTTATGCAGATGCAATATGAGCAGAACAAGTTGTTCACCAAGACCATGGAGGAACAATCCGCCTTGTTGAAGACTATTAGTCATCAACTTGATAAATTGAATAGAGACATTCCTGAGTTGCAAGATAAGGTTTGAGGACGAGCAGGAGTTAAGCTTGGAGATGTTTGATACGTCTCAAACATATCTATAATTTTTGATGCTCCATGCTTGTTTATACACCATTTGCTTTGTGTTTTGTTACACTTCGTGGCGTTTTTATGCATTTTATAGAACTAACCTATTAACGAAATGCCACAGTGCCAGTTCCCTGTTTTTGCTGTTTTTGTGTTTCAGAAAAGCTACACAGGAAATATTCTCAGAATTGGACGAAACAAAAGCCAGAATTCCTTTTTTTCCCGACAAGAGATGAAGTTCGAAGATGAGACAGAGGGGGACCAGGGGCCAGGCACACCATAGGGTGGCACGGCCCAGCCCCTGGCCGTACCACCAGGTGGTGCGGCCCCCTGGCCCACCTTCTGACGCCGCCCTTCTGCCTATATATTCCCCTCGACGGGAAAACCTAAAAGGGCCCGATCACTTTTCCACTAAACCTACTGTAAGCCGCCACCATCGTCGACGCGAGATCGGGAGGGTCCAGAAGCTCTTCCCGGCACCCTGCCGAAGAGGGGAATCACCGTCGGAGGCCTTCTTCATCACCATGGTCGCCTCCAGAGTGATGTGTGAGTAGTCTACCTTGGACTACAGGTCCATAGCAGTAGCTAGATGGTTGTCATCTCCACCTTGTGCTTCATGTTTAGATCTTGTGAGCTGCCTATCATGATGAAGATTATCGTTGTGTAATTCTACATGTTGTGTTTGTTGGGATCCGATGAATATTGGTACGATCCATTTTGGGCTGAACCAACAACCTCATTGTGTGCTTAATTCTTAATTGGCCGAGTAGATGCTAGTGACTCCAAGAGGGGGTATTTATGCTCGATAGTGGGTTCATGCCTCTAGTAATCTGGGGGAGTGACAGAAACCTCTAGGGTTGTAGATGTGTTGTTGCTACTAGGGACAATGGTTGCTCGGATGACATTCGGATGGTGGATTATTAGTCATAGATGCAGTTGGATTACGGTCTATGTATTATGTTGTAATGCCCAAGTGAATCTCATAGTGATCCTCATGACATTTGTACGCTTGCTTTATTCTATCAATTGTCCAACTGTAATTTGTTTACCCAGCATATTGTTATTTATCTTATGAAAAGACACCACTAGTAAACTGTGCACCCCGGTCCATTCTTTTACATTGCTATTATCGTTTACTTGCTTTATTTACATTCTTGCAAACTACTATCTTTTACCACTCGATACGCTTAATCCTTTGTTTACAGCAAACCGGTGAGATTGACAACCTCATCGTAAGTTGGGACAAAGTACTTGGTTGTGTTGTGTGCAGGTTCCACGTTCCTGCTGGTGTAAAGCTACACCCTGGACAAGTCTTCTGGCGCCATTGTCTGTGGCTATTGTAAAGCTAGCGGGCATCAACCTTCTGAAGTTTGGTTCTTTCTCCTACTGGTTCGATAAACCTTGGTTTCACAACTGAGGGAAGGCTTGCTGCTGTGCTTATCATAACCTTCTCTTGGGGTTTCCAACTGGGCAGTCATATATAAAACTCCTACACCAACACCACACCACCAGTAGTCATACCCTTGTCAGTAGCCCCCGAGATTCTATCTGAATCGCAGATTCGGGTCGAATCTCAAATCTTAGGATTATATAATATTCGACTTCATTTCATAGTTCTTATCAATATTTCATATTTTCAAATTTTCATGGGGATATTGGTAAACGAGCCTGGTGCTTCTCACAGATCAGAAAACCAGCTAATTGCCTGAGGAAACACTCGTTACATACTTCAAACTCGAGTCCCCGGACTCGAATTCAGTACGTGATGTAATCCAGCTTGTGCCGCATTTAGGACTTACCAAAGCATGGATTCCAGTATTTCTTAGGGTACCCAGTGCATCCACCGGGATTTTCTTTGTATTGGGGATACAAAAATTTACTAGCAGAGCGCATTTGTGTGTGAATACTAGGCCATACAGGACGGATCCTGAGGTCTTACCTTCATGATCTTTGCAACCACGGCATTCAGACATGTTATCGCAGCGGACGCGGTCTGAGAATATGAATTTATCGAGAGCCTTGTTTGGCTGTTACAATACCCGAATTTATCGAGTTGCTTTTCTTTGACTTGTCCCAAATCCCTCCCGATGGGAGTGAAATGTCGAGTTTATTATTTGATATTTGCCACCGATGATAAAGTAGCTTTTTTACTCCTTCATAGTAGCCGAGAATTGTCATCATCGGGTGCGCGATCAGCGCTCCCGATGGGAGGAGCCCCCAAGGCTATAGTCGAATTATATTTATTTGAGTATATGCTCAAAGTTTTCTTTGACTATATCCTTGATCTTCGACATGCGTAAGATATTTTTAACCTTTTGATTTTTCTATCGGGAGCGTGACCAACGCTCCCAATGGGAGTAGCCCTCGAGGCTATTATGGGGTGCTTGCAGCCGATTATAGACTCAAAAAAATACTTCATTTCCTTCAATTTATCCCATCATTTGTGCTTTCTTTCTTGGTCATGTCAGACTTATATCATTTATCTATTGCTGCATTTGTTTGCTTGATTCATATACTTGAAACCCTGTTTGGGCTAACTTTGTGCAGTGATGTCTCCATATTGGGTCATGATCCTTAATATTCTGGCCCAAAGGGCATCTCTCTTGTTTATAAAAGGGGCACCCTTTGTACTTTTTAACCCTAGTTCTTTACTTTTTAACATCGCCGCCGCATCGTCTCCTTCCTTACGCATCTAGCATGTCTTGCTGCCTCCTTTGATTTTAGTTTGGTTATCACCATGATTGATGTTGCCGTGATCAATTTGGCTGATGCCACAGTGGTTGAGAAGCATGCTCGCGGCCGCCCACGAGGAAGCAAAAACAAGCCCAAGACCTCTGTTGTTGCTTCTTTATTGGCAACTCCAGCAAAGCATCGCCGCGGCCGTCCATTGGGTAGCAAAAATAAGAAGACATCTGCTGCAATGGCAAACACCATCGTTCATCTCGACATAAGTTTGGCTCAACCCATCCCGCCCCAGTCATCTGCAGAGAATTTGTTCTCCTTTTTTTCTTTTGTTGGCACCCGATGCCATGAGCAACAACTGCCTCCCTCTAAAATTTGTGAAGTTCATGGACGGATGGGAGCTTCATGAAGCTATACTTCGAGAAGTGTCCAGCAATGGACCATCGTATGAAGTAGAAGTGTATTACGACAGCCAAGGTGATGTATTCTTTAGGGGAGGTTGGCCTCGTTTTGCTAAAGACCATGATCTGCATCAAGGATGGATCTTGATGTTCAACTACCATTGTGGTACTGCCAAGTTTGATGTCAAGATCTTCGATGGTACTCAATGCGAGAGGAAATATGCACCTCATATTAAGTGGCAATACTAGAATTCAAAAGATCGCAATACTTTATCTAATCACTATTGTAATTTACTCCTTTTGTGTGGATCATATGTTACCAATATTGGTATTTTTCTCCTTCTTTTGTGTGCACATCGTTGTACAGAATCCAAGGGAACTAAATAATTCTGAGGTTTTCCTATAATATGCTCCCTTAAACGATTTTTAGTCACACCTGATTAATTTAGTAGTATGTGTAGTTCCTTTACGGCTGTATTGATTGCCTAAGTGTTTTTAGCCGATGAATTCTTCATTTTTACCATGATAACTTTTGGAACTTGAAATTGGTGGCGCACATGCCGTAGCTTTCTGTTGGATAGAGCCCCCGAATGCTTTGGTATAGGAGGCAATCTCAATTTATCAAATATAAGAAGTACATAAATTGACCCAAGAAACCTGACCTGTGGCCTATGTTCTGGGTTTAGAGGGTCTGAACTCGATAATTTATAACAAAAAACATTAACTTGCTAGTGTGGTCTGAAGAGCCTATATGTTGTCGCTCGTGAGTTTTATGCGTAGAATCGCCGAAGTTGCTCTGCATTCCATGGATTGCCTTCATCCTTCTCGGTCTTCCTGTCCTTCAATCGATATGCTCCTCCTGGTATTACTTCTGTGACAACGTAAGGTCCCAGCCATGGCGATTCTAGTTTGCCATGACCATCCTGTTTTAGCCCAAGTACGAGATCACCAACCATAAAAGATCGAGGTTGAACTCGATGGCTATGATAATTCCGTAAGTTTTGCTGATAATCTAGCCAATGCAACATCTCTTCCTTCGTCCAATGCATCAACATTATCTTGAAGTGCTTCATTTGAAGTAGTTTGGTTGTAAGTCACAATTCTTGGAGCCTCATGAGTTATTTCGACTAGAAGCATGGCTTCTGCACCGTGGACCAGCAAGAAAGGTGCCTCTTGAGTTGCTGCATTTTGGAGTGGTTCTCAAACTCCAAAACATGGAGGGTAAATCATCTACCCAAGCGTGTTTAGCTTTCTTGAGTAGTGCTAACAACCACTTTTATATACCATTGCATATCAGCCCGTTGGCTTTTTCGACTTGCACGTTCGTCTGCGGGTGCGCAACGGAGGCAAAATTTAGCTTGATGCCCATGCTTTCACAGTAATTTTTGAATTCCTTAGATGTAAAGTGTGTCCCATTGTCCGTGATGATGCTGCGCGGTGCCCCAAAACGAAATACTATTGACTTGATAAAGTTGATTGCTGCTGTAAAATCTTGAGTTGTTAGTGGAGCTGCTTCTATCCATTTGGTGAATTTGTCGACTGCGACCAGCATATAGCCCACCTGGCCAAGATTTATGTAGTTTTCCCACAATATCTAGGCCCCATTGCACAAACGACCAGGATAAAGGTATCGGCTGGAGTTCAGCTGCCGGGGCATGAGGTCTGGATGCAAATCTTTAGCATGCTTCACACCAATGAACGATATCCTTCACATCTTTGACTATTGTTAAACAATAAGAACCTGCTCGGAAGGCTTTGGCTGCTATGGCTCGAGTACTAGCATGATGACCCCATACTCCTACATGGATCTCGTGTAATATAGCATGCCCCTCTTGAGGTGTAACACATCTTTGCAAAATCTCAGATATGCTTTTCTTCTATAGTTCTCCTTTAACCACCACGAATGCTTTGGATCGCCGCATTATTCTCCGTGCTTCCACGACATCTTCGAGTAGTGTTTTATTTAACATATATGCTAGATATGGTTGCATCCAGTTGAATTTGACCATCATGACCTCCTCTGGTTCTAAGCTATCATCTTCTGCTGTTATCTCAGCCCTCGAGTCTGCTGCTGATTGCGGCTTTTGTTTTTTCGTACCCAAAGATTTGGTACCTTGAATTGATCGCTCAATTATTTCTTCCCAAAAAACTCCTGGTGGTATTGGTAGACATTGGGACCCGATGTTTGCTAGAATATCGGCTTCTTCGTTGCTTGCTCTACTGACGTGTGATACTTCGCACCCGTCAAAGGTTCCTTCCATATAGTAATATAAGTTCCTATATGCTATCATATTGTGGCTTAAAGCATCGCAACGATTCATTACTTGCTGTACCACCATATTGGAGTCGCCATAGATTCTGAGGTGAGTTGCACCGCAAGCTTTGGCCATCCTCATGTCGTGCAATAGGGTTTCATATTCGGCTTCATTGTTTGATGTGTATGGGAATCTCATCCGTAGCACATATTTCAATATATCTCCTTGTGATGATATCAGTACTACTCCTGCTCCTGCACCTTTGACTCTTTTGGACCCGTCAAAGTACATTGTCCATACACTCCTGTGTTCTACAACTCTAGCCACTCTGTGGTGAAATCTAGCAAGATTTGTGATTTGATGGCCTTTCTTTTTTTCATACGTGATGTCCAGGGGAGAGATTTCAATTCCCCACAAGGAGACACGCCTTGTTGCTTCTAGGTTGTTCAACATATTTGACAGAGGTGCTTCGTTGACCACTATGATTGGGTGAACCGTGAAATAATGTCGTAGTTTTCATGTTGTCATGAACATGATGTATGCAAGCTTCTGATAATGCGGGTACCGCTTCTTGGATGGTGAATGTACTTCACTTAGAAAGTACACTGGTCTTTGAACTCCATGAGCTTTTCCTTCCTCGCTCTGCTCGACTACGAGTACCATGCTTACCACCTAATGTGTGGCTGCAATATATAGTAGTAATTGTTCCTTTTCATTGGGTGCGACCATCACCGGTGGCATGGGAAGCACCTTTTTTAGGTGGGCAAATGCCTGATCTGCTTCCTCTATCCACTCAAACTTTTTATCCGTTTTTTTCATGAATGCATAGAAAGGGGGGCCTTTTCACCAAGTCATGCGACAAATCGACTCAGCGCTGCAACCCGCCCTGCTAGTTGTTGTATCTCATGTAGCTTTGTTGGCTTCACCATTGTTAATATTGCTTGAAGTTTCTCAGGGTTAGCCTCAATTCCTCTTGCCGATACTAAAAATCAGAGGAGTTGCCCCGCTGGGACACCAAAGGAACATTTAGTCAGGTTTAGTTTTAACTTATACCTGTCCAGATTGTCGAAAGTTTCTCATAGGTCGCCGATGAGCATTGCCTCCTCTCTTGTGGTGATGAACATATCATCGATGTATACTTGAACGTTGCGGCCTATTTGATTTCCAAGGCAGTTTTGCATCATCTGTTGGTAAGTTGAAGAAAACAAAAAAAATCTCTAGACCCATAGCCATGATCTATTCTACGCAGCTGTAAGGTAACGGACCAGCGATAGTATTCATACCATTGAAGACCGAGTGCGTGGGAACGTTCCCGCATGAACGTTGTCGAGGAAGACAACCGAAGCCGACCTCAAGGTCATGTAGTCGTACCAGTCGAAGAAGACCAGCGCCGCACGAGCAGCGCCTCCGAGGGATTACACACGTACGGTGTATAGACGTTGTCCAGGCTCCGGTTCAGCAGAGCAGCGGAAGAAGAAGGATTTGGACTAGAAACTGGCAGCACGATGGCGTCCGGTATGTGGAGCTTCCTTCAACTTGCTGGCACAACTCTAAACATGGGAGCCAAGCCAGGAAGAAGAGAGGAAGAGAGATGGGATGAATGAATGAGCCAAGGGGTATGGGGGGGGGGTTATATAGGCGGTGGAGGGGGTAGGTGGCCGCTGGCCTAGGGGAAACCCTAGGCGCCACCGCCCCTCCTTGGCCGCCGCTGGCCCCTGGGGGAACCCTAGGGCATCAGACCCTATGGCCTTTGCCGGCCTGGCCGGCCCTCCCCAATGGGCCTAGCCCATTAGGCATTTTCCCATTTTTCTTTTAGATGTAACCTCACGGTCTAAGGATTAGGTTACTTTGTTTCTTAGTTAATTGCGATGTTGCAACTTGTGACTGATCTCATCGCAATACCGGTGTTTGGGTGTGTGTCCATCATTTCAAAACATGACCTCAATGTTCATTGACGTATTTGTCCATGATCAGGAAACCTTGATCATCAGATGACAGATGAGCTGGTTAACCTAGAGATAACCAGGGACCTGTTTGTTTATATGCCACATGTGTACTAATGTTTCCGCTTAATACAGTTATATCATGACATATAATATTATGAACAAATGAGATATGACAACAAAATACATTTTATTATTTGCCTCTAGGGCATATCTCCTTCAGTCTCCCACTTGCACTAGAGTACAAATAATCTAGTTTACATAGGTAATGATCTAACACCCATCGAATGACGGTGTGGATCAAACTTTGCCCATGGAAGAGGCTTCATCAATGGGTCTGCTAAATTCAGATCCGTGTGTACTTTGCAAAATCTAACTTTACCATCCTTTACATAATCCCTTATGACATGGTAATGCTGCAGTATATGTTTAACTACGGAGTGAGCTCTAAGCTCCTTGGTGTTGGCGATGGTGGCCGTGTTGTCACACAAGATTTCCACACGATCGCACATGCTGGGAAACACCCCAAGATCGATGACGAACTTGCGTAGCCAAACTCCTTCACTTACCGCTTCAGAGGCAGACATATACTCCGACTCCATCGTAGACTGGGCTACTAGATCTTGCTTGCAGCTCTTCCAGCTCACCGCCCCTCCATTCAACATAAACACATATCCAGTTTGAGACTTTGAATTGTCTGGTAGGTGTCAAAGCTAGCACCAACATAACCCTTTATGTTGAGCTCTTCTTCGCTTCCACCATAAACCAGAACCATGTCCTTTGTATTTCTCAAATACTTTAGGATACCCTTAACCACATTCCAATGATTCATACCAGGGTTACTTTGATAGCGGCTCGTCAAGCTAAGAGCCAATGCCACATCGGTTCGAGTACTTAGCAAAGCATACATGATGGAGCCTATGGCAGAGGCATAGGGGATGTCCGACATCACACTTTTCTCATTTTCTATTGCTGGACATTGAGTCACACTCAATGATACACCTTTCATAACTGGTAAATTTCCCTTCTTAGAATTTTCCATCCTGAACCTTTTCAGAACTTTATCAAGGTAAGTACTTTTACTTAACGCTAATAGGTGCATTGATCTATTTCTATAGATCTTAATGCCTAACACGTATGATACGTTCAAAATGTATCTACTTTCCCGAACCCTTTTGCTGTTGTTTTCTCTCTAATTTGTGTGTTTGGAATACAAGTAACACAGACTAACACTGTTTTCAGCAGAATTGCTCTGGTGTCTCGTTTTTGTGCAGAAATCCAACTTTCAGGAAAAATCCCGGAAAATATCGCAAAGCTCCTATTTTACCAGAAGACTCACGGAGCCACAAGAGGAGACGGAGATGAGCCACGAGGGGCCCACACCACCTGGAGGCGCGGGCCAGCCTAGGCCGTGCCAGGGGGTGGTGTGGCCGCCTCAGCCACCGCCTCGAGCCCTCCTTTCACCTACATAAAGTCCCTGACCTGAAAACTGAGGGGGGTTCGACGTTTTTCCAGATAGAGTTCCGCTGCGCCGCCACCACCAAAAACCCCAATTTGGAACCAAAAACTCCGTCCTGGCACCCTGCCGGGATGGGGAATTGGAGGAGATCATCGCCATCATCATCACCGACGCCTCTCCATCAACCATCCATGATTCCCCCATCCATGTGTGAGTAATTCCCACTGTAGGCCGAAGGGGATGGTAGGGATTGGATGAGATCATTCATGTAATTTGCTATAAGATTGTTAGGGCATGGTGCCTAGTATCCGTTATTAGTGCTTTTGACATTGTTGCAACTTGTTGTGCTTAATGCTTGTCACTTTGGGCCCGAGTGTCATGATCTCATATCTAAACATGTTATTGTTTCATGAGGATAATTATTATTTGTGATCTTACCTGCAAGTTGTATACACATATCGTTGTCCAGAACCCGAGGCCCCAAAGTGACAGCAATTGGGATAACCGGAGGGGATGGCTGTGATGTGAGGATCACATGTGTTCACGGAGTGTTAATGCTTTGCTCTGGTGCTTTATTAAAAGGAGCACCTTAATTACCAGTAGATTCCCTTGAGGCCCCGCTACAAACGGGCTGGTAGGACAAAAGATGTTGTGCAAGTTTCTCATTGCGAGCACGTACGACTAAATACATGACACATGCCTATGGTTACTTAGTACTAGGATGCTTTATCATTATTTATCTGCAATTGCCCATGTCTTAATTATTATATGAATTATCTTATCCATGCAACACTTGTTCATCCATCCCTATGCCTATAGTACTATAATCCTGTTGTTTACTATAAGTACCGCTACTGTCTTTATTTTATTATTGTTCCTATTATTCAGCTACTGCTACTACTATAAAACTATTGCTACTGATAAACTATTGTGAGCAAGTCTATTTCCAGGTGCAGCTGAACTGACAACTCATCTGTTAAGGCTTATAAATATTCTTTGGCTCCCCTTGTGTCAAATGAATAAATTTGTGTTTTACTTCCCTCAAAGACTGTTGCGATCCCCTATATTTGTGGATCATCAAGACTATTTTCTGGCGCCGTTGCCAGGGAGCATAGCTTTATTTGTAAGTTTACTTGGAAGTGATATTGTTCGCTGCAATCAATCCATCATGGGTAAACCTTGTGATGGAAAGTTCCTATATTGCCATCCACTACAAGAAGAGGTACAACTCTGAACACCTTTGTTGCTCTTGATTCACCATCTGTGATGAGTAAGCTTTTTACACCACCACATGCACATGCTACACATACTGCTACTTTTGCTGAATTTGAAAATGCTTCTGATAATTTTGATGATGCTTCTACTGTGCTTGATGAGAGTGGTTCATTAGGTTCTTTCCTAGATGCTACAATTGCTAGAACTAAACAAATGGGAAACACTGATATGGTTACACCTATTAGTTCACCTGAGTCTAGAGAATGTCCTAGTGATGATCTTGAGGAAACTTATATTGAACTTAATGATGAATTTATTGAAGAATTTCATGCTACTAGCGATGCAAGTGCTATTAAAAATCTTCTTGCAAGACGTGCTGTTAGATATAAGTTGTCTCCTGATGCTAAGTTTGCTACATCTCCCATAAACATTAGAGATAAGGATTATGATTTCTCTTTTGATTTATCTTATATATCTATTGTTGAGAAAGAACCTTTTTGTGGTACTGAAAGTGAAAGTGCTATAGGACATATGAATGAGCTCTCTGCTTTGAGTAACTTATTTTCTGATGATATTAAGAAATGCACTTACTTTGTCACTAAAATTTTCCCTTTCAAATTGAAAGATGAAGCTAAAACTTGGTTTAATAATTTGTCTCCTGGATCTATTGATAGTCCTATTTGTTTGGTTAATGCTTTCTTTCAGAAATATTTCCCTGCTAGTGCTCAACATGCTGCTTTGCAGAAAATCTTGACTTTGAGCAGGTAGAAGGAGAGAAGTTGCTTGAATCATGGGGAAGGTTTTGTTCTTTAATTAGAGCACGGCCTGGACATCCATTAGCTAAAAATGAACTCCTTGATATATTCTATAATGGACTAACTGTTGAATCTAGGAAATACTTGGATAGTTGTGCTGGTTGTGTTTTCAGGAAAAGAACTCCTGCTGAAGCCGAGGAATTAATGGCTAAAATAAGCCGGAATTATGATGATTGGAATATAAGTGAGCCAACCCCAACGCCAACACAAAAGAAGAGGGGAATGATTGAATTAAATGATGAAGTGATGAGGGAAGCCAATAAATCTCTTAAGGAGAAGGGTATTAAATCTGAAGATGTGAAGAATCTACCACCTATAGAAGAATTATGTAAGCCAATCCCTCACTCATCCACTATTGAGGTACACTCTCTCCAACGCTTTGATAATAGAGATATTCCCTCCTCCAAACCTCCCGATCAGTCACATGACATTGTGGAGAGAACCTCCAATGATGTTAGAATGCTTGTTAAACATTTCCAAATGGTTCAAACTCAAATTGATCAGCTTACTAAGGTGCAAAAAGATTTGCTAGTTAACGCTTGTGAAATAAGCACTAGAAGTGGTGCTTCTACTTAGGATCCTTTATATCCTGAAGGACATCCTAAGAGAATTGAACAAGATTCTCAACGAGCTATAGATAATGGTACTCTTTCTAGGAAAAAGAAGAAGAAACATAAAACTGTTGTAGAATCTTCTGAATCTGTTAAAGATTCTAATAGTGTATCTATCTCTGATGCTGAAACTGAAAGTGGTAATGATAAAAATGATTCTTCATATAAAGAAGAAAATGAAGAGGAACCTGAAAAGCATTCTAAGAATACAAAGTACACTAAGGAAGATTTTATTGCCAATAAACATGGTAGTGAGAGAGAACCTTGGTTGCAAAAACCAATGCCTTTTCCTAATAAGAAACACAAATCAAAGGAAGAAGAACACTATAACAAGTTTTGTGAATGGATGAAACCTTTGTTCTTGCAAATTCCTTTGTCTGATGCTATTAAATTGCCCCCTTATTCAAAGTATATGAAAGATATTGTTTCTAATAAAAGGAAGAATCCTAATGAGGAAATTTCCACTTTGCTTGCTAATTATTCTTTCAATGGCAAGGTTCCAGAGAAGCTTGGAGATCCAGGTATACCAACTATTCCTTGCCCCATTAAAAATAATTATGTTAGAACTGCTTTGTGTGATTTGGGAGCAGGAGTAGTGTCATGCCTTTTTCTCTCTATAAGAGACTTGATCTAGAAAAATTGATATCAACTGATATATCTTTGCAAATGGCTGATAAGTCTACTACTATTCTTATTGGTATATGTGAGGATGTTCCTATTCAAGTGGCTAATAATTGTTTGATATTAAATGATTTTGTTGTGCTGGAAATGCCTGAAAATGATAATATGTCCATTATTCTTGAGAGACCTTTTCTTAACACTGTAGGAGCTGTTATTGATTGCAATCAAGGGAAAGTAACTTCTAATGTTAATGACAAGGAGCACACGGTTTATTTTCCCAAGAAGATTGATAGAAAGTATGGTCTAAATTCAATCAAAAATATTGAGACCATTAAAGTTGGAGAAATCTGTTGTTCTAGGCTAAAGCCACAGGAAAAATATGAAATTATTATGGTTGGGACTATGCCTATCAAGGTTGAGGTAATATAATCATTTAGTGAAATGCAAAGTTTTGTTTCATAAAAGATTTTTTTGGTAACAAGATTTGATCAACCTTGTTAACGAAGTGGTTTTTGAATGAATGAAACTATGTTTTCACCATGTTTACTTTAGTTTACTCATGTTTTCACCATGTTTACTTTTGATTACTTTTGCTTCCACCATGTTTACCCATGTTTTCGCTGGTTAGTTGCATATTTGAGTGTTTTAGAACTTCTATAGACTTGGTTTGAATTTGTTTTCCATCATTCCATAATAATTTTCCCATATTTTTAATCATTTATCAATTTCTGAAAATCCCCGAAAATAAAGTTTCTCGAAAAATTCCAGAAAACTTTTATTAAATTTTTACGTCTAAAATGGGGCAGTCAGGCACCAGGAATAACCCAGAGGGACCCACCATGCCACCACACCACTTGGTGGCGCGGGCCAGGCCTGGCTGTGCCATGGCATGGTGTGGTGCCCCTGGCCCTCCACTTATTCCTCCACCTGCCATTCCACTCTCTCCCGAAAAACACCACACCATAGCTCAAACTCGTGTTCTTGCTGTTCTTGCTCACGATTTTTGATCTCCTTGGTCAGCCCATCTTTGCTGCTGAGATTTGGAGCATTTGTTCTCTGGTATGTGACTCCTCCGATTGTCCAAGTAGAATTTTGTTTATTGGAGTATTCTTGAGTATTTTAGTACTGTAGGTGATAGGTTAAGTGAGTTTGCATGCTAGTTCTATTGCTTAGATAAATTATTTTGATGCATGTTTAGCTCTCTTGCAACTCCCTATAGTAGTTTCCTTCATTTACTTGTCTCAAAATCATTTTTTATGAGGTTTGTTAAAAAATTTAGAGATGGAAGAGAATGAACACCAACTCATCCAACATGAATTAGAGGTGCATGAAGTCATGAGAGTCCACCGTGAAGAGGGAGTTTTCCCTTCCATCTATCCATGCTCAGAATTCATGAGGGCTGCAGGGATTCTACAGGATTTCCAAACTCTAATCTCTAATGCAGGGTTGGAACATTTTGTTGATGGTGAACCTTACCAATATGTAAAACTAACTGTGTCTGTGGTGCAGTATTTTAGATTCAGTTGGTCTTTGCCTAACCCCATGGTTCAATATAAAATTTACAATAAAACTGTGAATTTGCCCTTTGATGATTTTTGTGCAGCCATTAAAGTGCCACACTGGGGATCGCGCGAAAAGATAAAAGAGCGACCTAGGCCATTGATGGACTTGTATGAAAAGATTTTCCAAGGGAGAAGCTTCTCAGATGAGAGTGCTAAAATTCGAAATATTCATCTCCCATCTATTCGATATTTTGCCTTTTTTTTGCCAAGTGTGTTCTTGCTAGGAAGACTGCAAATAAATTATCTTCTTATGATTTAGATTTCATCTCAGCCGCTTTGAGACAGGATAGGACTTACAATTTGGGTGCTTTGATAGCTTTCCGTCCTGCTGCTAACCACGAGAAAGGGGAGTTTGTGGAGGCCTCATTGCTTCTCATTTATTAGCTTTGCACGGTGTAGTACCACATAATTTAGACATTCAGTTCCCCATAGAGAGGCTTGATCTTAATTCTATGATACAACACAAATTTGTTTCTTCTTGGGCTGGTTTAAACAACTTATCTTATGAAATCACCTTTTTCAAGAAATCAGGATGGAGAGTAGGTAAGTCTGATCGATTAGTCAATTTGCCTGCGCCTCTTTTGTTTAACCTTGATGCCAAGGAAGGATGGTCACCCATGGATGACCATCGCAAGTATCCTTAAAGGCTTCCACCATCCAGAATACTGGAAAGCGGAACAACAACAACAACAACAACAACAACAAAAGGAAGAATCTGCCAGAAGAGCAGCAAACCCTGGACATGGTGGCAAAAACCTTCTTCGACAGAGGTCAAAGCAGCCAGCACGGCCGGGGATGCCGTACCAGCAGTGGCCAGCCGCGGAGCTCCGCAGCTCATGCTACGACGCCTTCTGCCCCCGTGTCCTATGATGAGTACCGCGACATGCCATACTTCGCCCATCGGGACGCTTTAGGAAAGTGCAATTACACCAACCAGAACTGCAAGTTTGTCAATGACATCAAGGCGGAACAAGAAGCTGGCTACAAACGCACCCGATGACAAAGACCTCGTGGCAAAGGAAAAGCGGACAAGGAAAAAGAGTCCAATGATGGCAGCGATATGGAAGAAGACCCTGCGCCCAAACCCACCAAAAAGGCTAAGGGTGGAACTGGCGCGGGTAACCCATACAAGAATCCCAAAAAGGGAGCCTTTCACACGTTCCTTGCCCCCCCGGCTAAGGCGCAGCGAGCCTCCATGCGCTCCCTAAACGCCACCGTGCCTAAAATCCGCCAGTACGTTTGATGGTCCAAAGTGCCGGTGCAATGGAGCCACGAAGATCACCCAGAGCACATCCCAGATGGATACTACGCCATGGTAGTCAACCCCCTGATCCAAGGCTACGAGTTCTCCAAGTGCCTCATGGATGGCGGCAACAGTCTGAACATCATGTACGTGGAAACCTTGACAAAGTTAGGCCTCGCCAAGACCCAACTCCGCCATAGTGCTGTCACTTTCTACGGAGTGGTTCCTGGCCGCCAAGCTAAGTCCCTAGGGTTCATCACCCTCAAGGTTGCCTTCGGCGATGAAAGTAATTTCCGCGAAGAGCCCACAACCTTCAAGGTAGTTCCCTTCAAAAGCACATACCACGTGATCTTCGACCGCCCCGCCTTCCACAGTTTCCATGCCAGGCCGTGCTAAATCAACAATCAGCTGAAGATGCCAGGACCTAATGGCATCATCACTGTTTTTGGCAGCTTCAGGAAGGCCAATGAGTGCGAGGAAGGAGAAGCCACCTTCGCAGAGGCTGTGTTTTTTGGCAAGGAATTCAAAGAGATCCATGCCGCCATGGATCCAGCGGAGATGCCGGCATCCAAGCAAGAAGTTTCCGCCTCCCCGCCCACCTTCAAGCCTATAGTTGACACAAAGCAGGTGGAACTTGTCGTTGGCGATGCTGCCAAGACCACCTCCATAGGGACAAATATGTCCCCTGATACGTCTCAAATGTATCTATAATTTTTGATGCTCCATGCTTGTTTATACACCATTTGCTTTGTGTTTTGTTACACTTCGTGGCGCTTTTATGCATTTTCCAAAACTAACCTACAAACGAGATGCCACAGTGCCAGTTCCCTGTTTTTTGCTATTTTTGTGTTTCAGAAAAGTTACATAGGAAATATTCTCGAAATTGGATGAAACAAAAGCCGAACCTCCTATTTTTACCGAAGCTTCCCGAAGACAAAAGATGAGACGGAGGGGGGCCAGGGGCCAGGCTCACCATAGGGTGGCGCGGCCCAGCCCCTGGCCGCGCCACCACATGGTGAGGCCAGGTGGCCCACCTCCTGACGCTACCCTTTCGCCTAAAAAATCCCCTCGATGGGAAAACCTAAAGGACAGATCGCTTTTCCTTGAAACATACTGCAAGCCACCGCCGTCGTCGAAGCGAGATCGAGAGGATCTAGAAGCTCTTCCCGGCACCCTGCCGGAGGCCTTCTCCACCACCATGGTCGCCTCCGAAGTGATGTGTGAGTAGTCTACCTTGGACTACGGGTCCATAGCAGTAGCTAGATGGTTGTCTCCTCCACCATGTGCTTCATGTTTAGATCTTGTGAGCTGCCCTACATGATTAAGATCACCTTTATGTAATTCTACATGTTGTGTTTGTTGGGATCCGATGAGTATTGGTACTATGTCAAGTTGATGTGCTGAATTATATATCTTTATGTTATCTCTATGTTATTTATGATCTTGCATGCTCTCCGTTGCTAGTAGATATCTTGGCCGAGTAGATGCTAGTGACTCCAAGAGGGAGTATTTATGCTCGATAGTTGGGTTCATGCCTCTAGTAATCTGGGGGAGTGACAAAAACCTCTAAGGTTGTAGATGTGTTGTTGCCACTAGGGAGAAAACAACATTCTTGTATCCAAGGACATTTGCTTTATTTACTTTATGCACTTTGCTTAATGTAGTTATCCGTTGTTGGCAACTTAATACTCAAGGGGTACTCGGACGACTCCCAGCGAGTGGATTATTAGTCATAGATGCAGTTGGATTACGGTGTATGTATTTTGTCCTAATGCCCAGAGTGAATCTCATAGTGATCCTCATGACATATGTACGTTATCTTTATTCTATCAATTGCCCAACTGTAATTTGTTTACCCAGCATGTTGTTATTTATCTTATGGAGAGACACCACTAGTGAACTATGGACCCCGGTCCAATTTCCTTTACATTGCTATACCATTTTACTTTTACTCGCATTGTTTACTTTTACTTGCATACTATTACCATTTTACCACTCGATATGCTCAATCCTTTCTTTACAGCAAACCGGTGAGATTGACAACCTCATCGTAAGTTGGGAGCAAAGTTCCTAGTTGTGTTGTGTGCAGGTTTCACGTTGCTGCTAGGTGAAGACGCACCAACAATATTTCTGGCGCCATTGTCCGGAGTGTCACGAAGCTAGCAAGCATCACCTTCTGAAGTTTGGCTTTCTCCTACTGGTTCGATAAACCTTGGTTTCACAACTGAGGGAAGACTTGCTGCTATGCTCATCATACCTTCCTCTTGGGGTTCTCAATGGGCTGTTACTTATAAGCCATCAACGAGTTTTCTGGCGCCGTTGCCGGGGAGGAAGAAGACTTCTGCAAGGGTAGTCTCTCACACACAATCTTTTACTTTGTTTTTGTTTTGCTTTATTTTATTTTTGCTTGCATCTTTTTATCAAAAATACAAAAAAATTAGTTCCCTTATAGTTGTTACTTTTACATATCTGCTTTTTAGTCTTGCTAGAATGAGTAATCCTGAAGTTGAGGTTCATACTTTTAAGCAACAGGGGGGAGAGAGTTTGAAAGATGCTTGGTGCCGTATTAGCAATGCTCATCATAGGTGTACGAAGAAGCATTCTACCATGATCCTCCTTAGAAATTTTTATGTTGGTATATCTAGTTGGAATAGGTGCGTTCTTGATACTCTTGCAGGAGGTAATTTTCTGGGTACTCCCTCTCTTGAAGCATGCACTTTAATTGAAAGTTTAGTGGGAGTACCACCTATCCATGTTGTTAAAACTAAGGTCACTTTGGATGAAGTTTTAGAAAAACTTAGCTCTTTAGAAAAAGTTTGCCAAATATCCTTGATAACGCTAGCCAGGTTAATGAATCGATAGAAAGTATCAGTAAGAGAATCACCGTTTTAGAGGCTAGTACTACTCTTGATAGTCAAAACCTTAGGATTGGTAAACTAGAGGAGTCTATGGAAACTTTAAGTTCAATTTTCTCTTCTCTTAAATTTAATAAGGAGAAAGCTTTTGTTGGAAAAGAACAAAAATTTATGTATGTTCCCAAGTTGTATGTGCCTAAACCGCAACATGTTTTTAAGATTGGTAAGACTTTTAGTTCAACTAAGAGTGACTTGCAGGTTGAATCATCTTCGGGAACTTCTAAAGTGCCTAGTGTGGTAAGTGGTGCTCTTGAGGAAATAGTTGATCTTAATGCCTCATTTAATAATACTTGATTTGCACTTTATGCGCCTAGCTCAAAGGCGTTAAAGAAAAGCACTCTTGGGAGATAACCCAATGTTTTCTTTTCAGTACTTTTTATTTTATTTGAGTCTTGGAAGTTATTACTACTATAATGACCTCCCCTTATCATTTTTATTTCATTTTTGTGCCAAGAAGAACCTCTAATTTGAGGGAGGTAAGATTTGGGGAAGTTGCTGTCCTGAAACAGATTTCTGCGCTGCACCGTAAACATTCATGAAAATTCTCAGAATATATTTTTGATCTGAAATTTCTTGAGCATATGCCCCAGGTTATATCCAAACTTTCATTAGTTTTGGACTTTTTGATTTGAGCAACAAAAGGTCCTCGAAAAAATCGACCTTTGTCAGATGTTCTGTTTTGACAGATTTCTGCCACTATTTGTGTTTGCCTCTCGATCGCTTTCTTTTTTAGTTCTTTTGATCACGGAACTTTTGAGGAAGTTGCTACAGTAGTATATGCTTTATATGTGGTGATTTTGAGTTTGAAACTGAACCAAAAAAGGGTTGATTTACTATTATGTTTATGCTAACGCTGCTAATAGAATTGTGTGAAGTTTTGTATGAAGAAAGTTTTCACGTGTAGGGATTGGAGAATGATGAGACGAGATGAAGTATGGACAAAAGCTCAAGCTTGGGGATGCCCATGTCACCCCAAGAAATATCCAAGAATTACAAGCGTCAAAGCTTGGGGATGCCCCCGAGGCACCCCTTCTTCATCGGCAAAAATCAGGTCACCTTTCAACACACTATATTTTTATTGCTTCATATTCTATGTGTTTTTCTTAAAGCGTCTTTACTTTTGCTTTCAGTTTTCTTTTCATTTGTTCGCTACAATAAATGGTTGGACCCCAACAAATTTCTTTTGGAGGAGATATACTTGTTTTTCATTGCCAAGAACACTCTATTTTTCACTCTTATCATTCAACGAGTGTTCTCTTTTTTCTAGAACTGCGTTTAGCTTTTGTTTTTCGCCTTGATTTTTGTTCAGATCTTGTTTTATCATTGCATCAAGGTGTATTTAGACCACTGGTCTATGTTGGTTTTCATCAAAAGAGTTGTCTCAAAAAGGTTTGAATGGTGTTGGAAAAGAGAAAAAGTTTCATGCAAAAAAGTGGTAAAAAAAGGAGCTTGTTTAGACTGCGGCTTAGACTTTTTCATGCCATGATTGATGTCGTTTTGATAGTATGCTTAGGCCCCCTTCTTTTCAGCTTATTTTCCAGATTCTCCCAGATGCTACCCTCCACCAGCTTCTCCCAGAATCTCGTTTCTAAAATTTGCACAACAATCTAGATAAGTATTGGGAAGACTAATCTAGATTGTTGTGAAAATTTTAGAAACGAGATTCTGGGAGAAGCTGGTGGAGGGTAGCTTCTGGGAGAATCTGTAAAATAAGCTGAAAAGAAGGGGGCCTTAGTAGTTTTTGCTGTAGCATGACTTGTCTCAAATGACTGAGATTGCTTAATGAGCCCTTGAAAAAATCATGCGTTGTTTTTATTATATGGAAGCATTTATTTGGTTTTCTCCTTGATGCTTTATTTGGGTTGACTCGGCGCATGCTTATAACATGTTTGACTCTTACGAAGTCGCCATAAGCCTCTATGATCATTTGGTTTTTGACTTGTGATGCCATTTTATGCTTCTTTTAATGATGTTTTGTCGCTATGTATGATTATGGCCGTTATTGCTCTCTTAGTTGGTCGCTCCCAGTCTTTTGCTAGCCCTTATTTTGTACTGAGTATGAGCTCTACTCGTGCATCCAACTCCCAAAAACCAAGTTATTCCAATGTGTCCACCATACATACCTATTAGCAATTTGCTATTCCAAGTACATTTGACTTGCTTTTATCTATCCTTCAAATTAAACTCTTTTTGGTGTTATGTGAAAATTAGTCAGTAAAGCTCTCATGAACCTGACGGCACACTTTACTTTTCTCGCTTTTAAAATTTTGAAATTGTGGCTCCCTTATGTTGACGTTATGCTTGCAAGTTGTAAGTTGGAAATTAGCCCAGCCATGCCATCATGGGGCAAGCTTTCAACATTGCACTTTCTCTTATTTGAGTTGATATCGTGATCTTTTGTTTATGGATACTCGCAATGTGAAATAAGTTGGGAATCTTGCGGGATCACGGAGTTTGTATATGTGTTAGAGAAACGCCTGAGCCGCTAATCTAAGCCATGCATCATTCATGGTGGAAATTTACAACATGCCCATAGTGGACTTTCGACAACGCATCTCAAAATAAAAAGCTATACCAATGGTAAATAAAAGAGATGCCGAGGTGTTCATTGTCTGTTTGTCCTGTCATTTTGATGTGGGCTTGTTCCATGTCATCGGGCAAGGAGGTACCCCGTTGGCGGTTCTCGATGATACGTGTATACTTACAATGACAACAGCTTGCTTGAGACCCTAAGTCGAGTAGCATGAGGTTTGGGTATTCGTACTTCACGGGACACGAGGTTTTCAACTTATGATTTGTCAAGCATATGCTCATAATTATTCTCGCATTAACTTTAACCATTCAAGATGCCTATGATGGGGGCAATGAGAGCTCAAAGCTAGTAAGTACCATAATTTTTGAAGGTTTATAAAACTTGCAATCACTGCTTCCCTCTGCGAAGGGCCTTTCTTTTACTTTTATGTTGAGTCACCACCTTCTACCTTTATGCACCGTCTAAGAGAGCATAGTTGCCATTCTGAGTTTAATGTGCATACTCCCAAAGTTTATCATGATTGATTCATGATTATGGTTTCACTTGTTCTTAAATTATTTGTATCTAGTTGCCCTCTTAAACTTGAAGGTGTCCTATGCATTTATGTTTTGTTATTCTATGAAGGACAAGCTGAAAACCATTTGCTATGTTTTTCCATATGATTTGAACACACGTTTGACTTTCATTGTTTCATTATGCATGATCTTTCGTTTGTGTTTCTTTTCATGTTATAACATGGTTGCTAAGTTTTTATTGTCAAGATTATGTCTCTTATGCCCCTGTTTTAAGTTCTTTGATCCCAGCACTCAATGCTTTACATAGATGATCAAGATTGTGATGGTGCATGTCACCTCAAAAATTATTCTTTTGTTATCACTTACCTACTCGAGGACGAGCAGGAGTTAAGCTTGGGGATGCTTGATACGTCTCAAACGTATCTATAATTTTTGATGCTCCATGCTTGTTTATACACCATTTGCTTTGTGTTTTGTTACACTTCGTGGCGCTTTTATGCATTTTCTGGAACTAACCTACTAACAAGATGCCACAGTGTCAATTCCCTATTTTCTCCTGTTTTTGTGTTTTAGAAAAGTTACATAGGAAATATTCTCGGAATTGGACGAAACAAAAGTCGAACCTCCTATTTTTACCGAAACTTCGTGAAGACCGAAGATGAGACGGAGGGGGGCCAGGGGCCAGGCTCACCATAGGGTGGCACAGCCCAGCCCCTGGCTGCGCCACCACATGGTGAGGCCAGGTGGCCCACCTTCTGACGCTGCCCTTTCGCCTATAAAATCCCCTCGATGGGAAAAAACCTAAAGGACAGATCACTTTTCCTCGAAACATACTGCAAGCCGCCGCCATCGTTGAAGCGAGATCGGGAGGATCCAGGAGCTCTTCGCGGCACCCTACCAGAGAGGGGAATCCCTGCCGGAGGCCTTCTCCACCACCATGGTCGCCTCCGGAGTGATGTGTGAGTAGTATACCTTGGACTACGGGTCCATAGCAGTAGCTAGATGGTTGTCTCCTCCACTATGTGCTTCATGTTTAGATCTTGTGAGCTGCCCTACATGATCTAGATCACCTTTATGTAATTCTACATGTTGTGTTTGTTGGGATCCGATGAGTATTGGTACTATGTCAAGTTGATGTGTTGAATTATATATCTTTATGTTATCTCTATGTTATTTATGATCTTGCATGCTCTATGTTGCTAGTAGATATCTTGGCCGAATAGATGCTAGTGACTCCAAGAGGGAGTATTTATGCTCGATAGTTGGGTTCATGCCTCTAGTAATCTGGCGAGTGACAGAAACCTCTAAGGTTGTAGATGTGCTATTGCCACTAGGGAGAAAACAACATTCTTCTGTCCAAGGACATTTGCTTTGTTTACTTTACGCACTTTCTTAATGCAGTTATCCGTTGTTCGCAACTTAATACTCAAGGGGTACTCGGACGACTCCCCGCGAGTGGATTATTAGTCATAGATACAATTGGATTACGGTCTATGTATTTTGGCGTAATGCCCAAAGTGAATCTCATAGTGATCCTCATGACATGTGTATGTTATATTTATTCTATCAATTGCCCAACTATAATTTGTTTACCCAGCATGTTGTTATTTATCTTATGGAGAGACACCACTAGTGAACTGTGGACCCCGGTCCAATTTCCTTTACATTGCTATATCGTTTTACTTTTACTCACACTGTTTACTTTTACTTGCATACTATTACCATTTTACCACTCGATACGCTCAATCCTTTGTTTACAGCAAACCGGTGGGATTGACAACTTCATTGTAAGTTGGGAGCAAAGTTCTTGGTTGTGTTGTGTGCAGGTTTCATGTTGCTACTCGGTGAAGACGCACCAACAATATTTCTGGCGCCATTGTCCAGAGTGTCGCGAAGCTAGCAAGCATCACCTTCTGAAGTTTGGCTTTCTCCTACTGGTTCGATAAACCCTGGTTTCACAACTGAGGAAAGACTTGCTGCTGTGCTCATCATACCTTCCTCTTGGGGTTCCCAACAGGCTGTTACTTACAAGCAATCATCCCCCAAATAGGAAAGCGCGCTTGTCGAGTTCCTCCGTGAGAACCGGGACATCTTGGCATGGCAGCCATCTGACATGACTGGTGTACCCAGGGAACTCGCTGAGCATGCACTACAGATAATACCTGGCTCCAAGCCAGTAAGACAAGCAATGAGACGCTTTGGAGACGAAAAACGCCGCACCATAGCAAAGGAAATATCCAAGCTACTGAAAGCAGGCTTCATCAAAGAAGTAATCCATACAAAGTGGGTGGCAAATCCCGTGCTAGTTCCTAAGAAGAACACGAAGGTTCTGCGCATGTGTGTAGATTACAATGGCCTAAACAAAGCATGTCCCAAAGATCATTTTCCCTTGCCTTGCATTGACCAAGTCATTGACTCGACGGTAGGATCGGAGCTGCTATGCTTCTTAGATGCGGGTTACCACCAGATCAAGATGAAGGAATCCGACCGGCTTGCTACCTCATTCGTAACACCTTATGGCACATATTGCTATGTGACAATGCCTTTTGGTCTGAAAAACGCAGGAGCAACTTACTAGCGCACCATGCAAAAGTGCCTGGCGGATCAGATTGGTCGCAACATCCACGCATACGTGGACGATATCGCCGTCATGTCCAAGAAACAGGATGACCTCATAGCGGATCTGCAAGAGAGCTTCAGCAACCTCAGGAAGTACAACATGATGCTCAACCCCATGAAGTGTGTCTTCGGGGTGGCAGCAGGACAACTCCTAGGATTCATCATCCCCCACCGCAGAATTAAAGTCAACCCGGAGAAAATCAAGGCCATCCTTGACATCTCCCAGCCTAATGACCTGAAGGAAGTACAGTGACTCACAGGCTGCGTGGCAGCAGTGAGCAGGTTCATCAGTCATCTTGGCGAGAAGGCTTTGCCACTCTACAAGTGATACGTCTCAAACGTATCTATAATTTTTGATGCTCCATGCTTGTTTATGCACCATTTGCTTTGTGTTTTGTTACACTTCGTGGTGTTTTTATGCATTTTCTGGAACTAACCTATTGATGAGATGCCGCAGTGCCAGTTCCCTATTTTCTGCTGTTTTTGTGCTTTAGAAAGGTTACATAGGAAATTGATACGTCTTCAACGTATCCATAATTTTTGATGATCCATGCTTGTTTTTACACCATTTGCTTAGTGTTTCGTTACACTTTGTGGCATTTTTATGCATTTTCTGGAACTAACCTATTAACGAGATGCCACAGTGCCAGTTCCTTGTTTTCTGCTGTTTTTGTGTTTTAGAAAAGTTACACAGGAAATATTCTCAGAATTGGACGAAACAAAAGCCAGACGTCCAGATATTTAACGGAGCTTCCAGAAGACCGAAGAGGAGACGGAGCCGAGCCAGAGGGCGGCAACACCACCAGGGGGCGCGGCCCACCCCTGGCCCGCGCCAGCCTGTGGTGTGGGCCCCCTGGTCCACCTCTGATGCCGCCACTTCGCCTATAAAGACCTCCCGACGGGAAAAACCTAAATACTCGATCACGTTTCCAGAACACATCGTGATCCACCGCCGCCATCGACCCAAAGATCAGGAGGGTCCAGAAGCTCTTCCCGGCACCCTTCCGGAGAGGGGAATCGCCACCGGAGGTCTTCTTCATCGCCATGCTTGCCTCCGGCACGATGAGTGAGTAGTCTACCTTGGACTATGGGTCCATAGCAGTAGCTAGATGGTTGTCTTCTCCACCATGTGCTTCATGTTTAGATCTCGTGAGCTGCTTTACATGATCGAGATCACCGTTATGTAATTCTACATGTTGTGTTTGTTGGGATCTGATGAATATTGGTGTTGTGATTGAGTTGATGTTCTGAATATTATCTTATGTTATCTCTATGTTGTTTATGATCTTGCATGCTCTCCGTTGTTAGTAGCTATCTTGGCCGAGTAGTTGCTAGTGACTCCAAGAGGGGGTATTTATGCTCGATAGTGGGTTCATGCCTCTATTTAATCTGGGGAGGGACAGAAACCTCTAAGGTTGTAGATGTGATGTTGCTACTAGGGGGAAAACAACATTCATATGCTCAAGGGCATATGCTTTGTTTACATTACACACTTTGCTTAATGCAATTATCTGTTGTTCGCAACTTAATACTTGTGGAGTTCTCGGATTGATTCGCCACAAGTGGATTATTAGTCATAGATGCAGTTGGATGGCGGTCTATGTATCTTGTTGTAATGCCCAGAGTAAATCTCATAGTGATCCTCTCGACATATGCACGTTGTCTTTATTCTATCAATTGCCCAACTGTAATTTGTTTACCCAGCATGTGTTATTTTATCTTATGGAGAGACACCACTAGTGAACCGTGGATCCCGGTCCTATTTCCTTTATATTGCTATCACCTATTTACTTTACTCGCACTGTTTACTTTACTCACATATTATTATCACTTTCCACTCGATACGCTCATTCCTTTGTTTCAAGCAAACCGGTGAGATTGACAACCTCATCGTAAGTTGGGAACAAAGTATTTGGTTGTGTTGTGTGCAGGTTCCTGATACGTCTCCAACGTATCTATAATTTTTGATGCTCCATGCTTGTTTTTACACCATTTGCCTATTGTTTCGTTACACTTAGTGGCACTTTTATGCATTTTCCGGAACTAACCTATTAACGAGTTGCCACAGTGCCAGTTCCCTGTTTTCTGCTGTTTTTGTGTTTCAGAGTGATACACAGGAAATATTCTCGGAATTGGACGAAACAAAAGCCAGAAGTCTTATTTTTCCCGGGGGCATCTAGACATCCGAAGAGAGGAAGGAGAGGGGCCACAGGCCTCCCTCACACAGGGCTGGCGCGGCCCAGGCCCTGGCCGCGCCGCCCCTATGTGAGGAGGCCCTGGCAGCCCTCTGACATCGCCCCTTCGCCTATAAGAAGCCTCGGGACGGAAAACCCTAGAGGAGTCGGAAATTTTCCAGAAAGAGTTCCGCAGTTCCGCCGCCACCACCGACGAATTTTGGGGGACAGAAGTCTCTGTTCCGGCACCCTGCCGGGACGGGGAAGTGCCCCCGGAGCCATCTCCATCGGTCTCCATCGCCGTCTCCGCCATCTCCATCGACCTCACCGCCATCTCCATCAACCATGCTGTCTCCTATGATGAGGAGGGAGTAGTTCATCCCCGGGGCTGAGGGCTCTACCGGTAGCTATGTGGTTCACCTCTCTCTCCCATGATGTGATCTTTATGTGATCGTGAGCTTTGTATCATGTTGAACAAGTAGATGTTATTATTCAGATATTATGCTACTCCTATGCTTAATTATTATAGTGTACTCTAGTGATGTTATTAAAGTAATCTATTCCTCCTGCCATGGTGTAACGGTGACAGTGCGTGCATCGTGGTGGTACTTGGTTTAGGCTATGATCGTGATCTCTTGTGGATTATGAGAGTAATTATTACTATGATAGTATTGAGTGATCTATTCCTCCTTTCATGGTGTAAAGTTGACAGTGTGTGCACCATGTTAGTACTTGGTCTAAGTTGCAATGATTTCTATCTTGAATTGTGATCTGATTTGGATGTCTCTATGAGTGGTGTTTGTCAATTACTTGATGAACTTTAAGGGGTGCTTCTGTAGCCACTACGCAATGATTAGTGATGTTCAATAGGAGAGTAATTCAGAGTACCATCGTGGAGAGAAGTTGTTTATTTGTTCATTCATGTTATATTGTTGGGAGTGTGTCCACTAGTGAAAGTATGATCCCTAGGCCTTGTTTCCAAGCACTGCACACCGTTTACTTACTGTTTTGTTACTTGTTTGCTCGCAGCAATATTTATTTCACATCACGTTTGCTACTTATAATCATCATTACTACTTGTATTTCACTATCTCTTCGCCGAACTAGTGCACCTATACATCTGACAAGTGTATTGGGTGTGTTGGGGACACAAGAGACTTTCTGTATCGTAATTGCAGGGTTGCTTGAGAGGGATAGCTTTGACCTCTAACCTCCCTGAGTTCGATAAACCTTGGGTGATGCACTTAAGGGAAACTTGCTGCTGTTCTACAAACCTCTGCACTTGGAGGCCCAACAAGTGTCTACAAGAATAGAAGTGCGTAGACATCAAGCTCTTTTCTGGCGCTGTTGCCGGGGAGGTAAGGTAAAAGGTACTCGCATCCTCCTGTGTGAGTGCTCAGAGTTATTTCCTTTAGATTCTGCAATTACATCTTTTTGTTTCTTGTTTTTATTTTCACTAGTTAGGCTTAATGGAAAACAACAAAAAAATTAGAGAGCTTTATAGTATTTATCTTGAGTTAGGACATGAAGTGTTTGAAGAGAAAATTAAAAAACCTATGGAACTTTATTTGCATGCTAATGGCAATGTTATTAGTATGAACTCTCTGAACACCATTATTGCTAATGCTATGGAAAAGTCTAAGCTTGGGGAAGCTAGTTTTGATGAAAATGATCTTTTTAGTTCCCCAGCTTTAGTGGAGAAAGTTTGCTCTGATGATATTTTATCTCCCATATGTGATGTTCCTTCTTATGATGATATGTTTGAAGAATATGCTTTGCGAAATAGCTGTCCTCTAGTTTATGATGGTTATGATGATGGGTATAATATTTTCAGTTCACCTACTGTTGAGGATAAAATTAGTTATGATTACAATATGCCTCCTATTTATGATGATTATGGTGATGAGAATAATTATTCTGTTGAATTTGCTCCTACTACTATTGTTCCTGTAGTGAGTATTAATTCTTTTATGCATGTGGCTCATGATAGGGATGTTTTATGTGATAGTTCTATTGTTAGTTCTATTCATGATGCTACTGAAAGTTACTATGAGAGAGGGAAACATGGTTTGATGGATCTCAACAATATTGAGTTTCCCCTCTTTATGCTGCAATTCTTGAAGTTGTACTTGTTTTGCCTTCCTATGCTTTTTGCTTTGCGCTTTTATAACTTGTCTCTTTACAAGACTATCTTTCATAGGAAGTGGTTTAGATTTAAATGTGTTCCATACTTGCTTTTTGATGCTCTCTATTGCTTTAAGTTCCTATATGGCGCCTTTGCCTCAAGCTCTTATATGGCGCCCACATGAGCATCTTCGCAATTTTCTGCGCCTAGCTCAAAGGCGTTAAAGAAAAGCACTCTTGGGAGATAACCCATTGTTTTCTTTTCAGTACTTTTTCTTTTATTTGAGTCTTGGAAGTCATTACTACTGTAATGACCGCTCCTTATCCTTTTTATTTCGTTTTTGTGCCAAGAGAAGCCTCTAATTTGAGTGAGGTAAAGATTTGGGGATATTGCTGTCCTGAAACTGTTTTCAGTGCTGCACTATAAAAATTCGTAAAAAATCACTGTATATCTTTTGGACCTGCGATTTCTTGTGCATATGACCCAGGTTATATCCAAACTTTTGTTAGTTGAACACTTTTTGATTTGAGCAACAGAAAACCCTCTAAAAATTCGACCTTTGTCAACTGTTCAGTTTTGACAGATTTCTGCCAATATTTGTGTTTGCCACTTTATCGCTTTCTTTTGAGTTCTTTTGATCATGGAACTTTTAGAGAAGTTGCTACAGTAGTATATGCTATATATGTGGTGGTTTTGAGTTGAAACCTGAAGCAAATAGAGGATTGATTATATGTTATGCTTGCACTAATGTTGCTAATAGAATTGTGTTTAGTTTTGTATGAAGGAAGTTTTCAAGTGTAGGGATTGGAGAATGATGAGATGAGTTGAAGAATGGACAAAAGCTCAAGCTTGGGGATGCCCATGCATCACCCCAAGAAATATCCAAGAAGTACAAGCGTCAAAGCTTGGGGATGCCCCCGAGGCACCCCTTCTTCATCGGCAAAAATCAGGTCACCTTTCAAGATACTATATTTTTATTGCTTCATGCACTATGCGTTTTTCTTGGAGCGTCAGTTATTTTTGTTTTAGTTTTATTTTGTTTTGTTTGCTGCAATAAATGGTTAGATCACATCATGTTTCTTTTGGAGGAGATGAACTCCGTTTTTCATTTGCCAAGAACACTCTGTTTTTCACTCTTATCGTTTCAATGAGTGTTCTCTTTTTCTGCTACTGCTTTTGGTTTTCGTTTTCGCCTTGATTTGCGTTCAGACCTTGTCATACCTTTTCATCAAGGTGTATTTTTGCCTCTGATCTTTATTGGTTTTCATCAAAAGAGGTGTCTTAAAAAATTTCAAATGGTCTTGGAAAAGAGAAAAAGCTTTATGCAAAAAAGTGGTACAAGAAGGAGCTTGTGTAGACTGTGGCCTAGGCTTTTGCATGTCGTGCTTGATGTCTTTTTGATAGTATGCTTAGTGATTTTGCTGTAGCATGACTTGTCTCAAATAACTGAGATTGCTTAATGAGCCTTTGAAAAAAATCATGCGTTGTTTTTATTATATGGAAGCATTTACTTGGTTTTCTCCTTTGATGCTTTATTTGGGTTGACTTGGCACATGCTTACACCATGTTGACTACAAAATAAGTCGCCTATAGCCTCTATGATCATTTAGTTTTTGACTTTTGATGCCATCTTATGCTTCTTTTAATGTTGCTTTGTCGCTTTGCATGATTATGGCCGTTATTGCTCTCTTAGTTGGTCGCTCCCAGTCTTTTGCTAGCCCTCGCCTTGTACTGAGTATGAGCTCTACTCGTGCATCCAACTCCCAAAAACCAAGTTTGCCATTGTGTCCACTATAAATTCCTATGCATGGTATTTGTAAGCCATTCCAGGTAAATTTTCATGTGCTACCTTTCAAAAACCTTCAAAGTACTTCTCGTTTTGTGACACTGTTTTCAGCTCATGGGGACGTAGTGGTCGGATTTGCTATCTTCCATATTGTCTTATTCCAAAAAGAAAAAAAATAAAAAAAGGCACTCCTCCATGGAATGTGAATGTTGGTGGGCACCCGATGGAATCGGTTAGCCATGGTTTGTGAAAGGAAAAAAGGTGGGGAGGAGTGCCAAGGTTTATAAAAAGAGCACAAAAGTGCCAATCTCTCTCTCAAAAATTTGCTTCATTTTTGTATGGAAGATAGTAAGAACCCCATTGCCAGTCGTTGACAAAGACAACCACCTCTCAAAACCAATTTTTATCTTTCTGTTTTACAAATGAAAAGCTCTAGCACATGTTTAATCACTGCTTCCCTCTGCGAAGGGCCTTTCTTTTACTTTTATGTTGAGTCACCACCTTCTTTCTTTATGCACCATTAAGAGAGCATAGTTGTCATTCTTAGTGTGATATGCATTGTCCCAAAGTTCATTGATTTATTCATATTGTTGGTTTCACTTGTTCTTAAATTATTTGTATCTAGTCGCCCTCTTAAACTTTGCTCTCCATGAAGGACAAGCTGAAAACCATTTGTATGTTTTTCCTTATGATTTGAACACACGTTTGACTTTCATTGTTTCGTTTTCATGATCTTTTGTTTGTGTTCATGTGCATGTTTACAACATGGTTGCTAAGTTCTTATTGTCAAGATTATATCTTCATGCCCATCTTTTAAGTTCTTATGATCCCATCTCACAAATGCTTACATACATGATCAAGATTGTGTAGGTGCATGTCACCTCAAAAATTATTCTTTTGTTATCACTTACCTACTCGAGGACGAGCAGGAGTTAAGCTTGGGGATGCTGATACATCTCCAACGTATCTATAATTTTTTATGCTCCATGCTTGTTTTTACACCATTTGCTTATTGTTTCGTTACACTTAGTGGCACTTTTATGCATTTTCCGGAACTAACCTATTAACGAGTTGCCACAGTGCCAGTTCCCTGTTTTCTGCTGTTTTTGTGTTTCAGAGTGATACACAGGAAATATTCTCGGAATTGGACGAAACAAAAGCCAGAAGTCTTATTTTTCCCGGGAGCATCCAGACATCCGAAGAGAGGAAGGAGAGGGGCCACAGGCCTCCCTCACACAGGGCTGGCGCGGCCCAGGCCCTGGCCGCGCCGCCCCTGTGTGAGGAGGCCCTGGCAGCCCTCTGACATCGCCCCTTCGCCTATAAGAAGCCTCGGGACGGAAAACCCTAGAGGAGTCGGAAATTTTCCAGAAAGAGTTCCGCAGTTCCGCCGCCGCCACCGACGAATTTCGGGGGACAGAAGTCTCTGTTCCGGCACCCTGCCGGGACGGGGAAGTGCCCCCGGAGCCATCTCCATCGGTCTCCATCGCCGTCTCCGCCGTCTCCATCGACCTCACCGCCATCTCCATCAACCTTGCTGTCTCCTATGATGAGGAGGGAGTAGTTCATCCCCGGGGCTGAGGGCTCTACCGGTAGCTATGTGGTTCACCTCTCTCTCCCATGATGTGATCTTTATGTTATCGTGAGCTTTGTATCATGTTGAACAAGTAGATATTATTATTCAGATATTATGCTACTCCTATGCTTAATTATTATAGTGTACTCTAGTGATGTTATTAAAGTAATATATTCCTCCTGCCATGGTGTAACGGTGACAGTGCGTGCATCGTGGTGGTACTTGGTTTAGGCTATGATCGTGATCTCTTGTGGATTATGAGAGTAATTATTACTATGATAGTATTGAGTGATCTATTCCTCCTTTCATGGTGTAAAGTTGACAGTGTGTGCACCGTGTTAGTACTTGGTCTAAGTTGCAATGATTTCTATCTTGAATTGTGATCTGATTTGGATGTCTCTATGAGTGGTGTTTGTCAAGTACTTGATGAACTTTAAGGGGTGCTTCTATAGCCACTACGCAATGATTAGTGATGTTCAATAGGAGAGTAATTCAGAGTACCATCATGGAGAGAAGTTGTTTATTTGTTCATTCATGTTATATTGTTGGGAGTGTGTCCACTAGTGAAAGTATGATCCCTAGGCCTTGTTTCCAAGCATTGCACACCGTTTACTTACTGTTTTGTTACTTCTTTGCTCGCAGCGATATTTATTTCACATCACGTTTGCTACTTATAATCATCATTACTACTTGTATTTCACTATCTCTTCGCCGAACTAGTGCACCTATACATCTGACAAGTGTATTGGGTGTATTGGGGACACAAGAGACTTTCTGTATCGTAATTGCAGGGTTGCTTGAGAGGGATAGCTTTGACCTCTAACCTCCCTGAGTTCGATAAACCTTGGGTGATCACTTAAGGCAAACTTGCTGCTGTTCTACAAACCTCTGCACTTGGAGGCCCAACAAGTGTCTACAAGAATAGAAGTGCGTAGACATCAGTTCCATGTTGCCACTCGCAAAGCAAAGCTTGGACGAGGCGCCCTATAAATTGTCCGAAGTTGTCGCGAAGCTAGCAAGCATCACCTTCAGTCGTATTCATCCTCCTACTGGATTGATAACCTTGGTTTCATAACTGAGGGAAAACTTGCTGCTATATTCATCAAACCTTCTCTTGGGGTTTCCAACTGGCCGGTCATTTACTACATATTCCCATGTCAACTTGGCTCCAGAAGTTTTCTGTTGCCGTTGCCGTGTATTGAAGAAGAAGCTACCACACCATCATCACCGTGCCATCAGAAATATTCTCGGAATTAGACGAAACGAAGCCCGAACCTTCTATTTTTCCTGACATGAGACGAGGTCCGAAGGAGAGCCAGATGGGGGCCAGGGACTAGCCACACCCTAGGGTGGCACGCATCCCCCCTTGGCCGCGCTGGGGTGTGGTGTGGGCCCCCTGGTCCACCTCTGACATCACCCCTTTGCCTATAAGAAGCCTCCAAAACGAAAACCCTAAATCGTTCGGCGTTTCTCCCAGTAAAGTTACGCAGCGCCGCCACCGTCGAAGACCAATTTTGGGGGACAGAAGTCTCTGTTCCGACACCCTGCCGAGATGGGGAATTTCCCCCTGGTGGCGTGGTGATGATGGTGTGAAAGCTTCTTCTTTAATACATGGCAACGACGACAGAAACTTCTGCGACCAAGTTGACGTGGGAATGTGTAGTAAATAACCGGCCAGTTGGAAAACCCCAAGAGAAGGTTTTGATGAAGATAGCAGCAAGTTTTCCCTCAGTTATGAAACCAAGGTTATCAATCCAGGAGGAGGATGTCAATACGACTGAAGGTGATGCCCACTAGCTTCACGACAGCTCCAGACAATTTATAGGGCGCCTCGTCCAAGCTTTGCTTTGCGAGTGGCAACGTGGAACCTACACACAACACAATCAAATACTTTGTTCCCAACGTACGATGAGGTTGTCAATCTCACCGGTTTGCTTGAAACAAAGGGTATGAGCGTATCGAGTGGAAAGTAATAGTAATATGCGAGTAAAGTAAACAGTGCGAGTAAAGTAAACGGGTGATAGCAATAGAAAAGAAATAGGACCGGGGTCCACAGTTCACTAGTGATGTCTCTCCATAAGATAAAATAACACATGCTGGGTAAACAAATTACAGTTGGGCAATTTATAGAATAAAGACAACGTGCATATGTCGAGAGGATCACTATGAGATTTACTCTGGGCATTACAACAAGATACATAGACCACCATCCAACTGCATCTATGACTAATAATCCACTTGTGGAGAATCAATCTGAGAACTCCACAAGTATTAAGTTGCGAACAACAGATAACTGCATTAAGCAAAGTGTGTAATGTAAACAAAGCATATGCCCTCGAGCATATGAATGTTATTTTCTCCCTAGTAGCAACAGCACATCTACAACCTTAGAGGTTTCTATCACTCCCCCAGATTAAATAGAGGCATGAACCCACTATCGAGCATAAATACCCCCTCTTGGAGTCACTAGCAACCACTTGGCCAAGATAGCTACTAACAACGGAGAGCATGCAAGATCATAAACAACATAGAGATAACATAAGATAAAATTCAGTACTTCAACTCAATCATAACACCAATATTCATCGGATCCCAACAAACACAATATGTAGAATTACAGAACGGTGATCTCGATCATGTAAGGCAGCTCACGAGATCTAAACATGAAGCACATGGTGGAGAAGACAACCATCTAGCTACTGCTATGGACCCATAGTCCAAGGTAGACTACTCACTCATCGCGCCGGAGGCAAGCATGGCAATGAAGAAGACCTCCGGTGGCGATTCCCCTCTCCGGTAGGGTGCCGGGAAGAGCTTCTGGACCCTCCCGATCTTCGGGTCGACGGCGGCGGTGGATCGCAATGTGTTCTGGAAAAGTGATCGGGTCTTTTAGGTTTTTCCCGTCGGGGGGTGTTTGTAGGCGAAGGGGCAGCGTCAGAAGTGTACCAGGGGGCCCACACCATAGGCCGGTGCGGGCCAGGGGTGGGCCGTGCCCCCTGGTGGTGTGGCCACCCTCTGGTCCAGCTCCGTCTCCTCTTCGGTGTTCTGGAAGCTCCGTGAAATATCTGGACGACTGGCTTTGGTTTCGTCCAATTCCAAGAATATTTCTTGTGTAACATTTCTAAAACACAAAAATAGCAGAAAACAGGGAACTGGCACTATGGCATCTCGTTAATAGGTTAGTTCTGGAAAATGCATAAAAATACCATGAAGTGTAACGAAACACTAAGCAAATGGTGTAAAAACAAGCATGAAGCATCAAAAATTATGGATACGTTGGAGACGTATCAGCATCCCCAAGCTTAACTCCTGCTCGTCCTCGAGTAGGTAAGTGGTAACAAAAGAAATAATTTTTGAGGTGACATGCACCTACACAATCTTGATCATCTATGTAAGCGTTGTGCGCTGGGATCAAAAGAACTTAAAACATGGGCATAAAAGATATAATCTTGATAGAAGAAACTTAGCAACCATGTTATAACATGAAAATGAACACAAACAAAAGATCATGAAAATGAAACAATGAAAGTCAAACGTGTGTTCAAATCATATGGAAAAACATACAAATAGTTTTCAGCTTGTCCCTCATGGAGAGCAAAACATAAATGCATAGGACACCTTCAAGTTTAAGAGGGCGACTAGATACAAATAATTTGAGAAGAAGTGAAACCAACAATATGAATCAATCAATAAAAACTTTGGGACAATGCACATTATACTCAGAATGACAACTATGCTCTCTTAGACGGTGCATAAAGGTAGAAGGTGGTGACTCAACATAAAAGTAAAAGAAAGACCCTTCGCGGAGGGAAGCAGTGATTGCAAATTTTATAAACCTTCAAAAATTATGGTACTTACCGGCTTTGAGCTCTCATTGCCCCCATCATAAGCATCTTGAATGGTTAAAGTTAATGCGAGAACACTTATGCTTCATATGCTTGACAAATCATAAGTTGAAAACCTAGTGTCCCGTGAAATACGAATACCCAAACCTCATGCTACTTTACTTAGAGTCCCAAGCAAGCTCTTGTCATTGTAAGTATACACGTATCAACGAGAACCGCCAATGGGATACCTCCATGCCCGATGACATGGAACAAGCCCACATCAAAATGACAGGACAAACAGACAATGAACACTCGGCATCTCTTTTATTTACCATTGGTATAGCTTTTTATTGCGAGATGCGTCGTCGAATGTTCACTACGGGCATGCTGTAAATTTCCACATTGAATTATGCATGGCTTAGATTAGTAGCCCAGGCGTTTTGTCTAACACGTATACAAACTCCATGATCCCGCAAGATTCTCAATTCATTTCACACCGCGAGTATCCATAAACAAAAGATCACGATATCAACTCAAATGAAAGATAGTGCAATGTTGAAAGCTTGCCGCATGACGGCATGGCTGGGCTAATTCCCAACTTACAACTTGCAAGAATAACAACTCAACATAAGAGACCACAATGTCAAAATTTTAAAACGAGAAAAGTAAAGTGTGACATCCGGTTCGTGAGAGCTTTACTAACCAATTTTTGCATAACACCAAAAAGAGTTTAATTTGAAGGATAGATAAAAGCAAGTCAAATGTACTTTGGAATAGCAAATTGCTAATAGGTATGTATGGTGGACACAATGGCAAACTTCGTTTTTAGGAGTTGGATACACGAGTAGAGCTCATACTCAGTACAAAGTGAAGGCTAGCAAAAGACTGGGAGCGACCAACTAAGAGAGCAATAATGGCCATAATCATGCAGAGCGACAAAATGACATTAAAAGAAGCATAAGATGGCATCAAAAGTCAAAAACTAAATGATCATAGAGGCAATGGCGACTTTGTATGAGTCTAACATATGTGAGCATGCGCCAAGTCAACCCAAATAAAGCATCAAAGGAGAAAACCAAAATAATGCTTCCAAATAATTAAAACAACGCATGATTTTTTCAAAGGCTCATTAAGCAATCTCAGTCATTTGAGACAAGTCATGCTACAGCAAAACCAGTAAGCATACTATCAAAAAGACATCAAGCACGACATGCAAAAGCCTAGGCCGCAGTCTACACAAGCTCCTTCTTGTATCACTTTTTTGCATAAAGCTTTTTCTCTTTTTCAACACCATTCAAACTTTTTATAATCAACTCTTTTGATGAAAACCAATATGGACCAGAGGTCAAAATACACCTTGATGAAAAGATATAACAAGATCTGAACAAAAATCAAGGCGAAAATCGAAAGCTAAACGCAGTTCTAGAAAAAGAGAACACTCATTCAAATATGTTTTTCACTCTTATCGCTCAACGAGTGTTCTTGGCAAATGAAAAACAAGGCAACTTCTCCAAAAGAAATTTGTTGGGGTCCAACCATTTATTGCAGCAAACAAAACTAAACTAAACTGAAAACTAAAAACAACTGACGCTCCAAGAAAAACGCATAATGCATGAATCAATAAAAATATAGTGTTTTGAAAGGTGACCTGATTTTTGCCGATGAAGAAGGGGTGCCTCAGGGGCATCCCCAAGCTTTGACGCTTGTACCTCTTGGATTTTTCTTGGGGTGACATGGGAATCCCCAAGCTTGAGATTTTGTCAATTCTTCAACTCATCTCATCATTCTCCAATCCCTACACTTGAAAACTTCCTTCATACAAAACTAAACACAAATCTATTAGCAACATTACTGTAAGCATAACATTGAATCAACCCTTTTTGCTTTAGGTTTCAACTCAAAACCACCACATATAAAGCATATACTACTGTAGCAACTTCCCCAAAAGTTCCGTGATCAAAAGAATTCAAAAAGAAAGCGATAAAGTGGCAAACACAAATATTGGCAGAAATCTGTCAAAACAGAACAGCTGACAAAGGTTGAATTTTTAGAGGGTTTTCTGTTGCTCAAATCAAAAAGTGTTCAACTAATGAAAGTTTGGATATAACCTGGGGCATATGCACAAGAAATGGCAGGTCCAAAAGATATACAGAGAATTTTCACGAATTTTTACGGTGCAGCACCGAAAACTGTTTCAGGACAGCAACATCCCCAAATCTTACCTCACTCAAATTAGAGGCTTCTCTTGGCACAAAAACGAAATAAAAAGGATAAGGAGAGGTCATTACAGTAGTAATAACTTCCAAGACTCAAATAAAAGAAAAAGAACTGAAAGTAAAAACATTGGGTTATCTCCCAAGAGTGCTTTTCTTTAACGCCTTTGAGCTAGGCGCAGAAAATGTGAATCAATTAATATCAAGAGAGGCATTAAGATCCATTGTAGGAGTCTTTTCATCAATGAATTGAATTGTGTCCAAATGAGTTTTTGAAGACCCTTCATGATCACTCTTTGGTACACTACTTTCATCAAAAAAGTTTTCACGACAAATCCAACTAAAATTCTTTTCCAAAGCATCATGAATTCCTGCAAGTTTACAAGGTATTGGCACTCTAAAATTTTCATTGGGTGTACCAACAACTTCAACAGGTGAGCCAAGCTTATTAAATTTCTTAAAAACTTCCCTAGCCTCAATAGCAACATCTCTAAATTCTATGCGCAAAGTTTCCAAGATAAAAGCTTTCTTTTCGGGATCCTCAATATCATGAAGCTTAAGAAACATGTATTGCATAAAAGGATTAAGGCTAGCAAACCTAGCTTCTAACATGTGAATTAAATAAGCAGAAGCAACTTCATAACTAGGAGCAAGCTCAGCCAAAGACTTTTCCTCAACATCTTTATGTATACTAATATGATTAAAGAACTCCTTGATGTTACTTTTTCCAATAATTGAACCACTACCTACTGAGAGGTCTTCCAAAACGTACTTAGGGAACAACATAATGAACTAAAGTAAAGAAATAACAACTATAAAGGAAACTAATTTTTTTGTGTTTTTGATAAAATGATGGAAGTAAAAATAAAGTAAAGCAAAACTTAAAACAAAGCAAAGGATGTGCGTGTGAAACTCCCCTTGCAGAAGTCTTCTTTCTCCTCGGCAACGACGCCAGAAAACTTGTTGGTGGCGCGGTAATGATGGTGTGAAAGCTTCTTCTTTAATACACGGCAACGGCGACAGAAACTTCTGCGACCAAGTTGACGTGGGAATGTGTAGTAAATAACCGGCCAGTTGGAAAACCCCAAGAGAAGGTTTTGATGAAGATAGCAGCAAGTTTTCCCTCAGTTATGAAACCAAGGTTATCAATCCAGGAGGAGGATGTCAATACGACTGAAGGTGATGCCCACTAGCTTCGCGACAGCTTCGGACAATTTATAGGGTGCCTCGTCCAAGCTTTGCTTTGCGAGCAGCAACGTGGAACCTGCACACAACACAACCAAATACTTTGTTCCCAACTTACGATGAGGTTGTCAATCTCATCGGTTTGCTTGAAACAAAGGGTATGAGCGTATCGAGTGGAAAGCAATAGTAATATGCGAGTAAAGTAAACAGTGCGAGTAAAGTAAATAGGTGATAGCAATATAAAGGAAATAGGACCGGGGTCCATAGTTCACTAGTGGTGTCTCTCCATAAGATAAAATAACACATGCTGGGTAAACAAATTATAGTTGGGCAATTGATAGAATAAAGACAACGTGCATATGTCGAGAGGATCACTATGAGATTTACTCTGCGCATTACAACAAGATACATAGACCGCCATCCAACTGCATCTATGACTAATAATCCACTTGTGGCGAATCAATCCGAGAACTCCACAAGTATTAAGTTGCGAACAACAGATAACTGCATTAAGCAAAGTGTGTAATGTAAACAAAGCATATGCCCTCGAGCATATGAATGTTGTTTTCTCCCTAGTAGCAACAGCACATCTACAACCTTAGAGGTTTCTGTCACTCCCCCAGATTAAATAGACGCATGAACCCACTATCGAGCATAAATACCCCCTCTTGGAGTCACTAGCAACTACTTGGCCAAGATAGCTACTAACAACGGAGAGCATGGAAGATCATAAACAACATAGAGATAACATAAGATAAAATTCAGTACTTCAACTCAATCATAACACCAATATTCATCGGATCCCAACAAACACAACATGTAGAATTACATAACGGTGATCTCGATCATGTAAGGCAGCTCACGAGATCTAAACATGAAGCACATGGTGGAGAAGACAGCCATCTAGCTACTGCTATGGACCCATAGTCCAAGGTAGACTACTCACTCATCACGCCAGAGGCAAGCATGGCGATGAAGAAGACCTCCAGTGGCGATTCCCCTCTCCGGCAGGGTGCCGGGAAGAGCTTCTGGACCCTCCCGATCTTCGGGTCGACGGCGGCGGCGGATCGCGATGTGTTCTGGAAAAGTGATCGGGTCTTTTAGGTTTTTCCCATCAGGGGGTCTTTATAGGCGAAGGGGCGGCGTCAGAAGTGGACCAGGGGGCCCACACCATAGGCCGGCGCGGGCCAGGGGTGGGCCGCGCCCCCTGGTGGTGTGGCCACCCTCTGGTCTGGCTCCGTCTCCTCTTCAGTGTTCTGGAAGCTCCGTGAAATATCTGGACGACTGGCTTTGGTTTTGTCCAATTCCGAGAATATTTCCTGTGTAACTATTCTGAAACACAAAAATAGCAGAAAACAGGGAACTGGCACTGTGGCATCTCGTTAATAGGTTAGTTCCAGAAAATGCATAAAAATGCCACGAAGTGTAACAAAACATTAAGCAAATGGTGTAAAAACAAGCATGGAGCATCAAAAATTATGGATACGTTGGAGACGTATCACCCCCGAAGCCATCTCCATCGACTTCACCGCCATCTCCATCATCTTCACCGCCATCTCCATCGACGTTGCTATCTCCCATGATGAGGAGGGAGTAGTTCTCCCCCGGGACTGAGGGCTCTACCGGTAGCTATGTGGTTCACCTCTCTCTCCCATGATGTGATCTATATGTGATCATGAGTTTTGTATCTAGTTGAATTGGTAGATGTTGTTCTTCATGTACTATGCTACTCCAGTGTTTATTATTGTAATCTCCAGAGACACCTTGTACCATGATGTGAAGGTGATAGTGTGCAAATTATGTGTGTCTGTTTGGCTAGTGTCTCTATGAATTGTTGGTGTTTGTTGGAACCATCTAGTGCGCTCAAGGTGATAGTGTGGGGCAATCTAGTTTGGGGAAATGCGAACTTTGAGGAGTGCTTCGTAGCCCTACGCATGATTAGTGTTCGTTATCCATCGGAGAATAGTTTAGAATAGCATAGTGAAGATAGATATTGATGTGTTCAATTTTGTTATCCTTGTTGAGAGTGTCCACTAGTGAAAGTATGATCCCTAGGCCTTGTTTCTAAGCTTTGAAACACCGTTTACATTCAGTTCTGTTACATGTTTGCTCGCAGCGATATTTATTTCAGATTGCATTTACTACTTATAATCATCCATATTTCTTGTATTTCACTATCTGTTCGCCGAACTAGTGCACCTATACATCTGACAAGTGTATTGGGTGTGTTGGGGACACAAGAGACTTCTTGTATCATAATTGCAGGGTTGTTTGAGAGGGATACATTTGACCTCTTCCTCCCTGAGTTCAATAAACCTTGGGTGATCCACTTAAGGGAAACTTGCTGTTGTTCTACAAACCTCCGCACTTAGAGGCCCAACACTGTCTACAAGAACAGACGCGTGCGTAGACATCAACAAGCTGATGAAGAAATCAGAAAAATTTGTCTAGACCGACGAGGCAGACGCTGCGCTTGGGGATTTGAAGAGAGTGTTGTCCACTGCACCAGTCCTAGCAGCTCCCGAAGACCAGGAGCCCATGTTACTCTACATGGCGGTGTAACATCCCACCTTTGGATTAAGGTGGAACACCTGTGTTAAGTGCTATTCCCTGGATCAATGATAGCACCACAGAACAAAATATAGTACTCATTGCATAGTATCAAGATTACAACGTGGATCCAGATACATAAGTACTCAAACCTTACAGATACACAGCGGATAAACAAAGTGGCAATGAGCCTCCATCTTCATCACGTGCCACAGGCAGACATATTGGAATGTAGTCTCAAGATCCTACTAAACAATCCAAACCTAAAAACCTGCACATTCGAATATGCAGCCCCACAAATGGGGGTCAGTACAATGATGTACTGGCAAATGACACATATTTGGTGGCTGTTGTGAAAGAACTAGCTACATGATATTTGGCTGGTGGATCTCATAAGCTGATTTGCATAAAGCCAATTTTATCCTAAAATCCTTTTCAATACTTTCTTACAAAATTTTATTTTTCAAGGGTCAAGACAACCCCCATACATTACATACTGGCCGGTATGTAATTCTGGGCGAAACTCAACAAAGTTGGAACATCAGAAACCACCACCCCTCGGAGTGCATGGTCCTTAGCCCCTACCTAGGGGTTTCTAGACAAATTTTAATCATTCAGAAATGGTGATGAGATTCTTCCATACATTCCATGTCTAGAGACTCAAATTGTCCATGACCGAGGACACGGCTAATCGATTAGTTTGACACCCTGCAGGGGTTGTGCACTTTCACCTTAAGACTCATTTTACGCCCATACATAAAATGAGACGAGACCTTTTAGAAGGAGAGAGCAACCAACTGGCAAGATCCGTTCCCAACCTACAATTCAACTACCAGCCATCTTCTTGCACACAAGTTGCACCCTCACATCTAATCACTCAAGACAGAGCCCATATTGTCATAAGGATGCACTGGAAGTACTCTAAGCATGGAAGACATGGTAACCTCTTTATTCCTAGGTGGCAATCCACAAGTGAGCGCCCAGGCGAAGACGACTACACAAACCCTGGGTTGAAAGCCAGGTGTGTACCCTGGGTAGCCACTCAACATCGCCTCCATCATCAAACCAATTCACCCAGGTGTTTCATTTTAGTTGAAGTTCTTAATTTGTTCACAAATTACTTTTAACAAGTGATCATAGCATGGCATCAATATTTTTTTTCAAAGTATTTAGCATCCTAACAGGTAGGGTTTAAGGGATAGCTAACCACTACTAGGATCTAGCAAAGCAACTCTTTTCTTTGAAAACACCACCTATCATGCATACTACAAGTAGTGAATACACTAATGCATATAGTAAAGAAAATGGGTAAAGGGACATGTGTGTCACTTGCCTTTTTGAAGATCACGATGTTTCACTTCTCTCAATTAAGCACGTAGCTCTTCGCACAAACTATAGCACAGAAATAACATAACATAAACATACCATACCAACACAATCAAACAAATCGAACAATTGAAAAGTATTTGTTTAACAATTTAGATTTATTGATATGTTATGATAGAAAGATATGGCAAAGGAAATATGAATTGTGAGATATGGGTTTGAGAGCTTAGCTGGGGAAGATCAATATGATTTGAGAGAGAATTGGACTAGGCATAATATAATTGATGAAGTTTTTATGCTTTATTAAAGCATATATGAGTTTTAGGAATAGCTCATGTGAAATAAATTACACAAGAGTCAATTTGTGCAACTACAACACTATTGAGTAAATGTGACAACAATTACTCTTAAATAGCATCTATTGCACTTAGGAACTGGGCTAGGTTTTAAGAATGCTTGAACTACTCAATTAGCACATTTACAAGTTGAATAGTTCAATACATGTGAACAAAACTAAGTAGGCATTGGATTGGGTATGAATGATTGATATTTGAGGACATGGCTCAAATGGTTCATTGATCAATATGGTGTATAACACATACTATGGTATGGGTTATAACAACTCCACATTAATAGAACCTAGGTTTGAGATGAATTCATATTCTACTCAAGTAGCACAATTGCAATTTGAGTACATATATGAATTAGAAAAAATATGTTTAGTTGGACAAGGTATGGGTCAAGGTGGTCTAAAGATGATATTTAATAACTAGGTATGAACATAGGGTTTACTAAGGCAGAAGGTAACATTAATTGGAAAAGAAATAGAATTAATCTATATAGGAACTACTCAAATTCTCATATTAGAATTTGAATAATTGTGAAGTGGTTCAAGAAATTATGGGAGTGATGCTACTGGATAGCTTGCAGTAATACAAAGTCACTGCAATTTGAATCACTCTAAAATTAATTCTAGAAATCAAATTATGTTCAAATTAGTGATTTGAATAGATTTGAATGCACAAAGTGTGTGCAGGCATCAACTTTGGAATTTCTTGTTCCTATGATGTTCTACATGTTGAGAGGATTCCAAATACTACAAATTTGTAATTTTTGGATTAACAGAACTAAAGATATGATTTAAACAAGTTAACAAAAAGGTTTATCTCAATTTAAAAAATGGTTTTGAATTGAACCCATAAAATATAAGATATTATTGTACTACTGGATTCTACAAGTCTCAAGGATTCCAATGGTATATTATTTGTTAAATTTCGAATTACAGATCAAAAAGATATGATTTTCTAAAGATTGGGTTCAAATCTGACTTCAAAATCTAATTTGAATCTCTGTTTAAATCGGAAGCCGACACACGGCGTGTTCTTATTGGTGCGTACCCTTTCGTTGGGATCAGCGTTGTGGATCGTTGGATCTAAAGAAGATTGAACGCTCCAGATTGCTTGGTACCCCTTCGGGTAAGTGATTTATTCTGGCGCATTAGATCGGGATCCAATGGCCGTGATTGAAGCAGAGAGGTGCTCACCGGGGTGATTTAGGGTTTTGTCATCGCCGGCGAGCTTGCGCACTGGAGGTCAACTCCGGCGACGTTCTGGGCTTCCTTGGGCGACGGCGAGGACGGGACGAGATGCGGCTGGGCGAGACGTGCTCGGAAGTTTGACCGACGGCGCCGATTGCTTCCTGGTGAGCGGTGGAGAGGTGGCTGGAGACGTCGACGGCGGCAGTGTGCTTCGGGTTCACGATGCCACGCTCGATTTTCTGCGAAACAAAATGTACCGAGGGCATGAGGAGGTGCGCAGGATCAAGGTGGAGGGAATAGGGAAGAGAAGGGGAACAGGGTCTCACTGTGGACGTCGGAATCGTCCGGCGACGCTCGCAGACTCGCGGAGGTCCGACGAGGAATTCCTCGGTCTTGGCGGCGTCTCGGGCAGGAGGACGAAAGGGAGATGGAGGAGGGTGGCCGGGGCTTTTTATAGCCGCGATGGAGCGTTGATTAGGCGGGGATTAAATGGAATTAATGGTAGAAGTAACGGCGGGCTCGGGCGTGTCTCCGGCGAGATTTTCGGTCCAAGGAAGAAGACGATGACGTGGCCCTGGCAGGTGGGCCCCACACGTCAGCGAGGGAGGGAGAAAGAGAGTGTACCATTTTGGGATACCGGGTGGACCGTGGGCCTTTTCTGGTACTGGGCCGAAAGGCTTCCCCGAGGCCTTTTTCTTATTTTCTTTTCTTTTTTTCTTTTTTTCTTTTTCTGTTTTCTCATTTAGGTTTTGAATTAGCTAAACTTGTTTGATTTGAATAATTTCAAAAATGTCCATCACTGAACTTTGAATGGTGTCTTTCAAACACATAAACCAAGGTTTAGTGTTATTTTGTAAAAAGAATAAATGCAAGAAAATAAACATAGTTTTCAAATAATTAGGAAACTATATTTTAAATATTAGCTTGCTAAAATATTTGGTTTTCAAAATTTAGTGAGATGGTAAATAAAACAGAAGTGTTTTTGGTAATATGTCCAATAAACATTTTATGAAACACTAAGTAGTAAAGTTTTGTAAACAAAATAATTACTAGAAGAATTTAATAGAGTCTCCATAAGCAATGGGACTACTTGAATAATTACTTTTTGAAAATCCTTTGTTTCTAAGCTTGGTGTAAAATGGGGAAGAGATGCAGTATTCTTTAAAGAAATATGATTCAAAACTTTATTTGGTATTAAACCCTTTTGTTAATAATTCCCATGCAAGGATGCTTGCATAAGACTTGAATAATTGCAAAAACAATATTTTGAAAATCTTTTCTCAATTAATCTTTCAAACAGAAGGTTGATGGAAGTTAGTTTGAAAGAAGGAATTTGATAAATAGTCTTTGAAGTAGATGAGATATGGGAATAACTTTGATATTTTAATATTGGGGTTTTAGGGTTTTTGATTTGATCTTAAATTGTTTAAGATACCCTTTAGTTATAGTTCAAAAAGTTTTAATTTCTTGTGATTTTTCAATCAAGTCAAACAATTACAAGCACTTATTTTAATTTTTTTGATTTTTCCAAAAATTGGAAAAGTCAGGGATGTTACAGGCGGCAACCAACAGCGTCGTCAGCATCGTCATCATGGTAGAACGCAAGGAAGAAGTGCAGGAGTACGGCGTCCAGAGACCAGTCTACTATGTCAGCGAGGTCCTGACGGAATCCAAGCAGTGCTACCCTCACTACCAGAAGTTGGCATATAGAGTGTTCCTAGCTTCGCGTAAGCTAAGGCACTACTTCTATGACCATAAGATCACAGTGGTGAGCAAGGCTCCACTAAAGGACATCATCAACAACAACGACGCGACAGGATGAGTTGCAAAGTGGGGCATTGAATTGGCCTCCTTCGACATCGACTACAAGCCTCGCACCGCCATCAAGTCTCAGGCTTTGGTGGAATTTATGGCAGATTGGAAGGAAGCACAGGAGACTACGCCCGTCCCAGAACGAGAGCATTGGGTGATGCACTTTGACGGCTCAAAGTTGCTACACGGCTCGGGGGCTGGAGTGACATTCAAATCTCCTAAGGGAAATGAGCTTAGCTATGTCCTCCAAATCCACTTCCCCACCACCAACAACATCGTGGAGTATGAAGCGCTACTACACGAGCTACGCGTCACAAGGGAGATCGACGTACAGCACATTATGTGCTGCGGAGACTCTGACCTTGTCGCCCAGCAAGTGGCGGGCACATACAAGGCTCGGAACGAAGTCATGGCGGCTTACAGGGATGAGGTGGACGAGATGGCCAAAAGCTTCCTCGGCTACGACATAAAGCACGTACGGTGAGAAGACAATATGGCGGCCGACACCCTCTCCAAGTTAGGATCCAGCCGCAAGGCAGTTCCGCTAAGCGTATTCCTTGAGCATTTGCGCGTACCATCTGTTAAGATGGTGGACCCAGAAAACCCAGAGTTAGCAAGTTCCCCTGTCATGGTGGTTTTGCCTAGCAATCCGCCATGGGTAGAACCATACCTAGAGTATCTGACGAACAAGAAGCTACCTGAAGACGAAGTCCTAAAAAAGCAGATCGAGTGTAGAGCAAAATCGTATACCATCATTGATGGCCAGCTCTACAAATGAAGTACTTCAGGAGTATTCATGAAATGCATACCCCAAGTGGATGGAATTGAGATACTAAGGGAAATCCACAAAGGTGAATGTGGGCATCATGTCACCGCTAGATCCCTAGTAGCAAAAGCATTCCGCCATGGGTTCAACTGGCCTACAGCCAAGGCAGATGCAGACCAGATTGTGGAGCTCTGCCAAGGCTGCCAGATGTATTCCAAGCAAACCCACATGCCCGCCACAGCACTGCACACGATCCCTATAACTTGGCCTTTTGCAGTCTGGGGGCTAGACATAGTGGGTCCATTGAAAACAGCACCTTCGGGATTTATGCACCTATTGGTAGTGGTTGAGAAATTCACGAAGTGGGTTGAAGCTAAGCCCATCAGAAAGCTTGATGGCAAAACTGCCCTAAAGTTTATCAAGGACATTGTGGTTAGATTTGGTATCCCACATAGCATCATCACTGACAATGGCTCCAATCTGTCTCAAGGAAGCGTTGAAGAGTACTGCCATCACAATGGAATCCGCCTTGACCTTGCATCTATGGCACATCCACAGTCCAATGGCCAAGTTGAAAGGACCAATGGATTAATTCTATCAGGGATCAAGCCACACCTAGAAGCACCGCTACCTCGAGCAGCTGGAGCCTGGGCAGAAGAGTTGCCATCTGTGTTGTGGAGTCTAAGGACCACACCCAACAGAACAACAGGCCTCACCCCTTTCTTCCTAGTATATGGAGCAGAAGCAATCTTGCCAAGTGATGTCCAGTACGACTCTCCAAGAGTAGAGGCCTATGAGGAAGAAGATGCAGAGAAGTCCAGGCAACTATCTGTGGACCTACTAGAAGAGGAAAGAGACCTAGCAGCCCAGCGATCCGCCATCTACCAGCAGAATCTCCGCCGCTACCATAGCCACCGAGTCCGCCAACGCTCGTTTAAAGAAGGGGACCTGGTGCTACGCCTCAAGCAGCAGAAGTCACACAAGCTATCCCCGCCTTGGGAAGGACCCTTCGTGTAGCGTCCTACCTTTTGAAAAAGGCATGACTCCTGTGTTAAGTGCTACTCCCTGGATCACTGATAGCACCACAGTACAAAATATAGTATGCATTGCAGATAGTGTCATTTATTACATCGCAAATCCAGATATGATAATATTTAAACCTTACAAAATAGCTTAGCCACTTGGACTAGCTTGAATACCAGAGTTTAACACAAACTAACACAACGGAAAGTAAATTGCAATGAGCCTCCATCTTCAGCAAGTGCCACAGGCAGATATGTTGGAATGTAGACTCGAGATCCCTACCAATTACTCATCCTCTGAGTAACCTGCAGGTTTGAATATGCAGCCCCAATAATAAAAGGGGTCAGTACAACAACGTACTGGCAAATGACACATATTTGGTGGCTGTTGTGAAAAGACTATACTACATGACATTTGGCTGGTGGATCTTTTGGGCTAATTTGCATAAAGCAAGTTTTATCCTATATTTTCTAAATCAAAACATTTTTAATCATTTAAAGACTTATAAGGGTCAAGATAACCCCCAGATGATAACCACCACACAAATCCTGGGTTGATAGCCAGGTTGAGCAGCTCTGGGTAGTAACTCAACAAAACTTGGATAACTCTCAGGTGATAACCACCACATACCATGGGTTGATAGCCAGGTATATGGCCCTGAGTAGTCACCGCTTTAAAGTTGTTTCTAAACAATTTTAATAATTAAGAAAAAGGTGATGAGATTCTTCCGTACAGACCATGTCTAGAGACTCAAGTTGTCCATAACCGGGGACACGGCTAATCGATTAGTTTACACCCTGCAGGGGTTGTGCACTTTCACCTTAAGACTCATTTTACCCAAAGAATAAAATAAGACAAGACCTTTCAGAAGAAGCATTCAACCAAACTAGTCTGACCGTACCCCCTATCCATCATCAACTACCACCTCATGTCAGTACTCATGGTTGAACCCTTACATCATACTCAATCAAGACAGAGCCCATAATGTCATAAGGCTGCACTGGAAGTACTCTAAGCATGGAAGACATAATAATCTCTTTAATCCTGAGTGGCCATCCACAAGTATACCCCTAGGTGATAACCACCACACAAGTCCTGGGTTGATAGCCAGGTGTATAGCCTTGGGTAGCCACTCAACATAAACCAAGCAATACCAATTCCACCCAGGTATTTCATTGAAGTTGTAGTTTAACTTTAGAACAATTCATCAACAAAGCATAGCATCTCTTTCCAAAGTAAAATTTGCAATCCTAATCAAGTGGGGTTTAAAGGTTGGCTACACACTACTAGGATCTAAGCATTTCATAAGCTTCTTTGAAAAAACAACCTATCATGCATACTACTAGAAAACACTAATGCAGTAGTAAAAATAGGTAAAAGAATGTGCGTCACTTGCCTTGGCAACAACCAGCACACTCACAACAATCACACTTGTAGTTCAACTCCTCTTCACAATCTAAACAAGAAAATACACGCAGGCATGAACACACAATTCCAATATGGCAATCATAGACATGTATGCATGTACAAATAGACTACATGCTAACAAGACATACAAATGCATAATCTAGGGATAGAATATTCTGTACAATATCATGCGTCGATGCCTGCTATATACTAACAAAGAAGTAAATTCTAACTATAGCATCTCACAAAATTGGTACATACATCAAATTAAATCAAACTGTAGTCTGCAAGGTGATAGGCAAATCGGTACTACCAGAACATACAAATAATCCTAGCATGAGCTAGTGATAGAGCCAGGACTATTAGCAAAAGATGCATGTAAAACATGAAATTATATCTAGAACTTAGACTCCGCTAGCACGTGTGAACCATCGAAATGCTAAGCCCAACAAGTATAACTGAATGTGAACCCCATGCAACCATGCAGACATGTTGGTACGCTACAGTATGTATGGATTCTAGATCAATTTACAAAACAGCTGATTAAACATGCAAGATACTAATGAACTAACATTGCTGCAGCGTTACTAAAGTTATTTGGCAAGTTTCTTATGTGAAGGTCGATCAGATCCGAGGTGTGCAACATTGTCTACACGTCAATGCCATCGATCGGCATTCGGTTCACCGGCCACACTGCAATCTATAAAACTAAGACCGGAACTACATCTAGGAGGTAGCCATCTAGATAGGTAGTGAGTAGGTGCAAGGGTTTCAGCTGGTTCTCACCGAGTCGGCTGTAATCTACGTGCCCAGTCGGTGAACTCGAGCTGTGGACGTGGTCTCGTGTGCCGATGGTGATTGGCGGTTTGCCTTCTCCTCCTGGGGATCCTCTTTCCTCCTCCTCCCGAGCTTGATGGCGCAGCAGCTTCCTCTATCGTGGCTCCAGTCGCCGGGAACACGAGCGGCGTTCGCAGCAACTTGACGGCGTTACGTACGATGAAACCAATCTAGGGTTTCGGTGGCGGCGTGAGCAGGGGAAAGAGAGGGGCATGAGGTCGACCTAGGGCTTTATATAAGCAGGAGAGAGGCACCTCGGGGCTACAGAAGAATCGGGGTGGGTGTTTAGCGCGATGGCGAGTTCGTGTGCTGCACGGACTCCTTCCGCGTGAGATCGATGTAAGTACTGGCTCTGCTATGTTAGGCGGCCTAACTAGTTTAAGTAAATTTTGATGGGCTCTCTTAGTTGGGCTTCCGGTGCAACGATAGCAAAAGAAAAGAGAGAGAGGAGGAAGGCTCGTACATGGATAGACAGGAAGGAGAGCACAACGTGCTAGTGTAGCCTATTATGCCATGCATACGTGAGTGCATGTGCATGGTCCAATGAAATTTGAAAAGAAAGAAGAAGCAATTAGCAATCAAAAGCAATTACAAATAATTTCACCTGGATAAATTAATGGCATGCCTCACATAAACCATTTGGCTACTTTTTAAAATAAAAGCCTCTTATTTGAAAAAAAATTAAACAGAGTTTGTTTCAAAAACTTTTCAGAATAGTTCCAAAACAAATCAAATTCAAAACATAGAATTTTCCAGAAACTCAACACAGTATTTTTGAACAGTAAGAAACAAGTTTTCAAAATAAAACAAGAATTTTAATAAAACTTTATGAATTTAGAAAAGGACTTAGCTTGCATAATGCAAAAATAGAAGTAGGGTTTTCAATTAACCCTTTTTAAAATCAGGGGATATATTTTATAAATAATATTTTGAAATCCATTTTCAAACATAGTTTTAGAAATGCAACCCTCAATAAATATCACATTTTGTAAATCATTCCTTTGCAAGCAAGCTTGCATGGAATTGAGTGCAAAAATAATATTTTGGAAACTTTCATTTTCTCAAGGAAGTTCCTCAAGAATTATTACAAAGTTTGAAATAGTTTTCTAATAAAGCTTTTAAATAAACTCAAAAGTTTTAAATCCCTGTGAAATTTCAATCAAAACAACAATACAAAAACAAAAAATTTCACTCCAAAATTTGATAAAATCTTGGGATGTTACAGACTACCACCCTTAAAAAAAATCTCGTCCCCGAGATTGGAGAGGCTAGAAAAAAAAAGGGTTTGGGTTACCTAGGTGGCTACCACTCTTAAAAGAAACTTTTGTGGGTAGTCTAGGTCTTTGGGTTTAACCAGATACATCTTGGTTTTGACTTGGCACTGGGTCATCTTTTGAATCCATAGTTGGCTTCTTTCTTCATTTCCAATAGGTGGGTGTCTATTCACCAACTTGGGTACCAACTTTCCTCAAGGGTTTCTTGGAGTTAACCTTACTTCATTGTGAAGCTTTTACCTAACAGGGTAGTTGTTGAACTACTTTGGGCACTGAGGGGTCACTCTTTGGGTCAATCAGAAGACCAAGCTAAGGGGTCTCCTGTCTTTATTTCCTCTTTTCTGCTGGGTGGTGAGTGTAATTGCACTTTCTATAGCTTCAGTGGGAAAATGCATATTTGCTCACAAACGCTCTTGATATGAATAAATGTGATGCTCCAGTATCAAATAAAGTCCAATGTTGTAGATGAGTTGAGTGGAAACGTACCCGTCACTTCTTCCACATTAATGTGGTTCACATGACCCTTCTTGAATGGATTGGGCCTGGCATTTTCATCTGGTTTATTCTCTGGGCATTGGTTTGCATAATGTCTAGTCTTCTTGCACTTGTAACAGGTGATTGTTGAGAGATCCTTCATAACCACCGGGTTGGAGTGGTGTTGTCCATTTCCTCCATTGGAATGTTCATTGCCTCCATTGTGATGACCATTGGAGTGGTTTCCATTGTTTCCACCATTGTGTCTATGGCCATTGAAGTTGCCACCGCTTCCATTGCCCTCAGAGAGGTGGAGTCTCTTGTGGGAATATCTAGTGTGGGTCTTGCCATTGTTGAGCTTCCGCTTACGGTTTTCCTCCTTCCTTATGTTGTTGTCCAGGGTAACAACTTGGTCTAGCAGAGCCTGGTAGCTTGGAGCATAAGCTACTGACAGAGGTATCTTCAGTTCCCCTTTGAGTCCACTGAGAAACTTATTATTCCTCTTGGCATCAGTGTCGATGTCTTCTGGTGCGTACCTGGATAGAGAGCAGAAGTCATCCATATACTCCTTCAGTGTCCTGCCACCTTGCTTCAGAGTGCGGAATTCATCCTTCTTCAGATTCATAATGCCCGTGGAGATATGAGCATTACGAAAGCCTTCCCCGAAGGAATCCCAGTCCAGACTTTCAATAGGATTAGTGACTTGGTAGGTTTCCCACCACGTTGCTGCTGGTCCCTCAAGCAGGTGGGCAGTGAATCTAATCTTTTTAGCATCTGTGCACTCACAGGTAACCAAGTCCTTGTTGACTAAACGTAGCCAATCGTCGGCCACTATTGGGTCTATGGCAGAAGAAAACTTGTTGGGTCTGAGCCTTGATGGCGCGGTGATGATGATGATGATGTGCAAGCTTGATTGTGTGTAGTAAATGACCGGCCAGTTGGAAAACCCCAAGAGCAAGGTTTGATGAATATAGCAGCAAGTTTTTCCCTCAGTTATGAAACCAAGGTTATCAATCCAATAGGAGAAAGCCAAATGACTGAAGGTGATGCCCGCTAGCTTCGCGACAGCTCCGGACAATTTATAAGGCGCCTCGTCTAGTGCTTTGCTTTGCCAGCTGCAACACGGAATCTGCACACAACACAACCAAATACTTTGCTCCCAACTTACGATGAGGTTGTCAATCTCACCGGTTTGCTGTAAACAAAGGAATGAGCGTATCGAGTGGAAAATAGTAATAGTATGCGAGTAAAGTAAACAGGTGATAGCAATATAAAGGAAATAGGACCAGGGTCCACAGTTCACTAGCGGTGTCTCTCCATAAGATAAAATAATACATGTTGGGTAAACAAATTACAGTTGGGCAATTGATAGAATAAAGACAATGTGCATATGTCGAGAGGATCACTATGAGATTTACTCTGGAAATTACAACAAGATACATAGACCGCCATCCAACTGCATCTATGACTAATAATCCACTTGTGGCGAATCAATCCGAGAACTCCACAAGTATTAAGTTGCGAACAACAGATAATTGCATTAAGCAAAGTGTGTAATGTAAACAAAGCATATGCCCTTGAGCATATGAATGTTGTTTTCTCCCTAGTAGCAACAGCACATCTACAACCTTAGAGGTTTCTGTCACTCCCCCAGATTAAATAGAGGCATGAACCCACTATCGAGCATAAATACCCCCTCTTGGAGTCACTAGCAACTACTTGACCAAGATAGCTACTAACAACGGAGAGCATGCAAGATCATAAACAACATAGATATAACATAAGATAAAATTCAGTACTTCAACTCAATCATAACACCAATATTCATCGGATCCCAACAAACACAACATGTAGAATTACATAACGGTGATCTCGATCATGTAAGGCAGCTCACGAGATCTAAACATGAAGCACATGGTGGAGAAGACAACCATCTAGCTACTGCTATGGACCCATAGTCCAAGGTAGACTACTCACTCATCGCGCCGGAGGCAAGCATGGCGATGAAGAAGACCTCCGGTGGCGATTCCCCTCTCCGGCAGGGTGCCGGAAAGAGCTTCTGGACCCTCCCGATCTTCGGGTCAATGGCGGCGGCGGATCACAATGTGTTCTGGAAAAGTGATCGGGTCTTTTAGGTTTTTCCCGTCGGGGGGTCTTTGTAGGTGAAGGGGCGGCGTCAGAAGTGGACCAGGGGGCCCACACCACAGGCCGGCGCGGGCCAGGGGTGGGCCATGCCCCCTGGTGGTGTGGCCACCCTCTGGTCCGGCTCCGTCTCCTCTTCGGTGTTCTGGAAGCTCCATGAAATATCTGGACGACTCGCTTTGGTTTTGTCCAATTCCGAGAATATTTCCTATGTAACTTTTCTGAAACACAAAAACAGCAGAAAATAGGGAACTGGCACTGTGGCATCTCGTTAATAGGTTAGTTCCGGAAAATATATAAAAATGCCACGAAGTGTAACGAAACACTAAGCAAATAGTGTAAAAACAAGCATGGAGCATCAAAAATTATGGATACGTTGGAGACGTATCAGCATCCCCAAGCTTAACTCCTGCTCGTCCTCGAGTAGGTAAGTGATAACAAAAATAATAATTTTTGAGGTGACATGCACCTACACAATCTTGATCATGTATGTAAGCGTTGTGCGCTGGGATCAAAAGAACTTAAAACATGGGCATGAAAGATATAATCTTGATAGAAGAAACTTAGCAACCATGTTATAACATGAAAATAAACACAAATAAATAATCATGAAAATGAAACAATGAAAGTCAAACGTGTGTTCAAATCATAAGGAAAAACATACAAATGGTTTTCAGCTTGTCCCTCATGGAGTAGCAAAACATAAATGCATAGGACACCTTCAAGTTTTAAGAGGGCGACTAGATACAAGTAATTTGAGAACAAGTGAAACCAACAATATGAATCAATCAATGAAAACTTTGGGACAATGCACATTATACTCAGAATGATAACTATGCTCTCTTAATGGTGCATAAAGATAGAAGGTGGTGACTCAACATAAAAGTAAAAGAAAGGCCCTTCGCGGAGGGAAGCAGTGATTAAATATGTGCTAGAGCTTTTCATTTGTAAAACAGAGATAAAAATTTATTTTGAGAGGTGGTTGTTTCATGTCAACGACTGGCAATGGGGTCTTACTATCTTCCATAATAAACAAATGAGAGCGGTTCTGAGTTCTTTGAAAATTTGGCACATTGGTGCTCTTTTATAAAGCTTTGGCACTCCTCCCCACCTTTTTTCCTTTCTCAAACCATGGCTAACCGATTCCATCGGGTGCCCACCAACATTCACATACCATGGAGGAGTGCCTTTTTTCTTTTCTTTTAAAATTAAATTGCAATGGTCTGACCAGCTCTCATGCAAAATTAATGATGAGCAGATGAAGCTGCCTAGTCGAGGGGTACTTAATTTAATATGGAAGATAGCAATTCTGACCACTACGTCCCCATGAGCTAAAAACAGTGGCACAAAACGAGAAGTAGTTGAAAGTTTTGAAAGGTAGCACATGAAAATTTACTTTGGAATGGCTTACAAACACCATGCATAGGAATTTATAGTGGACACAATGGCAAACTTGGTTTTTAGGAGTTGGATGCACGAGTAGAGCTCATACTCAGTACAAAATGAAGGCTAGCAAAAGACTGGGAGCGACCAACTAAGAGAGCAATAATGGCCATAATCATGCAAAGCGACATTAAAAGAAGCATAAGATGGCATCAAAAGTCAAAAACTAAATTATCATAGAGGCAATGGCGACTTTGTATGTGACGAGGGTTAACTCGACAAATGTCCTAGATGAAGGACTTAGGATCGGGGGAAGAGGGCGTCGGATGAACTCGAAGGTAAAGGTTAGTCGAAATAAGTGTATATCGAAAGTAAACGTGGGTGTTCAACCTGGCTTGCTTTCAATCTGCCCTACACCATCCCCTCCTGGCCCCTATATATAGATGGCCAGGTCTCGAGGATCGGGTAGGGTCCGATACAGATTACAATATCGACATACGGTAAGAACTCGTATTCGACTATCATTACAATTGGGCCTAGCTTAACGGGCCTCAGGGGTACTCAACTAACAGGATCTATTAACTATACCCTTGTCAGTAGCCCCTGAGATTCTACCAGAATTGCAGATTCGGGTTGAATCTCTAATATTCAAATCTTCGACTTGATCAATTTCTTTGATTTCTTCATATCTTCAAATCTTCGACTTGGTCTTTCGACTTACTTTCATGATATTTTTTTCGCAAGGGGTTTTGATGAACAAGCCTGACAACTCTGACGGATCAAGAGGTCAGTTAACTGCCGGAATAGATACTTGTCACCTACTTGAAATTCAATCCCCTTGGATTTGAATTCGGGATACCGGTCAAACCCATTCTTTTGCCGCATTTAGGTCTTACAAAGAATGAATCCCAGTGATTCTCAGGGTACCCAGTGCGTCCACCAGGATTTTCTTCGCATCGTAGACACGGATACATACCAGCAGAGCGCATCCATGTGCGTATACCAGGCCACACAGGACGGATCCCGGGGTCTTACCTTCGTGACAGGTCACGGCATTCGAGTTGCGTTGCGATAACATAACTCGAGAATCTTATGTCGCAGTCAAATTTTGACTAAAAATATTCGGGTTTCAACAACCATAAAACTCGCTCCCGATGGGAGTAACACTCCTGCACAATGCTTTACCAAGAAATATCATCGGGTGCGCGCTCAGCGCTCCCGATGGGAGTAGCCCTCGAGGCTATAGTCGAAAAAGACTTTTTCGAGTATAGGCTCGAAATATAGTGTGGTCCATCATACTTCAACTCGAGATACTTTAATAACATCTTGTCATCGAATACGCGTCCACCACTCCAGTAAAGAGTTGCTTTCAATATCTTTGATAGTAGTAGCCCCCAAGGCTATAATCGAAAATCCTTCACATATAATCTTGTCTCTAAATTTTGCACTTGTCGGCGCCATCCTTCTTCTTTCTTATATCATCTTCTTTATGACGTCAATGAATATGTCACTCTGTATGAGTGCGAACCGTTTTATGGGCAGCACTGTAATTTTCGTGGTTTTTGACCGTTAGTGGGCTGCCGTTTCCGCTCCTTGCGCCACGTCTCAGCCCACGATCCTTCTCCCAGAAGGTATATAAGGGGCGTAGTGGGGGATTTTACTGTTTACCAGCTCGTTCCCTCCGCCGCCTCCATTGCTGATCTCCTCTTCCTCTGCCTCTTGTGCATAGCCCCCAAGCGCTCCGCGTATTAGATGCGCGTGAAACACCTAGCCACCAAGAATACCATGGCCAAGACCTCTTCTGCCACCAGCTGGGTTCGCTCCGCCATCACGAAGAAGGAGGTGGAGAAAGCCAGGGCGGACGGCCTCATCTCCGCCCAGGATTCCATCAAATTTCCAAGCAGTGAGCGGATCCCGGAGCCCCCGAGCGGTTATCGGGTAATGTTCCTTGCTTTCCTCCTCCGCGGCCTTTCTCTTCCTGCCCACGAGGTTTTCTGTGGGCTCCTCTTTGTCTACGGTGTGCAGCTCCACCAGCTCACACCTAATTCCCTTCTGCACATTGCTTGTTTCGTGACTCTCTACGAGTCATTCTTGGGCATTGAGCCCCACTTTCTTCTCTGGAGGTCAATCTTTCGGCTTCGCCCCAATGTTGCTCTGGCTAGGAAGCCTGAATTGGGCGGAACCATTGTCTCTATTCGCCCTGAGGCGTAGTACCTCGAATTTTCCTTTGCCGCATCTGTCCAGGGGTGGAGAACCAAATGGTTCTATATCAAAGATCGCAAAGCCTCCCCTGAAGACCAATATGGTTTAGCCCCTTTCGAAGCCTCCAAGGAAGTGAAGAAATTGGCATCGTGGGATGCACTTCCCTCAGATGCGGAGATAGCACAAGTTCTTCCTCTTCTATCTCGTATTCAGGCTTTGAAAGGAGGCCAAGGAGGAGCTTTGTCGGGTATCCAACTCATGGCGTTCTTTGTGCAACGTCGAGTTCAACCCCTGCAGCACCGCCTCACCAAGATCTAGAATTACTCTGGCTTGGAAGATCCTACTCGCGTCTCTGAAGATTTGATAGAGAAAAAAGATGTCGACAAGCGAGTTAGGAGCCTCACCAAGCTCACCAAGGATCATGCGGTTGCTGACTTGACCGCTGACTACTTCGACTCCGTGCACCCTCTGCCCGAGGTATGTACCTTTGTGTTCACTTGTTGTCAAATTTTGTTTGCTTCGACTTACGTTATTCTTTGCCTTTGTACTCTGCTGACTTTATTTATATGCAGGGTCACCAATTCCTTGTTTCGCACCCTCCTCTTCCAGAGGCAGGGCCCCTTCCGGCTGATCTGGCCTCATCTGTATCTGAAGCCCCCGAGGCTGACGAGAATCAGGACGGAGATGATGCCGAAGAATCAGAAGAGGAAACTAGCTCGTCGACATCGTCTCCCCCCGTGCTTGCTGAAGATGCTGGTGTCGACAAGAAGAGGAAGCGAGTCGAAGAATTTGCTTCTTCGAGTTCTGCAGCGGCTGATAAGGCCTCTGTTCCTGCAGGAGATATGGAGTACTTCGACCTCCTGGCATCGTAAGTGTTTTTATTCGAGTTCTTCAATTGCACCACTCTTGCCTTGTTTCTGTCGTGTTACACATAACTTATTTTCTTCGTCTAGAGATGACGAAGAGCCGCCAAAAGTTGCTACAGCTACTCCTTCAATTCCCCCTGTAGTTGATGATGAGCCCCCTGCCCAAGAAATTGCACCTAGGGTTACCAGGGCCTCTGTAAAGAAGTAGCTCCCTGCCCAGTATGAGTCAAACATGTGTGAGCATGCGCCAAGTCAACCCAAATAAAGCATCAAAGGAGAAAACCAAAATAATGCTTCCAAATAATTAAAACAATGCATGATTTTTTCAAAGGCTCATTAAGCAATATCAGTTATTTGAGACAAGTCATGCTACAACAAAACCACTAAGCATACTATCAAAAAGACATCAAGCACGTCATGCAAAATCCTAGGCCGCAGTCTACACAAGCTGCTTCTTGTACCACTTTTTTGCATAAAGCTTTTTCTCTTTTCCAACACCATTCAAACTTTTTATAACCAACTCTTTTGATGAAAACCAATATGGACCAGAGGTCAAAATACACCTTGACGAAAAGATATAACAAGATCTGAACACAAATCAAGGCGAAAATCAAAAGCTAAACGCAGTTCTAGAAAAAGAGAACACTCGGTGAAATCTGTTTTTCACTCTTATCGCTCAACGAGTGTTCTTGGCAAATGAAAAACAAGGCAACTTATCCAAAAGGAATTTGTTGGGGTTCAACCATTTATTGCAACAAAGAAAACTAAACAAAACTGAAAACTAAAAACAACTGACGCTCCAAGAAAAACGCATAATGCATGAAGCAATAAAAATATAGTGTGTTGAAAGGTGACCTGATTTTTGCCGATGAAGAAGGGGTGCCTCGGGAGCATCCCCAAGCTTTGACGCTTGTACTTCTTGGATATTTCTTGGGGTGCTGGGCATCCCCAAGCTTGAGCTTTTGTCCATTCTTCAACTCATCTCATCATTCTCCAATCCCTACACTTGAAAACTTCCTTCATACAAAACTAAACACAAATCTATTAGCAACATTAGTGTAAGCATAACATTGAATCAACCCGTTTTTGCTTCAGGTTTCAACTCAAATCCACCATATATAAAGCATATACTACTGTAGCAACTTCCCCAAAAGTTCCGTGATCAAAAGAACTCAAAAAGAAAACGATAAAGCGGCAAACACAAATATTGGCAGAAATCTGTCAAAACAGAACAGCTGACAAAGGTCGAATTTTTGAGGGGTTTTCTGTTGCTCAAATCAAAAAGTGTTCAACTAATGAAAGTTTGTATATAACCTGGGGCATATGCACAAGAAAGCGCAGGTCCAAAAGATATACAGAGAATTTTCACGAATTTTTACGGTGCAGCACCGAAAATTGTTTCAGGACAGCAACATCCCCAAATCTTACCTCACTCAAATTAGAGGCTTCTCTTGGCACAAAAATGAAATAAAAAGGATAAGGAGAGGTCATTACAGTAGTAATAACTTCCAAGACTCAAATAAAAGAAAAATAACTGAATGTAAAAACATTGGGTTATCTCCCAAGAGTGTTTTTCTTTAACGCCTTTGAGCTAGGCGCAGAAAATGCGAATCAAGTATTTTCGAGTGAATCATTAAGATCAACTATTTCCTCAAGATCACCATTTACCTAACTAGGCACTTTAGAGGTTCCCAAAGATGATTCAACCTGCAAGTCACTCTTAGTTGAACTAAAAGTCTTACCAATCTTAAAAACATGCTGCAGTTTAGGCACAGACACCTTGGGAACATACATAAATTTTTGCTCTTTTCCACCAAAAGCTTTCTCTTTCTTAAACTTAAGAGAAGAGAAAATTGAACTTAAAGTTTCCATGGACTCCTCAAGTTTCCCAATCCTAAGGTTTTGACTATCAAGAATAGTGCTAGCCTCTAAAACGGTGATTCTCTTACCGATACTCTCTATCAATTCATTAACACGGCTAGCATTATCAAGGATATTTGGCAAACTTTTTTCTAAAGAGCTAAGCTTTTCTAGAACTTCCTCCAAAGTGACCTCAGTTTTACCAACATGAATAGGTGGTACTCCCACTAAAATTTCTATTAAAGTGCATGCTTCAAGGACGAGAGTACCCAGAAAATTACCTCCTGCAAGAGTATCAAGAACGTACCTATACCAACTAGTTATACCAACATAAAAAATTCTAAGGAGGATCATGGTAGAATGCTTCTTTGTACACCTATGATGAGAATTGCTAATACGGTACCAAGCATCTTTCAAACTCTCTCCCCCTTGTTGCTTAAAAGTACGAATTTCAACTTCAGGATTACTCATTCTAACAAGACTAAAAGCAGACAAGTAAAAAAAACAACTACAAAAGATTCTAATTTTTTTTTAGGGTTTTGATAAAACGATGCAAGTAAAAATAAAGTAAAGCAAAACTTAAAACAAAGTAAAGGATGTGTGTGCGAAAACTCCCCTTGTAGAAGTCTTCTTCCTCCCCGGCAATGGCGCCAGAAAAACTTGTTGATGGCGCGGTGATGATGATGATGTGCAAGCTTGATTGTGTGTAGTAAATGACCGGCCAGTTGGAAAACCCCAAGAGCAAGGTTTGATGAATATAGCAGCAAGTTTTTCCCTCAGTTATGAAACCAAGGTTATCAATCCAGTAGGAGAAAGCCAAACGATTGAAGGTGATGCCCGCTAGCTTCGCGATAGCTCCAGACAATTTATAAGGCGCCTCATCCAGTGCTTTGCTTTGCCAGCTGCAACGTGGAATCTGCACACAACACAACCAAATACTTTGCTCCCAACTTACGATGAGGTTGTCAATCTCACCGGTTTGCTGTAAACAAAGGAATGAGCGTATCGAGTGCAAAATAGTAATAGTATGCGAATAAAGTAAACAGGTGATAGCAATATAAAGGAAATAGGACCGGGGTCCACAGTTCACTAGCGGTGTCTCTCCATAAGATAAAATAATACATGCTGGGTAAACAAATTATAGTTGGGCAATTGATAGAATAAAGACAACGTGCATATGTCGAGAGGATCACTATGAGATTTACTCTGGGCATTACAACAAGATACATAGACCGCCATCCAACTGCATCTATGACTAATAATCCACTTGTGGCGAATCAATCCGAGAACTCCACAAGTATTAAGTTGCGAACAACAGATAATTGCATTAAGCAAAGTGTGTAATGTAAACAAAGCATATGCCTTTGAGCATATGAATGTTGTTTTCTCCCTAGTAGCAACAACACATCTACAACCTTAGAGGTTTCTGTCACTCCCCCAGATTAAATAGAGGCATGAACCCACTATCGAGCATAAATACCCCCTCTTGGAGTCACTAGCAACTACTTGACCAAGATAGCTACTAACAACGGAGAGCATGCAAGATCATAAACAACATAGCGATAACATAAGATAAAATTCAGTACTTCAACTCAATCATAACACCAATATTCATCGGATCCCAACAAACACAACATGTAGAATTATATAACGGTGATCTCGATCATGTAAGGCAGCTCATGAGATCTAAACATGAAGCACATGGTGGAGAAGACAACCAACTAGCTACTGCTATAGACCCATAGTCCAAGGTAGACTACTCACTTATCGCGCCGAAGGCAAGCATGGCGATGAAGAAGACCTCCGGTGGCGATTCCCCTCTCCGGCAGGGTGCCGAGAAGAGCTTCTGGACCCTCTCGATCTTTGGGTCGATGGCGGCGGCGGATGATGATGTGTTCTGGAAAAGTGATCGGGTCTTTAGGTTTTTTCCCATCGGGGGGTCTTTATAGGCGAAGAGGCAGCGACAGAAGTGGACCAGGGGGCCCACACCACCAGGGGCGTGGGCCAGCCCTTGGCCGCGCCGCACTATGGTGTGGCCACCCTCTGGTCCAGCTCCGTCTCCTCTTCGGTGTTCTGGAAGCTCCGTGAAATATCTGGACGACTGGCTTTGGTTTTGTCCAATTCCGAGAATATTTCCTGTGTAACTTTTCTGAAACACAAAAACAGCAGAAAATAGGGAACTGGCACTGTGGCCTCTCGTTAATAGGTTAGTTCCAGAAAATGCATAAAAATGCCACGAAGTGTAACGAAACACTAAGCAAATGGTGTAAAAACAAGCATGGAGCATCAAAAATTATGGATACGTTGGAGACGTATCAAGCCTCAAAAAATGAGCTAGTCGATCAACTTGGGGTGGGGGTGGTGGCGGCGGCGGGTTGTTGTTGTTGTTCATGTTGTTGACGCTTGCTTGTATGAATTGGGTCATCGTTTGCATGCGCTGAGCTTGACCTGTGGATAACTGTTGGATCACCTCATAGAGGTTGTTGGTGTTGTTGCCGTTGTCGTTGTTGTTTTCTCGGCGGGGCGGCATCTGAGGTGGTTTTAGCACAGGTGAGTAATAGATAGATAGAACTGAAGGAGAAAAATCTTCCTACCCATGCACAAAGCAACATTCCTAGCAGCAAACAAGCATAAACCAAACAATCATTGAAAATCTTTTTGATAAGTTTTGGAAAAACAATGCTAACAATATAATATGGTCATACACCAATTTGGTATGATCATAGAAGCATCTACTAATCGTTGGTTCTATAAACTAGAATCTTGGTGGTCTATTCTATTACTGTCTTCATTGTTCCTTGTCCTCATTTCCACTTCCTCGATGTAATGTTGGGTATTGTGCAGTCTTCATTTCAACATTTCTTCGAGTTCTTCGTCGGCCTTCATATAGTGCATCTTGTTGAGTCAAGGAATATCATATGAGTAGAAGTCTCATTCTTCTGGCACATTGTTATCTTATGTCCTTTCTTGATGGTTTCCAGAGTTGGGTCATCTAAAGTAAAAAATATATATTTGAAGATGAAGTACGGGGGAATACAAGGAGTTTCAAGATGCAAACAAAATTATATATATATAAAAATAGAGGCAAGATGAGATTGATATTTTTATCGTATAGTCTTCCTATTTCAAATCCAAACCTAGGGTCTCGATTTATATATATATATATATATATATATAGGAAAATGAGATGGTATCCCTAGGTGTACGTACTCCCACGTTCAATATACCTCATATACAAGGGTATTATACCTCTTTATCATTTTTAATATACTTCATTAGTTAATACTAGATACCTTAAAGTGAGTTTTATGAAAAAAAAATATTTGAGTCTATATACCTCATATTTTTTGCGTATATACTGCATTTATGCACGTAAAAGTGATATATTAGAAAAAGTAAGGGTTCCGATGGAATTTTTTGTATACTACTTATATTGAGGTATATTAGAATAATTAATGAGGTATATTAAAAATGATAAAGAGGTATAATACCCTTGTATATGAGGTATATTAAATATGGGAGTATGTACACCCAGGAGTATATAAGATGAGTCCTATATATATATATATATATATATATATATATATATATATAATAGTGGGCTACCCACCCGGCTAGCTGTGCACCTAGATCAAGCCATTGAATCATCCTATAGGTTATTTTCCACCGTAGATGTAAACTAACAGCGTTACATTCCGTTTTCCTCCTCACCAAACCCCACCACATCCACCCGCTCTGGAAAAAAAAATCGAAGTAGCCTTATCCAGTTATCTCCGGAACCGAACCCCTCCCATATCTTCTTTTCCCCACAACCAAATCCCTCCCCACCTTCGTTTGAATCCCCGGCCAGCCGCTGGCCGCACATAGTGTTTCCTGCCGCCGGCCGTGCGTAGTCACACGCGGCGTCTGGCATAGGCCCTTGGTCGCCATCGCCCCGACCACTAGTCGCCTCAGCCCAGGCTTCTCGGTCGCCGCCATGAGCTGCTCCGTGTTCTTGCCGGCTCCGGGGCGGACCAGAGCATCACCAGCACTAGAGATCAAGGGGAACACCACCCAGACAACCATGGCTGAGCGCGAAGCTTGCCTTCTGACCTTGTCCGTCGCGGAGCGGTCTGCTAGAAGAAAAACCCATCTTTTCTTTGCTATACTTTCATCTCAATCTCTTCCCGTGATCTTTTGTTTCCCAATAAATTTCTCTCTCTCTTGGATAACTACTGTCTCTCTCCTGCTTTCATTTTCGGTTGTTGTACCAAGAAAAGTGAGTTTGTCTTGGCACTAGCAGGTGCGCCCCGACACGAGTGAGGTCGCCCGCGATTTGTTTTTGCTTTCGGTCTGAATTTGCGTCACTTGCTTTTCTTCCGATTTAGATTTTGTTTTTTCTTTAACCCGCAAAAATAAGATTTTCCTGTCTTCACGATCCAGATTTCGTGTTGATTTTGTTGTACATGGTGTTCTCTATACCCAGATCTCACGTGCATTTAAATGAAGTGTGGAAATTTCGATCTGGATTTGCTACACCACGTGATGCTGATTTTTATTGTGCAGGAAGTGTTCGTGATCCAGATCCTATGTTCATTCATTCAAAATAAAGGGTAAAAAATTACGAGGGAATATTTTTTTTACATGAATTTACGAGGGAATAGCCAGCATATATCTTGTACCGTAATATTTTTCGATCCAGTTCAGTTTTGCCTCGTCCAAAGTTTTTTCATCGACAACCCCAGCTGCCATCGGAATAGCCAGCATATATTTCTCAAAAAACTGGTATGAATGAAGCAGCACGACAAATATTTCTCAAAAAAAAAAATACCACGGCACCATACGGTAGAAAAAAACACAGCTCAGGTATCACACGGGTTGGTGGAATGAGAGAGAAAATTTCTCAAAAAAAATCAGAGAGAAAAAAGAATGGATGTTAACGGCATCAATATACCGTTAGGGAGCACAAATCACGAAGACAACATCCAACGGACGGGTATACGTGCATAGCTAGCCACCCGGCTAGCAAATCCGCGTCGATATATATATATATATAGAGAGAGGCAAGATGAGATTGATATTTTTATCCTATAGTCTTCCTATTTCAAATCCAAACCTAGGGTCTCGATCCTACAGGCAACATTATGCTCTGGTACCATTCTGTAGCGTCCTACCTTTTGAAAAAGGCATGACTCCTGTGTTAAGTGCTACTCCCTGGATCACTGATAGCACCACAGTAGAAAATATAGTATTCATTGCAGATAGTGTCATTTATTACATTGCAAATCCAGATATGATAATATTTAAACCTTACAAAATATCTTAGCCACTTGGACTAGCTTGAATACCAGAGTTTAACACAAACTAACACAACGGAAAGTAAATTGCAATGAGCCTCCATCTTCAACAAGTGCCATAGACAGACATGTTGGAATGTAGACTCGAGATCCCTACCAATTACTCATCCTCCGAATAACCTGCACGTTTGAATATGCAGCCCCAATAAAAGGGGTCAGTACAACAACGTACTGGCAAATGACACATATTTGGTGGCTGTTGTGAAAAGACTATACTACATGACATTTGGCTGGTGGATCTTTTGGGCTAATTTGCATAAAGCAAGTTTTATCCTATATTTTCCAAATCAAAACATTTTTAATTATTTAAAGACTTATAAGGGTCAAGATAACCCCCAGATGATAACCACCACACAAATTCTAGGTTGATAGCCAGGTTGAGCAGCTCTGGGTAGTAACTCAACAAAACTTGGATAACTCTCAGGTGATAACCACCACATACCATGGGTTGATAGCCAGGTATATGGCCCTGAGTAGTCACCGCTTTAAAGTTGTTTCTAAACAATTTTAATAATTAAGAAAAAGGTGATGAGATTCTTCCGTACAGACCATGTCTAGAGACTCAAGCTGTCCATAACCGGGGACACGGCTAATCGATTAGTTTTATACCCTGCAGGGGTTGTGCACTTTCACCTTAAGACTCATTTTACCCAAAGAATAAAATGAGACAAGACCTTTCAGAAGAAGCATTCAACCAAACTAGTCTGACCGTACCCCCTATCCATCATCAACTACCACCTCATGTCAGTACTCATGGTTGAACCCTTACATCATACTCAATCAAGATAGAGCCCATAATATCATAAGGCTGCACTGGAAGTACTCTAAGTATGGAAGACATAATAATCTCTTTAATCCTGAGTGGCCATCCACAAGTGTACCCCCATGTGATAACCACCACACAAGTCCTAGCTTGATAGCCAGGTGTGTAGCCCTGGGTAGCCACTCAACATAAACCAAGCAATACCAATTCCACCCAGGTGTTTCATTGAAGTTGTAGTTTAACTTTAGAACAATTCATCAACAAAGCATAACATCTCTTTCCAAAGTAAAATTTGCAATCCTAATCAAGTGGGGTTTAAAGGTTGGCTACACACTACTAGGATCTAAGCATTTCATAAGCTTCTTTGAAAAAACAACCTATCATGCATACTACTGGAAAACACTAATATAGTAGTAAAAATAGGTAAAAGAATGTGTGTCACTTGCCTTGGCAACAACCAGCACACTCACAGCAATCACACTTGTAGTTCAACTCCTCTTCACAATCTAAACAAGAAAATACACACAAACATGAACACACAATTCCAATATGGCAATCATAGACATGTATGCATGCACAAATAGACTACATGCTACCAAGACATACAAATGCATAATCTAGGGATAGAACATTCTGTACAATATCATGCATCGATGCCTGCTATATACTAACAAAGAAGTAAATTCTAACTATAGCATCTCACAAAATTGGTACATACATCAAATTAAATCAAACTGTAGTCTGCAAGGTGATAGGCAAATCGGTACTACCAGAACATACAAATAATCCAAGCATGAGCTAGTGATAGAGCCAGAACTATTAGCAAAAGATGCATGTAAACCATGAAATTATATCTAGAACTTAGACTCCGCTAGCACGTGTGAACCATCGAAATGCTAAGCCCAACAAGTATAACTGAATGTGAACCCCATGCAACCATGCAGACATGTTGGTACGCTACAGTATGTATGGATTCTAGATCAATTTACAAAATAGCTGATTAAACATGTAAGATACTAATGAACTAACGTTGCTGCAGCGTTACTAAAGTTATTTGGCAAGTTTCTTATGTGAAGGTCGATCAGATCCGAGGTGTGCAACATTGTCTACACGTCAATGCCATCGATCGGCATTCGGTTCACCGGCCACACTGCAATCTATAAAACTAAGACCGAAAACTACGTCTAGGAGGTAGCTATCTAGGTAGGTAGTGAGTAGGTGCAAGGGTGTCAGGTGGTTCTCACCGAGTCGGCTGTAATCTACGTGCCCAGTCAGTGAACTCGAGCTGTGGACGTGGTCTCGTCTGCCGATGGTGATTGGCGTTTTGCCTTCTCCTCCTGGGGATCCTCTTTCCTCCTCCTCCAGAGCTTGATGGCGCAGCAGCTTCCTCTATCGTGGCTCCAGTCGCCGGGAACACGAGCGGCGTTCGTAGCAACTTGACGGCATTACGTATGATGAAACCAATCTAGGTTTCGGTGGCAGCGTGAGAAGGGGAAAGAGAGGGGCATGAGGTCGACCTGGAGCTTTATATAAGCGGGAGAGAGGCACCTCGGGGCTACGGAAGAATCGGGGTGGATGTTCAGCGCGATGGCGAGTTCGTGTCGGGGCTCTTAGTCTCCGCACGTTAGCGGGAGCTAGCCTAGCTCCGCCCGCGGGAGCCCTATTGTCAGGCCGGCCCAGTAACAATTTTTTCTTATTTGTTTTTTCTTTTTTTTAAGATTTGAACAATTTTGAATTTTGAACAAATTTAGAATTAAATAAAATTTATATTTGAACAAAATTTAAATTTTAGCAATTTCCGAAAATTGTACAAAATTGAAAAAAATGTTCAAACGTAAAAGATCTTCAAACAAAAAATGTTCAATTTTTTTTTAAAAAAAGTAAAAATCTTCAAACATATAAAATATTCAAATTTTTAAAATGTTCAAATTTTGAAAAATGTTCAATTTAAAAAAAAAATTGTAAGAAAGAAAAAGAAAAAAATGAAAACAAAACAAAAAATGAAAAGAAAACAGTAAAACCAGAAATCCAGAAAAAACGAAAAAGAGAAAACCAACAAAAAAAACTAACTCCGCCGCGTTAACGGGCCGGCCCAGCATCGCGCCCACGCGGGCGGAGCGGAGTTCCGCCCCGCTAACGGGCGGAGCATAGGAAACACGAGTTTGTGTGCTGCACGGACTCCTTCCGCGTGAGATCGATCTAAGTACTGGCTCTGCTATGTTAGGCGGCCTAAGTAAATTTTGATGGGCTCTCTTAGTTGGGCTTCCGGTGCAACGATAGCAAAATAAAAGAGAGAGAGGAGGAGGAGGAAGGCTCGTACATGGATAGACAGGAAGGAGAGCACAACGTGCTAGCGTAGCCTATTATGACATGCATACGTGAGTACATGTCATGAGGATGACTTCAGGGGTATGCCAAGGGCAGCGCTGTTTGCCGGCTGGCGTCCCAGGAGTCTCCACGGCGTCAAGTAAGGAAGACCGGCTCCATCTAGAGGGCCGGCTGCGCCAGCAGCCGGCTGCCGACTCCACCGAGGAGAGCCAGAGCCGGGCGACGAAGACAAGATTCCTCCAACGATTGTTTCGCCGAAAGTGGTCTGGCCCCGACAAGATCGACAGAGGCAAAGGACGGGAGTGACGCAAGCCACGCCCAGGCTCAGCCAATCAGCAAGCAGGAGCCTTCCCCACAAAAGGATCCGAGGCAAAAGGGGAGGGCATATGTCTCCCAGATGCCGGTCCAAGGGGGAAAAGGCGCTTTATAAAGTGCAATCGTCAGAAGAGGACAGAGGAGGGCCAGAAGATCACGCCGAAGGCGCAGCCACGGGGAGCCGGCAGCCGGGCAGCCGGCCACCTAATCTATAACCAGACCCCTGCCTATATAAGGGGGTCTGGACCCTTAGCCTAGGGGATCCAATCCATCTTCTTCTTCCTCCTCTAGACGAACAGCTCGAGGAGCGTTGTAACCACTGTGAAGATAATAGAAAGCAGGCAAGAAGTAGGGGTTTTACCTCCGGCGTGGAGGGCCCTGAATCTGGGTAACCGAGGTGTCTCCGTTGGCACAATCCCGAGCCGGACCCATCGTCACCACCGTCGAGCCCCTCCGTTAAGCCATCCTCATGGCTACTGTCTCTAAATTCCCACGACAGTTGGCGCCCACCATGGGGCAACGCGCGGCGATGACCGGAGTCAAGTTCCGGCCGGGATCCCCATCGATCCCCGGCGAGAGGGTCGCTTCCGGCCTCGTCTGGAGGTTTGGCACCCTCGACTGTGTCAGCGACAACTTGGCATGCTTCAAGGACGGCCTCGGCGACAGCGGCTCCTTCCTCGACGTCGGCGGCCACCGCTTCTACATCGCCAAGCCCTTCCCAGAGGAGGTAACCGACGTCCTCGACCCTCTCAGCGACGGAGGCTCGAGCTGCGGTGAAAGCTGTGACTTTGGTGCCATGGTCGAAGTGATGGCCCTGGGAGACGAGGAGGGCGGCGACCCACCACGCTCCGCGCGCCCGCCGCTCGAACGCCTTCCTCTGCAGGAGCAGAACGCTCCGCTCCTAGAGCAGGACACCTCGGACATCGCCGTCATGGACCTGCGCGCACCGCTCGACCGCGTCATCGACTCTGCCTAGGTTGCGGAGGCCCTGGAGCGGACACGTGTCGTTCTCCTCAGCAGGGCGGCCGAGGAGGAGACTACCCGGCGCCGCATGAGCACCACGCTCCGCGAGTTCTACAACGCGCATGGAGACACGCCGGATGAGCTTATCCGTGGCTAGCAACGTGGCCATAGACTCGTCGCCGCGGGCCCTAGCCAGGTCCAGCGGTCACCATCGACAAGCTCGGGCTTTGGGGGACGCGGACAGGGCGGTCGCGTCCCGAGCAGTAACACCCGAGGTCACCGTGCCCAGCAGGCTGGCAGAGCTGGCAGGCCGCGCCCAGTCCCGGCGCCGACGCCAGGGCTGGATCCTCAAGTTCGCCAGCCGGCCCTGCACATCCATCTGTGGCTTGACCACATGAAGACGCTCCCCAAGGGACCTGCTAGCTCAAAGCGAGCGGCTACCGACCAAGGAGACCCGGGGGCTGCGGGCGGCAGTCAGGGGCACAAGGAGGGCAAGTACACCCTCGATGCTACGCTTGATCAGCCATGCAAGTTCCACAGCACCACTGGCAGGGAAGCGACCCACTCCACGCGTCAGTGTCGCTTCATGAGAGAGCTGGAGCAGCGCGCTCGGCAGCTCCCTGGAGACTTGCAGGCGCAGCCGGCTGAAGGTCAGGAGGATCAGCAGCATGAGCCGGCTGCCAACGATCCGGATCAAGGCGAGGAAAACTTTTTGGCGGATGTTGAGCAATATCACATCTTTACCACCCCAGGCAAAGACAAAAGGAACGACCTTTGGCACGAGGCGGAGGTGAACACCGTCATGCCTGCAGAGCCCCAGTTCATGCACTGGTCTGAGGCGGCCATCACCTGGGGACGCGAAGATCATCCGCGGCTGATGCCTAGCCCTAGAGAATATGCTCTGGTCTTGGACCCCGTCATATGCTCCGATACGCACACATGCCGGTTCTCCCGCGTGCTCATCGACGGTGGCAGCAGCATCAACCTTCTCTACCGAAGCTCACTGGAGAAGTTGGGCATCTCGCTTGCTCAGCTGAAACCGAGCCGGCTCACCTTCCATGGCATCGTGCCTGGGCATTCGTGCACCCCTTTGGGCAAGGTGCAGCTGGAGGTTCTCTTCGGGGAGAAGGGAAATAGCCGCCGCGAGCCCATCTGGTTCGAGGTGGTGGACATCAGCAGTCCTTACCATGCATTGCTTGGCTGCCTAGCTCTGGCCAAGTTCATGGCGGTGCTGCACTACGCCTATCTGAAGATGAAGCTCCCAGGGCCCAGGGGCGCGATCACCATTTCGGGAAGCTTCAAGAAGTCCCTGGCGTGCGCCAAGGAGAGCTCGCAACTGGCGAAAGCGTTGGTCATCGCCGAGGAGAAGCGACAACTCCTCCATCACGTGGAGCTAACCCAGCAAGATGTGCTGGCTCGCCAGTCGCTGGTGGAGCAGTTCAAGCCTGCCAATGACACCAAGAAGATCCTGCTAGATGAGAGCGATCCCTCCAAGTACGTCATCATCGGCACCGGCCTTTCTGCTAAATAGGAAAGCGAGCTCACCAGCTTCCTCCGTGAGAATCGGGACATCTTTGCATGGTCTCCAAAGGACATGCCAAGTGTGCCGAGGGAGCTGGCTGAGCACTCACTCAATGTCCGGCCGGATGCCAAGCAGGTCAAGCAACCTCTGCGGCGCTTTGCAGAAGAGAAAAGGAAAGCCATCGGTGAGGAGATTGCCCGGCTCCTCGCAGCCGGCTTCATCATGGAGGTATTCTACCCTGACTGGCTAGCGAACCCAGTCTTGGTCCTGAAGAAGAATAACACTTGGCACATGTGTATCGACTACACCAGCCTCAATAAGGCCTGCCCCAAGGATCCCTTCGCGTTGCCACGCATCGACCAGGTGATCGATTCCGCAGCCGGTTGCGACCTGCTATCCTTCCTGGACGCCTATTCAGGCTATCACCAGATCCCGCTCTACCAGCCGGATCAGATCAAGACACCCTTCATCACCCCATATAGAGCCTACTGCTATGTCACCATGCCATTTGGCTTGAAGAACGCTGGAGCTACTTACCAGTGAACCATGCAGCGATGCCTGCAAGGGCAGATTGGGCAGAACGTACACGCTTATGTGGACGACGTGGTGGTGAAGACTAAGCAGAGCGGCACACTCCTGGACGATCTCAAGGAGACCTTTGCCAACCTGCGGCGCTATCGCATGAAGCTCAATCCTGATAAGTGCACCTTTGGCGTGCCGGCTGGACAGCTCCTAGGTTATATCGTTTCCCAGTGAGGGATCGAGGCTAACCCCTCGAAGATAAAAGCCATCGAGGCCCTAGAGCCGCCCACCCAGCTCAGAGATGTGCAGAAGTTTGTTGGGTGCTTGGCCTCGCTCAGCCGGTTCGTCAGCCGGCTCGGGGAGAAAGCCATGTCGCTATACCAGCTGATGAAGAAGACGGACCATTTCGTTTGGTCCCAGCGCACTGATGATGCCTTCAATGACCTCAAGCGAGCCTTGTCTACCGTGCCAATCTTGGCAGCGCCGGCTCCCCGAGAGCCAATGCTGCTCTACATCGCAACTACTCCACGGGTCATCAGCGTTGTGATCATGGTGGAGCGCACTGAGGAAGGCAAGGAGCTACCGGTTCAGCGCCCGGTGTACTACTTGAGTGAGGTGCTCACTCTCTCCAAGCAAAACTACCCGCACTACCAGAAGGTTGCGTACGGCGTGTACATGGCGGCCAGGAAGCTGAAGCACTACTTCGAGGAGCACCCTATCACGGTGGTGAGCACCACTCCACTTTCAGAGATCATAGGGTGCAAGGATGCAACTGGCAGGGTGGCCAAATGGGCGATTGAGCTTGCAGCTCATACCATTCAATACAAGCCCAGAATGACAATCAAGTCCTAGATCATAGCAGACTTCTTTGTCGATTGGGGTGAGCACCAGTACCTGCCGCCAGCTCCAGACTCCACTTACTGGCGCATGAACTTTGATGGTTCCAAGATGCTCAGTGGCTTGGGAGCCGGTGTCGTCCTCACCTCTCCTAAGGGAGACAAGCTGCAATACGTGCTGCAGATGCACTTCTGCGCGTCAAACAATGTCACGGAATACGAAGCCCTGGTGCATGGGCTCAAGCTGGCCAAGGAGATTGGCATCCGGAGGATCCTCTATTTCGGAGACTCCGACCTAGTGGTGCACCAGGTCTCCGGGGAATGGGACGCCAAGGACGCCAACATGGCCTCCTATCGCTTCTACGTGCAGCAGCTCTGCGGATTCTTCGAGGGCTGCGAGTTCCATCACGTCCCTAGGGCAAACAACGACGAAGCGGACCGGCTGTCCAAGATCGGCTCCACCAAGCAAGACATCCCGGCTGGGGTGTCATTGGAGATCATCCGCAAGCCTTCCATCAAGCCTTCGCCAGAGTCCACCTCCATCTACGTGCCCGAAGACCCCGCTCCGGCTCAGGCGCCGCCACCGGACTCGGGGGCTGCCACCTCGGAGCTGAAGGAAGTAGCCGGCCAGCCCAGCGCGGCCGGCTCGACAAAGGACTTGGGGGCTGCCATCTCCGGACCGGCCCCTATAGCCGGCCAACCAGGCAAAGCCGGCACAACGACGGACCCGGGGGCCGCTGATCCCCTAGTCGCCAGTGTCTTTCACATACGGGAGATACCATCCTGGGCAGAGCCATTCTCCAACTACCTCATCACTGAGGACCTGCCTCAAGACAAAGCAGAAGCTAGGCGACTCCAACGTCGCGCGCTGGTGTACACCATCATCAACAGTGAACTGTACAAGCGTAGCGTGTCAAGAATCTTCCAGAAGTGCATCGAGCCGGAAGAAGGGATAGAGCTGCTGAGAGAGATACATCAAGGGGAGTGCGGGCATCACGCATCTTCCAGAGCTTTGGTGGCTAAGGCTTTCCGCCATGGTTTCTATTGGCCGATGGCCTAGAAGGATGTAGAGCAGCTGGTGAAGCACTGCAATGGCTGCCAGCGTTTCTCCAAGCATCGGCATACTCCAGTGGCAGCCCTCAAGACCATCCCGCTCACTTGGCCATTTGCTGTCTGGGGCTTGGACATGGTGGGGCCATTCAAAATAGCACCCGGGGGCTTGACGCATCTGTTGGTCGTAGTGGACAAGTTCACCAAGTGGATCGAAGCAAAGCCAATTAAAAAACTTGACGGCTCGTCCACCATAAAGTTCTTCAATGAGATCATCACGAGATATGGAGTTCCCCACAGCATCATCACTGACAACGGGACAAACTTTGCAAAGGGAGTCTTTGCAGAGTACTGTGGCCAGAAGGGCATCCGGCTGGACTTAGCATCAGTGGCGCATCCTCAGACCAATGGGCAAGTGGAGAAAGCAAATGGGCTGGTCCTGGCCGGCATCAGACCAAGACTGGTCGAGCCTCTCGAGCGTTCGGCTGGCTGCTGGGTCGAAGAGCTGCCCTCAGTGCTCTGGAGCCTGTGCACTACCCCAAATCGTTCTGTCGGCTTCACACCTTTCTTCCCGGTCTACGGAGCCAAAGCGGTGCTGCCCACTGATATCGAATTTGATGCACCCAGAGTTGTCCAGTACACGGAGAAGCAAGCAAAAGAAGCTCGTGAAGATGGCATCTGTTGGAATTATGCCCTAGAGGCAATAATAAAGATGTTATTATTATAATTCTTGTTCATGATAATGTTTATATTCCATGCTAGAATTGTATTAAGCGGAAACTTTAATACTTGTGTGGTTTATGAACAACACCGTGTCCCTAGTACGCCTCTATGGACTAGCTCATTGATTAATGATGGTTAAGGTTTTCTAACCATATACATGTGTTGTCAATTAATAATGAGATCATATCATTAGGAGAATGATATGATGGACAGACCCAAATAAAGCAGAGCAATTAGATCGTGTCATCGTGTTCATCTTTGCGAAGCTTTTCCTATGTCATGTATTGTATTCCTTAGACCATGAGATAATACAACTCCCTACTATCGGAAGAAAGCTTTGAAGTCATCAAACGTCATCCTATGTGAGGGTGATAATAAAGGTGTCTTTCAGGTGATCAGAAAGTACTTGTTGGGTTGTATGTATCGAGATGGAATTTGTCCCTCCCAAGTCGGAGAGATATACTTCGGGCCCACTCGGTAATCGATATCAACACCGCTTGCAAGCATGTGGTTAATGAGTTAATCACAAAGTGATATCGGATTACGGAACGAGTAAAGTACTTGCTGTGAACGAGATTGAACTAGGTATGGCGATACCGACGATCAAATCTCGGGCGAGTAAAATATCGTGTGACGAAGGGAATACATATACGGGATTAATTGAATCCTGACATCGTGGTTCATTCGATATGATCATCGATGAATATGTGGGAGTCAATATGGGTTTCCAGATCCTGCTGTTGATTATTGATAGAAGATCATGTCTACATATTCTCGAACCCGTAGGGTCACACACTTAACGTGCATCGACGCTAGGATAGAATGGATAATTGGTTTATGAGTTTTAGTTCGGAGTCTCGGATGAGATCCGGGACGTCACGAGAGGTTCCGGAATGGTCCGGAGAATAAGATTCATATAAAGGAAAGCAGTTTTTGGATTCCGGAAAGGTTTCGGAGTTTATCGGTATTGTACCGGAAGGTTCTAGAAGGTTCCGGAGTGGGACCAACGTGGGCCCACTTGACGGAGGCCTGCGTGGGCCTAAGGGGAAGTGCCCTGGCCGCCCTGGGCCAGGCGCACAAGGCCCCTAAGGCCCAGCCGGCCAGCCCAAGGGGAAACCCTAAGGGAGTCTTCAAAGAAGGAAGGGGGGGAAACTTGCCCCCCACTCTTCCTACTCCAAGTCGGCGCCCTAGGGTTTGGGGAGAGGCCAAGCTGGCCGGCCACCCCTCTATATATAGGGGGGCAAGGGCGCAGCCCTCTCTACCCCTTAACCCAAACCCTAGCCGCCAACTGCTGCCCTCCCTCTCTCTCTCTCTCGCGACTGCGTGTAGGCGAAGCCCTGCCGCAGAAACTCTCCACCATAAGCACCACGCCGTTGTGCTGCTGATCCAATCTATCTCTCCACCATACTTGCTGGACCAAGGAAGGAGGAGACGTCGCTGCACCGCACGTGTGCAACTCTCGGAGGCGCCGCCACTTGCGGCGTAGGATCGGATCGGATCGCGAGGAGGAGACGGCAAGTACGACTACGTCAACCACGTTCTATTGAACGTTTCCGCTATGCGAATCTTCAAGGGTATGAAGATCTCATCTACCTCTCTCGTTGATTACATCTCCTAGATTAGATCTTGGCTTTCTTGTTCGCATCCGTAGGAAATTTTTTGTTTTACTATGCTGCGAATCCCTTCAGCATCGACCTCCTCGAGGAGGCACGAGAGCAGGCCTTGGCCAGATCAGCGCTCTATCAGCAGCAGTTGCGACGATACCACAGCCAGAAAATTTTTCCACTCGCGTTTCGCGAAGGAGATCTCGTACTCCGGCTGGTCCAAAACACTAAAGGCATGCACAAGCTGTCCTCTCCCTGGGAGGGACCGTTCATTGTCAGCCGGGTGCTAGGCAATGGGGCATATTACCTCATTGACACACAAGAGCCCAGGAAGAACAAGGCAGATAACTCTGACAAGGAGACGGAGCGTCCCTGGAATGTCAGTCTCCTAAGACCTTTCTTCTGCTAAGGCAAAAGCTTGTACCCCAAAAAACTTGTCAATGAATAAAGGATAACGGAGCGGCTAGTTACGGCCGGCTCCGAGGAAAACACTTCATGTATGTTTTGCTTCCTGCGTTATTCACTTGACCGACAGCCGGCTCTGGGCACCGAGCCACAGCCGGCTGCCCTAAAAACGACCGATTCCTCGTCAGCCGGATGAGTACTGCGTATGAAGTAGGTCTCGAGCCCAACCGCCATCTTCTGGCTCCGCGCAGCCGGATGGATAGGAGCCGGCATGCCACATATAAAGGAAAGCCGCAGAGAAAAAACCGTAAACGATAGAAAGTCGCTCAACTAAGCGTTGAAGACAGTGCTCATTAACCATGCATTGGCTAGCTCGAGCCGGGTGCCCAATAAACCAAAGTACTACTTCTCACTCCACGGCACGCTCCCACCCTAGGCCGGCATTCGGCTGCCAGCCCAAGGGAGACCAACCGGCACCAGGCTGTCGGTTGGGGGTAGAAGGGCCGAAGGGTGGGGAGATTAAGGAAAAAGTTGAGGTAACCGGGCTAAGGCAAGCCAGCGAATGGTCGATGATCACAGTTTCTCGATGTTTTAGGCTGAGTAGCCACGTCAACGAGGTTCGAAGCTAGAGCTGCCTCGCTCGGCGTTGGCACTGTATGCGGACAAGCTAGTTTCAAGCCAGCTGTCATTCCAGCTACCCCAAAACTCGGGGGCTAGGGGGAAGGGGAATTGGCCCTTAAAAGTGTGCCGGCTCCAATCCCTCGCCGGCTGTCCAATCAGTTGGCGCTGTGACATGACTAGCAAACGAGCGACAAATTGAAATCTAGCGTTCGCAAAGAAATGGCTAAGGCCAATGGTTTGGAGGTTCGCTCCAGCCGTGGCAAGGGTGATGCGAAGGCTCGGGAAAGGGAGGCATGCCGGCTCCAGCCTCGCCCGAGCCGGCATAGGACTTAGCTTCCATTCGGGTCTCCTCAAGCCGGCGTTAACTTGCGTCTCCTGAAACCGGCCAGCAGAGGCACGTGTCCCTCCTTGCTGAAATCGGAAGACCTCGCCAGGAATGTTTGCGTAAGTTGGTGGCTGTCTTAGCCCCTACCTATGAGCTTGCGCATCGACGGTTCTTGCGAAGGAAGAATCCTAGATGTGGAATCATCACCGTGTTACGACGCAAACAGAAGACATTCACACAAGAGCAAGCACACAGCGGATGAAGAAAGACAAACAAAGACTTGCAGGAAATTGAAAGAGTTCTTAAACATCCGACGGGCGGTTACATAATATAGGCCACGCTAAGGGCCGAGACAGCAAAAGATACTCCCCCCTTAAGTTCCGGTACCTCCATTGACGAAGCCATCATCAAGGAAGGAGCTGTGGGGGTGCTAGCCGATCACGGCCAGGGGGAGTAGGCGCGGGCGCAGCCGGAGGTGTCAACGACGTGGACGCAGAGGACGGGCGACCTGGCGTAGTGGGTCAAGATGAGGGTCCAACCGCACTTTAGGTCATAGTCATCAAGGAACCTCGTCCAGCCGTCGGTAAGGTAGCTTTTCCCCTCCTCGTCATGGAGGACCTCGACGAGGTATAGGGGCTGGCCACCGCTGCCCTCCTCCACCATGAAGCTCGTCAGGGGGTTCCTCCCCATGGTGCCGATGAAGCTGGCAGGGAGCGGCAGGCGTTCCTCACACCCGGCCCGCAGATGCACCACGGAGGTGGTGAACCCATGCTTCGGGGTGTAGGAAAGCCGCTGCCGCAGCGGCGAGCGCCGGGGCTTGCGCGCCTTGGCGGCGGCCGCGCCAGATGAGCAGCCGACGCCTCCGCCGGCGAGGCCCGGAGGGGCCACTCCGACCACCATCGCGGCGCCGATGAGGGCAGCCGCCGCCTCTAGGGGGTCGCGGCGAGGCCGGCGATGGAGGTTGCGCCCGCGGGGACCGCGCTGTTGGCGGCAGCCAGGGCAGCCACCCCTGCGGGGGCCGCTGCAACGGCGGTGGCGGGAGCCGCCCTGGAAGACTCCGCGGTGGCCGCAGCCGCAAGCGCCGCCAAGGTCTTCTTGTTGCGGCTGCCCAGAGGGCGGCCACGTCTACGAGGAACCGGCGGCGTCGCTGCCGGGTCCTTCGCCCCGTTCTTGCTCCCGAACGGGCGGCCGCGCTTACACCCACCTGACCCTCTGGGGGCTCCGGCCCTAGCTCCGCTAAGGGCTCCGGGCGATGACATTGGAGGCAAAGGAGCTGAGTGGGAGGTGCTGAGGGAACCGCTCGGCAAAGAGGAAGAGTGAAGGCGCTCGGGAGTGGGGAAAACCCTCGAGAGCTCCAAAACTTAAAGGACGACGAGGCATGGAAAGCCGAGTCGGTTTAATGCGAGTAAATTAAACGTGTGGCGTTTTGATGGGACGCATCACTGACGCAGGCCTCGTCTCACCACATGACGTCCTCTGGAATCATTACGGAGACCGAAGAGTCCAAGTGGCAAGACTGGACATTGTAGCACGGCGCCGGTCGCGGTGTGGGGTCAGGACCTGAAGCGGCACAAGTTCCAAGGGGCCGTGCACCGGCTCGCGGCCGCACGGCGATCTCCAGCCGGATCGGTCTTGGGGCTGGCACATCCCGAGATGGCCGGTGAAGCTCCACGAGACTTGACCTCGAGATCAATAACTTCCAAGCCAGACAACAGATCCTAGGACTTCGATGGAAACAAGCAAGACTTCGGCGAGGAAATGAACCTGCCAAAGCCCCATGCAAACCCATGAGACTTCGCCAATTTCGGGGGCTAGTGTCGTGGGGATGACTTCAGGGGTATGCCAAGGGCAGCACTGTCTGCCGGCTAGCGTCCCAGGAGTCTCCACAGCATCAAGTAAGGAAGACCGGCTCCAGCTAGAGGGCCGGCTGTGCCAGCAGCCGGCTGGCGACTCCACCGAGAAGAGCCAGAGCCGGGCGACAAAGACAAGATTCCTCCAATGGCTGTTTCGCCGAAAGTGGTCTGGCCCCAACAAGATCGACAGAGGCAAAGGACGGGAGTGATGCAAGCCACGCCCAGGCTCGGCCAATCAGCAAGCAGGAGCCTTCCCCATGAAAGGATCCGAGGCAAAAGGGGAGGGCATATGCCTCCCAGATGCCGGTCCAAGGGGGAAAAGGTGCTTTATAAAGTGCAATCATCAGAAGAGGACAGAGAAGGGCCAGAAGATCACGCCGAAGGTGCAGCCACGGGGAGCCGGCAGCCGGGCAGCCGGCCACCAAATCTGTAACCAGACCCCTGCCTATATAAGGGGGTCTGGACCCTTAGCCTAGGGGATCTGATCCATCTTCTTCTTCCTCCTCTAGATGAACAGCTCGAGGAGCATTGTAACCACTGTGAAGATAATAGAAAGCAGGCAGGAAGTAGGGGTTTTACCTCCGGCGTGGAGGGCCCTGAACCTGGGTAACTGAGGTGTCTCCGTTGGCACAATCCCGGGCCGGACCCATCGTCACCACCGTCGAGCCCCTCCGTTAAGCCATCCCCATGGCTACTGTCTCTAAATTCCCACGACAGTGCATGTGCATGGCCCAATGAAATTTGAAAAGAAAGAAGAAGCAATTGCAATCAAAAGCAATTACAAATAATTTCACCCGGATAAATTAATGGCATGCCTCACATAAACCATTTGGCTACTTTTTAAAATAAAAGCCTCTTATTTGAAAAAAAAATTAAACAGAGTTTGTTTCAAAAACTTTTCAGAATAGTTCCAAACAAATCAAATTCAAAACATAGAATTTTCTAGAAACTCAACACAGTATTTTTGAATAGTAAGAAACAAGTTTTCAAAATAAAACAAGAATTTTAATAAAACTTTATGAATTTAGAAAAGGACTTAGCTTGCATAATGCAAAAATAGAAGTAGGGTTTTCAATTAACCCTTTTTAAAATCAGGGGATATATTTTATAAATAATATTTTGAAATCCATTTTCAAACATAGTTTTAGAAATGCAAACCTCAATAAATATCACATTTTGTAAATCATTCCTTTGCAAGGCTTGCATGGAATTGAGTGCAAAAATAATATTTTGGAAACTTTCATTTTCTCAAGGAAGTTCCTCAAGAATTATTAGAAAGTTTGAAATAGTTTTCTAATAAAGCTTTTAAATAAACTCAAAAGTTTTAAATCCCTGTGAAATTTGAATCAAAACAACAATACAAAAACAAAAATTTCACTCCAAAATTTGATAAAATCTTGGGATGTTACACTTCGTCATCAGCAAAGCTCTACTGAATGGTTCCTACTACCTCGTTGATATTCGTGAGCTAGATAAGTGACCCAGTAAGAAGTGCAAACGAAGAGACCCCGATGATATCTACGACAAGACAGATCGTCCATGGAACATTACACAGCTACGTCCTTTCTACACTTAGCATATACCTAGGCTATGTAATAGGCACCTCTGTATGATCAATGAAATAAAGCATCTGGTTCACTCTTGATTTTTTCTGAGTCTTTTACCTCCTATATTGTTCATTTAGATCATATGGAAATGGAACCTTTGCACAATTGTGCTCTGCACTTGTGTCTTTTTAAATCCGCCATGGGTGGTCTGCGTAGCACATCTGTGTTTTAATTCCCACCTGAAAGCACAAAGAGCCGGATGGCGGATTGCATGGTCCCACACGTGAAAAATTTCTAAGTGTTGTTTTTCGCATGTTAAACTGCTAAAAGTTGCATAAAATAGGTCTGGCAGTTTTTTCGCTAACAAACCACACAAAAGACTTGATAAAACTGTGCAACTAAAAGTTCAAAAGCATTCCGATCTGCCATAGGCAGACCGGGCACAGTACAAGCATACACACTCATAAGTTATATTATAGATCCACTCAGGGGGGCCGAATTGATGCATTGTTTTTTCCTGCCACATTGCAGGTCACATATCAGGGCTTGGGGGCAGAAGTGGCTCCATCACCGCCATCAGCAGTATCAGCTGCTCCGGAGATAGATGGAGACGCGTGGCTTTGCGACCCCGGTAGATCGTATGCTTCATAGTATACATTCAGCTGCGTGCCAAGAGCACAGAGCTGATCGTATCCCAGCACGCTCTGCCGGATGGCGGCTTCATCCACCGGCGATCCTTCGCCGTTGCTCTCTGGGATGCCGGAGGCGACCAAGTCCAAGTCAAGCTCGGGGTAGTGGGCCTTCACCAACATCAGTGCAGTTCTTGCACCACCCCGAGTAGTGGACTGAAGGATATATATGCCCTAGAGGCAATAATAATATTGTTACTATCATATTTCTTGTTCATGATAATGTTTATATTCCATGCTAGAACTGTATTAAGCGGAAACATTAATACTTGTGTGGTTTATGAACAACACTGTGTCCCTAGTATGCCTCTACTAGACTAGCTCATTGATTAATGATGGTTAAGGTTTCCTAACCATAGACATGAGCTGTCGATTAATAATGAGGTCATGTCATTAGTAGAATGACATGATGGACAGACCCAAATTAAGCACAGCAATTAGATCATGTTATTGTCTTCACAATTGCGTAGCTTTTCCTATGTCACTATCCTATTCCTTAGACCATGAGATAATGCCACTCCCTGGTACCAAAAGAGACCTTTGAGGTCATCAAACGTCACACTATGAAAGGGTGATCATAAAGGTGTCTCTCAGGTAATCAGAAAGTACTTGTTGGGTTGCATGTATCGAGATTGAGATTTGTACCTCCCGTGATGGAGAGATATACTCCAGGCCCACTCGGTAATCAATATCATACACCGTTTCCAAACACGTGATTAATGAGTTTAGTCACAGGGTGATATAGGATTGTGGAACGAGTAAAGAGTACTTTCTGTGAACGAGATTGAACTAGGTATGGCGATACCGACGATCAAATCTCGGGCGAGTAAAATATCGTGAGACAAAGGAATTTGTATACGGGACTAATTGAATCCTGACATCGTGGTTCACCAATAATGATCTTCATTGAATATGAGGGAGTCGATATGGATTTCCACATCCCGCTATTGACTAATGATAGTGATCATGTCCACACATTCTCGAACCCGTAGGGTCACACACTTAACACTCATCGACGCTAGGGTAGTTTCGGGATTTATGGAAACTGTTTCGGAGAGTAACGGAATTGTTCTGGGAAGATGATTAATGATTAATTAATTAAATTGATAAATGTTAATATATATATATTTATTGTAAATAAATATGGGCTAAAAAGTAGTCTATAGAAAGTTTTGCTAATGGACTAATTTTGTAGCCCATCTAGACAAACTAATAAGAAGGCAAAAAGGAAAAGCCAAAAGCCAATAAAAGGAAGCACCTGGGCCGGCCGGCGGGGCCGACCATCGCTCCAGGCTCGCGCGCGCGAGGCTCCCGCTCGGGATCGCTCGCTGTCTCCCGCCTGGGCCGCTCGGCTGGGCCACGCCAGGCCAGTTGGGCCTCGACCCACGCGCCCAGACCAGGCCCCGAAGTTGCCCAGGCCTTCCCCGCGCTGGCAGGCCGCATTGGGCTGTTGCACGCTAGTCGCTCGCCCAGGCAGCCATCGCTCGATTGGATCGATGCGGCGCTGCGTGGCTTCTACGCCAAGGCTAGCGATTGGCTGATCGTGCACGCCAAGCTTCACCAGCGTGACCTAGGGCTGCCGCCTATAAAAAGGGAGAGAACGGACATGGCCAGGGACCGAAAATCGGTTTCAGCCGCCACAGTGTTGTCTCTCCTGTTACCTCCTTTTGTCCTAGTTTGACTAGTTCTTTTGCCAATCTTCTTCCACCTCGCGCGCGTAGGCGAAGCCCTGCCCGCAGATGCTCTCCACCATAAGCACCACGTCGTCGTGCTGCTGATCCCATCTACCACTCCACCACACCTTGCTGGACCGAGGAGGAGGAGGAGTCGCTGCGCTGTACGTGTGCAACGCTCGGAGGCGCCGCCCGTTGTGGCGCTTGGATCGGATCGGATCGCGAGGAGGAGACGCTAGTATGACTATGCCGACCACGTTCATCTGAATGTTTCCGCTGTGCGATCTACAAGGGTATGTAGATCTAATCTCTCTCGCTCGTTGTTTTGCATCTCGTAGATCAGATCTTGGCTTGTTCTTGTTCATCTTCGTAGGAAAAATTTTGTTTTCTATGATGTGAAACCCTTCAGTGGTATCAGAGCTAGATCTATGCGTAGATGTATTTCACGAGTAGAATGCAACATGCTTGTTGCAGGCGTTGATGTTTTCTGTTGCAAACCTCTATTTGTGTACTTCTTATGGCGCGGCATAGTGAGATCAAAGCGGTCCAGGCCAACTTTACGCGACCTTGTTCGCGAGATCGGCTCCGCACTGGACGTGTGGCTTGTTCCACACATTTGGCTGGTGGATGCCAGTTTCTCTCACTATAGTTGTCATGGGATTTACAATGGATGTTGGCAACCATAATATCACCGTTGTGGCTTTGTGTAGGTAAGAACCGTTCTTATGCGTAGCTCCCATAAGCCACGTAAAACATGCAATCAACAAATTAGAGGCATCAAACTTGTTTTTGCAGGGAGTGTTTGTGATATGGTATTGCCACAAGATATGATGTGTATGATATATGTGATGTATGCGATGATCATGTTTTGTAATGTTTCACGACTTGCATGTCGATGAGTTCACAACCGGCAAGAGCCATATGGTTGTCTTTATAATTTTGTATGACCTGCGTGTCAACTTCTTATACGCCATGTAATAGCTTTACTTTATCGCTAAGTAGTTAACAATAGCAGTAGTTGCTATTCATGGTGGAGGAAATCATGGTGGAGTGATGGAGATCATGCCGACGCGCACGAGATGGAGATCAATGCGCGAAGATTGGCTATACCATGTCACATATTGTATATGCATGTGATGTTTATCCTTTATGCATCTTATTTTGCTTTGATCGTGATGGTAGCATTATAAGATGATCCCTCACAATTAATTTCATGATAAAATGTGTTCTCCCCTCGTATGCGCCGTTGCGAAAGATCATCGTTTTGAAGCATCACGTGATGATCGGGTGCTATAAACTCTACGTTCACATACAACGGGTGCAAGCCAGTTTTGCACATGCCAAAATACTTGGGTTAAACTTGACGAGCCTAGCATGTACAGACATGGCCTTGGAACACACGGACCAAAAGGTCAAGCATGAGTCATATGGATGATATGATCAACATGTTGATGTTCACCATTAAAGCTACATCATCTCACGTGATGATCGGTCTTGGTGTAGTGAATTTGGATCATGCTTCACTAAACAACTTCGAGGGATGTTGAATTTAGTGGGAGTTCATTAGTAATTTGATTAACTTAAACTAATTATCATAAACTAAATCTTAGTGTATTTGCATAAGTCGTTGTAGTCTTTGGCAACCGTTTTCCACCGACACTTAGTTTTAATTGAGTTAATAGAACTATAGAATTATGGATAATCACTTTTCGGACTAGTGCCATTTAGTTAAAATATCAAGTTCAAACATTAAGTCCTATTGTAATTTTAGCAAGCCTCACTTGCTCCATGATATTTAATAAGTTGTATTAATCTAAGAGCAATGATTCAAGTTTAATATCTAAAATCATATGTTTACCTTCATGAGAAATTGATCTTCAAAATTGTTTGAGAATCAAAGTGATCTTGGAGCTGAAAGAATTGTTTCAGAAACAAACAAGAGGTAAAAGATATTTGATATCTAAAACTTTGATTGTTTGCAAAATGATGAAGTATAATTTAGTAAAAGAACATATGCTCATATTGTATGAATATATGTGAAGATTGAAGACGCTTGGCGTCCTCATCACCCAAAAGTTTGGGAAATTAATATTATACTTGCATTCTTCCTTAGTAACTATAGTAGTTTCATCATGAAGTTGTCATGATAGGATGGATGAAAAGGTATCGGCTAAATTGTTTTTGCTATACCAAAAGTATGCTAAAGAATGGAATCTAGAAGAACACCAATTATATGATGATGGTGATCCACATCAATGTGAAAAATCCAAGGCCATTAGTATTTGACTAACATCCTTTGGACTATGTGTCAAATGATTGGCATCACTATTGATGGTGATAGATTCTTCTAATGGAGAGGAAACGCTAAATAGGATCTGCAAAATATTTGGTAGAAAAGGAGAAGACTGGAAATGTCCAGCTCAGGTATATAAATGATATACACGTTATAGATGTATTCTTTGCTTGTTAATAATGTAATTCCTGGGTATTGGATACTGGATTGTTGGTATGAAATGACATACAAAGCAACACAATACAAGAACTACAATGGCCTAAGTAACTAGCAAAAGAACGTGGTAATGATGCACGTCGAGAAACAAATAAAAGTGTTAGTGTGTTTTTCATCGGCATCAAACCTAGATTTGAAGATTTATTATGAACTTAATAATTGTTATCTTGTTCTGGTATTATGAGAACAATGGTTGTTCAAATTATTACTGTCTTCCATAATAGATGGATAGATTATTATAAATCTTGTTGGTAAAATAGACAATTATAACACCGATGCTAAAGGTCGCAAGACAAAAAGATTTTCACTTATATGAGACATCGCTGTTTAATTCATATTGGAAACATGAAAGAAATTCCATATTGATGGATTTTCGAGTCATTTGATTTTGAATTGATTGACGCTTGTGAGAATTTCCATTAAGATGATTAAACTCCATTTATGGGCCATGGACAGAACAAGCGACTAACTAAATGGAGATCATACATGTTGATGTATGTAGTCCATGGTGTGAAGTCGTGCGTGGTGTATTTCCTATTTCATCAATGACTCGAATAGATGTATGGTATATCTACTTGATGAGAAAGAATTATGAAATGATTGAAATTGTTCAATTTAGTAAGTGGAAATTGTAGTAACAAAAAAAATTCAAGTTTTTATGATTGGATCATAAAGAAGAATATTTGAGTTACAAGTTTAGCAAACATCTAAGAGTTGAGGAAATTGTTTCACAAACTTGCATCTCGTGAAACGCCACAAGAGTATGGAGTTTTCGATGGGTGTAATCAAACCTTGTTTGACATGGTTAGATCAATGATGAAATAAACTACCAATATAATTTGTGGATTATGCTTTAGAGACTACCGCTTTTCACTGAATAGAGTGCCATCATAATCCGTTGAAATGACACTATATGAGTTATAATTGTCTTTTCTTGAATTTTGGTATGCAAGGCATATGTGTAAAATGTTTACAACCAAAATCGGATTAGTAAGTCTTTGTAGGTTATCCCAAAGAATGTCAATGGGTATTCCTTCTACTATGAACCCGAACACATAGTGATTGTCACTAAAAGGAAGTGAATTTCTTATGAAGGAGTTTTCTCGTGAAAGGTTTAAGTGGGAGGAAAATAGAACTTGATGAGGTTATTGAACCTGAGCAAGATGAGCAAAGTAGCGCAGCACCGGAAAATGTTCTGGAAGCAGCAACTGCATTCATGGCTCCCGCACCTACAATATGTTGTAGTCTCGGACATCAACATTCCTATTTAACCAAGTTGGTCGTAATCAAATAGCAAGATTTGAGGACGAGATATTATTAGATAATAGTAAACCGACAATATACAAAGAAGCGGTGATGGGCCCTGACTTCGTCATATGGATTATTATAGCAACAATTATATATTGAGATATGATAGTTGAATAAACAAAACAACATTCCTCTACCGGAATGCACACCAAGGATGTGTACCTGACACGGCCCAATGGGTTTTGTTGATTCAAATGTTGCTAGATATGTATGCAGACTTCAACGGTAGAAGTAAACATAACGGAGTTGGAATCTTCATTATGATGAAAATGTTAAGGTGTTAATTTCATCAAGATATTTGAAGATGCTTGTATTTACAAGAAAGTAAGTGGGAGCGATGAGACATATTTCTAATACTTTATGTAGATGACATATCGTTTATTGGAAATAATGTGTTTTTCTTGATATTGTTAAGTTTTCATTAAAATTAGTTTTTGATGAAAGACTTAGGTAAAACCAGAATATTAAGCATCAATGTCTATACAGATAGATTGAGGCACTAATATAGTTTTGCCAGAGTACATAGATGAAATATTGAATTTGTTCAATATGGAAACAATAAGAATAGTTCTTGTTGCATGGAAGAGGTTGGAGCAAGAATCAAGTGTTTTGACACATGATGAGTGAAACCGCAAGAATGATTTTATCAATCTTGTATATCATGATATGTAGATCCAGATATGTCCGATGCCCTAAAAGGGTTACGAGCATTCATATGATGATCGCTGGGCAATAGTAAAGATATTCTTATGTACTTTCGAAGAACTAGGAATATGTTCTGTGTGCAGAAGTGACAAATGGTTCAGTGCAATGAGTTACATTGGCTTTGTCACACATACAAATAAAATTTTATCTCAATTTTAGACTATTTGTTTTGAGTTAGAAGGTGGCACAATAAGATGGAAGAAAGTTCCATGATGACTTGGATGAGTTCTAATGTTAACATTGTGGCGGACACTGCAATGAGGGCTAAGTATATAATCGCTTTAGAAGCGGCAAGAGAACTAGGTGTAGTTCCAAGTGTGCTAGTACTATGTAGTTCTATTGTACGACAATAGTGACAACATAGTCTCGGTAAAGAAACAAAGGTCTCACCAGAAGACCAAAGTTATACGATGTCATATCATACAAGATGAGTAATGTGTGTTGACACAAAAGATATGCAAATACACACGGACCTAAAAGTGTCAGAACCATAGATAAGGTTTACCACGTGCAACGCGTATGAATAACACTAGAATGCCATAGGTGTTAAAGGCGCAAGTATGACTAGATTATTGACTCTAATGCAAGTGGGAGACTGAATGAAATATGCCCTAGAGGCAATAATAATATTGTTATTATCATATTTCTTGTTCATGATAATGTTTATATTCCATGCTAGAATTTTATTAAGCGGAAACATTAATACTTGTGTGGTTTATGAACAACACGGTGTCCCTAGTATGCCTCTACTAGACTAGCTCATTGATTAATGATAGTTAAGGTTTCCTAACCATAGACATGAGTTGTCGATTAATAATGAGGTCATGTCATTAGTAGAATGACGTGATGGACGGACCCAAATTAAGCACATCAATTAGATCGTGTTATTGTGTTCACAATTGCGTAGCTTTTCCTATGTCAGTATCCTATTCCTTAGACCATGAGATAATGCCACTCCCTGGTACCGGAAGAGAGCTTTGAGGTCATCAAACGTCACACTATGAAAGGGTGATCATAAAGGTGTCTCTCAGATAATCGGAAAGTACTTGTTGGGTTGCATGTATCGAGATTGGGATTTGTCCCTCCCGTGATGGAGAGATATACTCCGGGCCCACTCGGTAATCAATATCATACACCGTTTGCAAACACGTGATTAATGAGTTTAGTCACAGGGTGATATTGGATTGCGGAACGAGTAAACAGTACTTGTTGTGAACGAGATTGAACTAGGTATGGCGATACCGACGATCGAATCTCGGGCGAGTAAAATATCACGAGACAAAGGAATTTGTATACGGGATTAAATGAATCCTGACATCGTGGTTCACCGATAATGATCTTCGTTGAATATGTGGGAGTCGATATGGATTTCTGTCAGGGGGATGACCCCCGGTAGGGTCAAGAGACTAGAGAGACACAAGGTCTATGATTGACTTTATGCCGGGTTATCAAGGAAGGGCCTGGCCGGAATATAAGAGCATCGGCCAGGCCGGCATATAATGTGTATCCCGGCTGGTGTCTGGATATGCCGGCATAGCCGGAATACTGATATATGTGTGCCGGCATATACTCAGATATGCCGGCCTAATTATTTTGTGTGTTGTGCAGGAGCAGGGAAGGCCGGATTACCCGACCCTCGTAGGTCGTTGGTCCGGCATATAAGTCCTGGGTATGGCCAACGGTCATATCCGGGATGCTTAAGTCAACCAAGGTGTCACATCCCTACAATCAAGGAAGAAAACATCCAAGCATGGTAGCAGAGTAAGATGGCAGGGTGCACAGTGGAGGTTACCTACCCTCACTGTGCACAAGTACGAGCTTACCGCACGGAGGTAAGGCCACAGTTCAAGAGGTACAAGGTACAGGGATATGGCGTCCCATCGAGAGCAATCAGGGGCGAAGTCAAGGGTCTCTGCCATCGCCACCAGCTCCTGTTTGGAGTGTAGCCCTTGTCTTGTGGTCTTGTATGACCGTTGTAACCCTGGCCACCACTATATAAGGTGGCATAGGGAGCCCTGGTAAAGGGTTGAACGTTGGCTGATAGCTGTTGGTTGGTCACTCTGTACTCTTACACTTACCAGTTCATCTTCCTTCTCTAGCAGAGAGCTTGGAAGCACCATTGTGGTGTACTACATCGATCCATATATACAATCAGTAGAGCAGGAGTAGGGGTGTTATCTCCTTACGAGAGCCCCGAACCTGGGTAGATCAGTGTCTCTTTCTGTCGTGCTTTTTAGCTCGTTCCCCTCTCCCGAATCCTCCAGCATCTAGTCGGCCCCCATTTAAGCCATCCTATGGCATATGTTGTTTCACCACGACGACATTTGGCGCCCACCGTGGGGCAGATCGATATGCTGGGCGGAGTGTTCATTCGGACGGGGTCTGTGATAGCAGCTTCGGGAGTGCGCGTGGTCTCTGGCCTCGTCCAGAGGCTAGGCTCGCTCAGTTTCGTCAGTGACAACGCCGGTTGTCTCGGTGGCCGGCCGTTCCCCAGGGATGGCCGGATTATGTCTTTCGGTTCCCACGAGGTGTACGTGGGGACTGAGAGAATTTGCAGGAAGGAGGTGCTGGTGGCGTCGGATCCTCCGTCACATCGGCTGGCTCACGCTGGGCGTAGCGCTCGCTCAGTAGAGTCGGCTGAGGTGATGATGGCCGGCACATCCGTGCCGCCGGCGGAGGATGCCGGCAAAGCAGCAGCGGTCGGAGCTTCTCCTCCGGAGCCGCCGAAGGTCAAGAGGTCGGCGCGTCCTCCGTTGGAGCGTGCGGAGAACCTGGCCGGCACTTCCGGTGTGCCGGCTAGGGGCGAGGTTCTTCTTCCCATCATCGACCGGCTTCTCGAGCCGGTGCGATCCGGCGTTGATCTGGAGCAGACAAGGGAGGTCCTGGAGGGATCTCGTCAGGCCCTCGTCGACGAGGCCCTGGCCATGAACCAGGAGCGCGAACGGTTTAACCGGCAACTCCGTGAGTATGAGGCAGCCCATGGTTTTACTCCTGTAGTAATCCGGCCTAGCCGGATAGAAGAGGTTAGAACTAGAGGCAGAAATCTTAATGCTGAGATAGGAAAAGATGCTAGAGATAAGAGTCATACTGCAACTAGTACTGTGCCTAAGGTAGTCTATAGTTCGCCAGTAAAGAACCTTAGAGCAGCGGCCGAGGTAGCTAAGGATTTATCTTGTTTATCCGGCGAAGCACTGCGTGAGCAGCAAGCCCGGCTTAACCAACTTTTGTCTGAAGCTACAAAGCAGCAGGAGGCCTTTAAGAAGGCAAACCCAGGTGCCGGGGCATCCCAGTACATTGTGTCGGCGGGAGGTGCCGGTGCCAGGTCGAGGGGCCAAGCCTCGTCCCCGCATCCTAGCGCCCGGCGTGCCGGAAGTGTGACCTCTGGCCGCCGGGACAAGCAGATCCAGGTGTACGATCCGGCCGCCGCCGGAAAGCAGGCGATGGTGCAGAAGAATGTCGGCCAAGCTGACAAGTATGTCAGCAGCAAGAAGCCCGGCCAGAGTGTGCCAGCCGGGCATGAAGCAGCAGCGGCCGGTGGTGGCCGGAGTAACAGTGCAGTCCGGCGTCAGCAACAGGGCGCCGGAGGTGCAGCGCAGCAGCAGGGTGCAGGCCATCCGGGACATCGAGAGGATGACGGCAATTCCGCCCTTGCCAGGGCGGGATATCAGCAGCAGCATCAGCAAGGCCGGCATAATGAGCAGCATCAGCCGGAGCAGCAGCAGCAGATGATCGCAGGCCCAATAGCATCCCGGCTTGGACCTCGGTCCTTGGAAGCCAATGATGCACGTTTCAAGCTGGACAAGCTCCAGCAATCAGAGTTGGTGGAGAGACAAGGAGCTCCGGGCCCTATGTGTTTCGGACCCCGGATTATGGGAGAGCCGGTGCCTTACTTCTTCCAGCTCGCGCGTGGCGCGAGGACATATAATGGCAGTACGAAGCCGGAAGATTGGTTGGAGGATTACTCCACAGCGGTGAACATCGCCGGAGGAAACCTCAGATGGGCGGTACGATATGTGCCGCAGATGTTGGAAGGTCCAGCCAGGATATGGCTGAATAATTTGCCGGCCGGGAGTATCAACGGCTGGATTGATTTCGAAGAGCAGTTTGTGTCGAACTTTACCAGTACATACAAGAGGCCCAACCGTCCGCAGCAGCTGGCTAACTGCCGGCAAGGAGTGAATGAGACTGACCGTGACTATCTGACCAGGTGGTGCACGTTGCGCAATTCCTGCGAAGGAATCAATGAGCAGCAGGCCATCATGTGGTTCGCTCATGGGTGCCAACATGGCACCATGCTGTGGCAAAAGCTTCAGAGGCAAATGCCGGCCACGCTGGCCGAAACAATCAAGATCGCTGATAGTTATGCTCTGGGAGATCCCAAGCAGCCCAGTCTAGATTCACAAGGACAGGGGCAAACCCAGGGGAACACCAGCAATGCCGGGAGATCAGGGCAGTTTTATCGCCCGGATAACCGGAATAAGAGGAGAGATGAGCGGCCGGATTATCGGTACGGAGCAGCACAAGTTGCAGCTGTGGAGGAAGAGCAAGGGGGCGCCGGCAGTAGCCAGCGTCCGAGATATGAGAACTATCAGCAGCCTCAGCAGCAGCCGCAGCAGCAAGCACAGCCTTTCCAGAAGAAGAATGTCTGGACCAACAAGAATGCCGGCGGAGCCGCCGGCCAGAAGAAGCAGTGGCCGAAGTATACTGTGGGTCTTGCCATGGACAAGCCTTGTGTGTTTCACACATTCCAGCCGGGAAAGCCGGCAAACCATTTGACAAGGAACTGTTCATGGCTGGACGACATATTAGCAGGTCGTGCAGGTCCCTGGGGACCGGCTAGACCCTCTGTCCCGGCAGCTCCATCGCCGTTGACAGGTGCTAATACAATTGCAGTCCCACCTAGGCCGGTTAATCCTGGGAATCAGAGCAACGCCGGAAATGCCGGCGTAAATCAAGTTGACCAGAGCTATAATCCGGAATATAACGCCGGAGGCCCAGGAGCGGGCCGGAATGAGTACAAGGAGTATGATCAGAGCTATATGGTCTTTGAGACCGAGAGAACAGACAAGCAGAGCTTGTACCGGCGGAGTCTGGAGGTGAATGCCGTTATGTCGGCTGTGCCAAAGCTGATGTACTGGTCTGACCAGGCTGTTGGTTGGGACAGGGCAGATCATCCCCGGATCATGCCAAATCCCGGCGGATATGCTCTGGTGATGGATCCGACATTCGTCGGGCCGGCTAATAACGTAAGATTCAGCAAGGTCCTCATTGATAATGGAAGCAGCATCAACATCATGTATCGGGATACGATGGAGAAGCTGGGAATCAAGGAAAATATGCTGGAACCAAGCAAGACCACGTTCCACGGCATTGTGCCGGGACTTTCGTGTGCGCCGATGGGCAAGATCCGGATGGATGTCATGTTTGGCAGCCGGGATAACTGCAGGGTGGAAAACCTCATGTTCGAGGTGGTTGATCTGGAGAGCCCCTACCATGCTTTGCTGGGTAGACCGGCACTGGCAAAATTCATGGCCTCTACGCATGTGGCGTATCTGAAGATGAAGATGCCGGGACCCAAAGGGGTGATCACCATCATTGGTGATTACAAGCGTTCGATGGCATGTGCCACCGCCGGATCCAATCTGGCCGAGACTCTGATCATTGCAGAGGAGAGGAAGAGGCTCAAGCGAGCAGTGGAGATTGCTGAAACGGTCGTGGCCGGCAAATATATGCCGGGCATGACAAATCCCGGCGGCAGTGCTTCTTTTCAAGTAGGCAAGGAAGTCAAAAAGGTGCCTCTGGATGAAGCTTTCCCGGAGCGCCATGCCCTGGTTGGGGCAAGTCTGGATCCCAAATAGGAAAGCGAGCTCATCAGCTTCCTCCGTGAGAATCGGGATATCTTTGCATGGTCTACTTCGGACCTGCAAGGTGTGCCGAGGGAGCTGGCTGAGCACGCATTGCATGTGAGGCCCGATGCTAAGCCAGTGAAGCAGCCGCTCCGGCGGAATGCCGGCGATAGAAGGAAAGCCATATGGGAGGAAGTGGCCAGGCTCTTAGCCTCTGGCTTTATCAAGGAAGTACTTCATCCGGATTGGGTGTCTAATCCGGTTTTGGTGGAAAAGAAGAAAGATGAGCCCGTCATAGTGAAAGTATGGCGGATGTGTGTTGATTACACCAACTTGAATAAGGCATGTCCTAAAGATCCATTCCCGCTGCCTCGGATCGATCAAGTGATTGATTCCACAGCCGGATGTGAACTGTTATCATTCGTAGATGCCTATTCTGGTTTCCACCAGATCCCCTTGTTTGAGCCAGATCAAATAAAGACATCCTTTATTACCCCGTACGGGGCTTATTGCTATCTCACTATGCCGTTCGGTTTAAGAAATGCCGGCGCAACTTACCAAAGGTGTATGCAAAAGTGTTTGCACGATCAGATAGATAAAAATGTGCAGGTATATGTCGATGATATCGTCATAAAAACCAAGGAGAGCAAGACTCTCATAGATGATCTCCGGGAAACCTTTGGGAACCTGAGGAGATTCCGGATGAAGTTAAATCCGGCTAAGTGCACCTTTGGTGTGCCGGCGGGCAAGTTGCTCGGGTTCCTTGTTTCCAGCCGGGGTATTGAGGTGAATCCCGGCAAGATTCGTGCCATAGAAAGGATGAAGCCGCCGACAGATTTGAGGGAAGTACAGAAGTTCACTGGGTGCCTCGCATCCCTGAGCCGCTTCATAAGCCGGCTGGGAGAGAAAGCTCTGCCATTGTATCAATTGATGAAAAAGTTCGACACATTTGTCTGGACAACGCAAGCAGATGCAGCTTTCAAGGAATTGAAACAGTTGTTGTCAACAGCGCCGGTATTAGCGTCTCCGATGCCCCGGGAGCCAATGTTGCTCTATATAGCGGCAACCAGCCGAGTTGTCAGTGCTGTGGTGGTAGTAGAGCGAGAGGAAGGAGGCAAAACCGTGCAGAGGCCGGTATATTATCTGAGTGAAGTCCTCTCCACCTCAAAGCAAAATTACCCCCACTATCAGAAGATGACCTATGGTGTCTATATGGCGGCTAAGAAGCTCAAGCATTACTTCCAAGAGCATCCAATCCGGGTAGTGGCCGAGGCCCCTATCTCGGAAATTATAGGCAACAAAGATGCCAGCGGCCGGATAGCCAAGTGGGCAATAGAGCTTTCACCATATACACCGCAGTACGATAAGAGGGATACAATCAAGTCCCAGGTCTTGGCTGATTTCTTTATTGACTGGGCCGAGATACAGTATGAGCCACCATTGCCAGATGCCAATTATTGGAGGATGCATTTCGATGGGTCCAAGACAATCCATGGCTTGGGTGCCGGCATAGTTCTCAGTTCACCAAAGAATGACCAGCTGAGATACGTCCTGCAGATTCACTTTGCAGCATCAAATAATGTGGCGGAATACGAGGCACTTGTGCATGGCCTGAAGGTGTCTAAGGACATAGGAATTCGCCGGATTATGTGCTTCGGAGATTCTGACTTGGTGATTCAGCAGTGTTCCGGCATATGGGACGCGCATGATGCTAACATGGCATCATACCGTTTCCTGGTGCAGCAGTTAAGTGGTTACTTTGAAGGTTGTGAGTTCCGGCACGTTCTCCGCGCTCAGAACGATGCAGCCGATGCATTATCCAAGCTGGGATCTTCCCGAGATTCAATCCCACCCGGCATTTCGCTGGAGCATCTGAGGAAGCCATCGATCAAACCCTCGCCGGAGTCATCCTCCATTTATGTCCCGCCAGGTCCAGACGAAGCAGTTCCAATGGACATAGATGCCGGAGCCAAGACGGATAACCCGGGGACTGTTTCCTCAGTCCCGGGGACTGGGCCGGCATATGCTGTTAGTATAGTATTCCGGAGCAAAACTAAAGGCAAGGGTAAAATGTGCCTAGAGGTTGTGCCGGTATACCCGGGGACTGCTCCGGCATACCCGGGGACTGATTCTTCAGTCCCGGGGACTTCGCAGCCCATGGAGATCGATTATGTGTCGGTCGAAATGATGGAAATAGATCAGGCAGTGTTCACTGTCAGGGAAGTGCCCTCATGGGCACGTCCTATCATGAACTTCATGGTGGATGGTCAAGTGCCGGCGGATGAAACCGAAGCCCGCCGGGTTATGAGGAGATCCAAAGCGTATACCATCATCAACAAAGAAATATACAAGAGAAGTACCACCGGAGTATTGCAGAGATGTGTCGAATCTGCGGAGGGTCTGGAGATGCTCCGGGAAATTCACCAGGGGGAGTGTGGTCACCATGCTTCGTCCAGGGCATTGGTGGCAAAGGTATTCCGGCATGGCTTCTATTGGCCAACGGCACTGCAAGAGGCAGAAAACTTGGTCCGGAAATGTAATGGGTGTCAAAGATATGCCCACCAGATTCATCAGCCGGCATCGGCCCTGAAAACTATCCCAATAACCTGGCCCTTTGCTGTTTGGGGCCTGGATATGGTCGGGGCTTTTAAGCCGGCCAGAGGGAAAATGACCCATATCCTGGTCATGGTGGACAAGTTCACCAAGTGGATTGAAGTGAAGCCCATAAGCAAGTGTGATGGTCACACAGCAGTGAAATTCTTAAAGGATATAATCTTGAGATACGGTGTTCCTCATAGCATCATCACTGACAATGGGTCAAACTTTGCCCAAGGGCCATTTGCCAGATTTTGTGAGGAGGTGGGAATCCGGCTGGACGTTGCGTCGGTTGCCCACCCTTGTGCCAATGGCCAAGTAGAGAGATCGAATGGGCTAGTATTATCCGGCATAAAACCCCGGCTGATAGAGCCCCTGGAGAAAACTCCGGGATGTTGGCTAGATGAGCTGCCAGCAGTGCTGTGGAGTTTAAGAACAACTCCGAATAGATCAACAGGCTACACACCATTTTTCCTGGTGTATGGAGCAGAAGCTGTGCTTCCAACAGATGTAATACATGATGCACCAAGAATAGTGCTATATACTGAGGAAGAGGCTAAAGAAGCCAGAGAAAATGATGTTGATCTGCTAGAGGAAGCAAGGGAAATAACTCTGTCAAGAACAGCAGTATATCAGCAGAACCTCAGATGCTATCATGCGCAGAAGGTAAATCCAAGGAGATTTCAAGAGGGAGATCTAGTACTCCGGCTAAAGCAAGGAACAGAAGGCCGGCATAAGTTAACTCCTCCATGGGAGGGGCCATTCATTGTGAGCAGAGCTCTGCACAATGATGCCTATTATCTTATAGATGCGCAGGACCCCAAGAAGAATAAGGTGGACAGGTCCGGAGAAGAAACCAAGAGGCCATGGAACATAGCTCTACTGCGCCCCTTTTACTCCTGAGCAACACAATGTATGTATTTCCATATTTTCCTTTGTATGCCGGCGTGTTGTGCCGGCACAAGACTAATGAATGAAATACCGGCATCCCGAAGAAGCCGGGTAACTAGCTCCGAGGTATATTTGTTGTTTATTTACAGTTTTTTGTTATATGCCGGCTGGCTTTATTTGAATGTTTCCTATGTCGGCCTAGTAATGTGTCGGCATCAAAGGCCACTCTTCGACTCAGCTGCTGTCCGAAACCCGGCTTCATGGCTAGCAAGAGTAGATGCCGGAGATTGTCTACACATGGAAAACGGCTAAGGAAATACAAAGCAAGCGAACCGACATTTTCGTTAAAGCTAAAGTTAAAATTTAAAGTGTCGGATGATTTGAAGTCTAAGTCTCAAAGTTAAAGTACTGTATGTTCGAGGAAGCAACCTTGAGACTCATACGTCGAAAGCCAATTAAGGTAGACAAGTAGCCAAGGTTGTGAAATTGAGGAAACAGGAAAACAACTCGGTGACTTAGCCAAAAGATGATCTGGCATTAGTAACAAGCAAACCAAGATAAAACTTGTTCAGGAAGCAAACCTAAGGAAATTAAATGTGTATATTACATCTGCACCCGGCATACCGGGGATCTGATAAAGCTTAAAGTGTTTTTGATGCAAAGATTCAAGGGGCAGACGCGGGGCCGCCAGCAGGTGGAGCAGTAGCAGTCGAAGTGGCGGCTTCAGGTGTGCCGGACCCAGCAGATGGAATGGAGCCATCACCTCCGCCCGGGGCAGATGCCTGTTCCGGAGCTTCAGTGTCGGCTTCCTCAGCTTCACCTTCATCTTGGCTGGAGTCGGAACCCTCAGCAGCAGCAGATGTCCCGGCATCGTCATTCTTCTCCGGCTCGCGGATGTCCCGGACGAATTTGTCGGTGTCGGCATAGTCCACATAACTATGGGCCAACTCCTTGCGGCGACGGATATGATCCGGATCCGTGGTCCAGATGGATCCTTCGCGCACGGTGCGCAAAGTCTCCAAGTCTGCCTTTTCATACCAAGACAAGAAGTAGCTGAGGGCTTCGTCAGCTCCAACCCTCGCGCCGGAATCTCGCCACTCCCGGAGGCGAACCTTGGCAAGCTGCAGGTCGTTGCCGAGGTCAACCGGATCAGTGGGAGTCCTTTGTCCCGGCCAGAGGGCAGAGAATGCCTCCTGGGCGCCGTAGAAGAGCTCTTCAGTGTAAAGGGTCATGGCCTCCTTCCGGGACTGCAGGGCCAGCAGCTGCTCCGACATGTCCCAGTTGGGCGAGTCAACCGGAACACCCCGGTTTTCTCGGTCCAACTGCAAAGCCCTCTCAACGTCAGCGACGGAAGCGGGAAACATGCCTGCAGAATAGAAACAATGTTAGCAAAAGGAAAATATGTCGGCATAGATGCTATGCCGAAAAAGATTACACTATGTCGGAAAGGATAAAAGGGGAAAGGATTTGAAGCTTACGGGCAAGGTCGGCATTCAGCTGTGCAACTGTAACCTCCCATTTGGTGGCCTGCTCCTTCAGGCTATCCAGTTCAGCGTGGGCGTTGGAGGCATCAGTCTCGGAGGAAACAAGCAGGGTCTGGGTTTTCTTCAGTAGGCCCTCCCTCTGTTCCTTTTCGTCCAGCAGCTCGGTGATCCGGCCCTTCAACTGCTCAACCTCGGCCTTGTGACCGGCATCCCGGTCGTCCAGTTGCTTGGCCACATCCACCGAGGACACACAATCCTGGTGGCGTGCCTCCAGTGCAGCCTTCTCATCTGAAAAGATTTCAAGTTAAAAGGATTTGAAGAAAGAAAACAGTGACAAAGAGTAAAGGATTTGAAGTATAAAGTAGCTATCCGGGTAACAGCAGGATCCGGCATACCAGTAAGCTCTTTCACCCTCTTGAGAAGCTCGGTGACTTGCGCTTCGGCACCAGCTGAAGAATGTCGGCACAAGGTTACGTGTCGGCAAGAGTAAGCATTGCAAAGTAAAGAGAGGAAAGATATCCGGCATACAGCAGTATGTCGGCAAAGATTACCTTTCAGGGACAGCTCCAGCTGAAGCTTGCTGTGTGCGTCGGAAAGCTTCCGATGCTCGCACACCAAGTCATGGAACATGTTGGCCCGGGTGTTGTTCATGAGCTGCAAAAATGCCGGGATTTGAAATGTCAGCAGAGAAATTTGACATGATAATTAAAGTGAAGATTTTATCAAGTGATCATTCTTTTAAAGACCCGGCACAGGTGCTGCGCACCTATCCCGGCTCTCGGTGACTAGGATTTGAAGCTCGAATCGAGCTTATATCCCGGTCAAGAGGATTTGAAAGATAATAGAGATGTGAAATTGTTAAAGACCCGGCACAGGTGCTGCGCACCTATCCCGGCTCTCGGTGACTAGGATTTGAAGCTCGAATCGAGCTTATATCCCGGTCAAGAGGATTTGAAAGATAATAGAGATGTGAAATTGTTAAAGACCCGGCACAGGTGCTGCGCACCTATCCCGGCCCTCGGTGACTAGGATTTGAAGCTCGGATCGAGCTCATATGTCGGCAGTTAATTCAAAAGAAGCTAGCTAAAGGACTATGAGAAAATCCCGGATGTCCATATCCCGGACAGCCGACATTTTCGGGGACTGGGGATATGTGTGTAAATAGAGAGGACTTACGTTGGTGGCATCGGCCAACTTGTGAAGTCTTTGCTGGAGGCTGAGGAGCTCGCTGGCGATCGGTATGGGCTTCGCTGCCAGGAAGTCGCTTGGGTCGCCACTAGTCTTGGCTTCGGCCAGCTTCTTGCTCCTTGAGTCCGCAGTGTCCATGTTGCTGGCGTCGTTCCACTTGATGCACTGCTCCTTAAGAGAGCCGAGGCTCTCATCACTTTTCGTCGCAAGAGGGACGAGGCCCTCGAGTTCTGGGGTGTCGAAGAAGCTTTTCCGGTACCCCGGCCGGGCTGCTGCCCTGCCAAGATGCAGGGCCAGAGCAGAGCTGGTCCCGGACGCTGCCTTAGGAGGAGCAGTTGCGGCAGATGGTGTGCCGGACTTGGCCGTCCGAATCTTCAACGTGCCGGTCCGGGCCGGGGCAGTGGACTTGGCCGGTGCAGTGGTCTTGGCCGGTGCTGGGGTCTTGTCAGCTAAAGGAGTCTCGGGTGCGGGCTGTTCCGGCGCGGCCGGTGCATCTTGGCCAACAGGAGCGGGATCCGGAATAGTCCGGACCTCTGGCACTAAAGGGCCTTTGCCCTTGATGTCTGTGCCGGCGCTCTTGTTGCTTGCGCCGGCATCTTCAGTTGTGCCGGCGTCGCTGGTGGGCGCGCCGGAGTCTGGTGCTTCTTGGTGGGCTCCTGTGTCCATGCGGACATCAGGAGCCGGAGGTTCCTGTTGAGCCCCCGAGTCCATGTGGACGTCGGGGGCAGAGGTGTCTTGTGCCGGCGGAGGGACGTCCTTCGCCGGGGAGGTGGTCTTCTCAGGCGCAGGCGAAGATGCCGGCGCCGGTGAGGTCGTGTGACTAGCAGAGGGAATGTCGGAGGTAGCAGGGGCAGCGGGCTTGGTAACCTGCGGGTCGCCGCTCAAGCCAGAAGCTTGTTCCGGCTCAAGAGGAGCACTGAAAGAGAGAAAACACCAAGTCAGTAATACAAACAAGAGATATGTCGGAGGAAATGCAAAGAAAAGGAAATTTACCCCGAGGCAACAGGCCTCTGTTTCTTCTGTTTGGGCACGCAGACCTTCTGCCTTTTCGACCTCTGAGGTATGTCGGACTGGGGCTTCACCCCTCGCTTCCGGCCGGCACGTCCGCCGGTGGAAGGAGGTCCCTGGTTCAGAGGGGCGGCGTCGATAACCACATCGTCCGGGATAGCTGAGGACGGCATTGGAAACTCGTAAGCAATGGGGGTTTCTGGAAAGGCGTACGCAAGTGGCATCGGGTCATAGTACAGCAGGACCTCCTCGTCAGAATCAATCTCACTCCGGTCTTGAGTATAATGCCGGGATGAAGAGCCCTTACCCATGGCAGCTGCAGCACGGGTGCTCCTGGGAAGCTTATCCCAATGATCCGGATCTTCAACATCCGCAACGGTGCGGTCCGCCGCGATCTTGATCCGGGAGTTCTCCATGGTTTGGAAGCTGAATTTCTGTATAAACAGCAAAGTCAAGTATTCAGACAAGGAAATATGCCGGTGGAAGAGGTATGTCGGATCAATATGATATGTGTCGGCAAACAGGCATGTGTTGGCTTAAGTATATATGTGCCGGACATGGACTTTATGTATCGGGTAAGATGGTTTACCGTTGGGGCGGGCCTATCCCGGCTGTATGGTTCTAGCCCCCAGGCAAAAGTGGCCTGAGAGGACTTGCAGACATCCTTAATCCGGCGCAGAATGTCGGCCGGAGTCAGCTCGTGTGTGGAGTGCCGGGTGGGGTCCATTGGCCCGCTCATCTGGCAGATCTTGTGCGACCGGCGCTGCAGAGGGGAGACACGCCGGCTTATATAGCAGGCCACCAGGTCTTGAGGAGTAAGACCGGCATCCAGGAGCTCGCCCTTAACCCGGTGAAGCGCATTCACCGGCATCACCGAGTTCTTCGGGTTGTAGGTCCAGTTCGTCATCGCCAAGGGTGGCTCGTCCACAAACGGCGGCAGGTTGAGCAGATCCTCGTCGGTGGTGTTCTTGACGTAGAAGAAGCTCTTCTGCCACTTCTTGCAAGATTCCAGGAGCTCCACCTTGGGGAAGTCCGAGCCCTTCCGGGACATGATGGTGGCCGCGCCGCAGAGGGTCATGGGGCGGTCCTTCTTTTCCTGGGCCGTCTCCGGCGGGTCGTCCTTGCTCCGGGGCGGCTCTTGGACGACTTGCTTCCGCAGTTGGAAGTACTTCGCCCAGCCTTGAGTAAGGGCCTCTATGCCGGCATAGCCCTCGCAAAAAGCAGCGAAGGCGGAGAGGATCATCACGGCATTTGCCGGGATATGATGAGGTTGTAGCTCGTAGGTGTTGAGGAAGTCCCAGAAGAAGTCCGATGCCGGCAGACCAAAGCCCCGCTCGAAGTGGGCGATGAAGACGACGCGTTCGCCGGGTTCAGGTGCCGGCACAGTTTCTCCCGCTGGTAGCCGGCATGCTACGCCCTCCGGGACTCTCCTGGTGGAGGTGACCCAGGATATCTCGGCCGGAGTGACCTCCGACCCCTCCCAGCCGGAGCGTCCTTGGGCTCGGGCCGAGGTATCTTCCTCAGAGGCCGAGGTAGCCGTCATGCTTGAAGATGCCATCTTAGTGGCCGGGATAAGGCGTGAGAGCCGGAGTCCCGTGATGTTATTCCTATCAAGGCCGGAGAAAAGAGGGAGGTTAGTCTCTCCGGCATACCGCCCTCACCAATGTTAGCAGAGATAAAAAGATCTACCGAGGCAGTTAAAATAGGAAACAAATAAGGGTAAAACTTCTAAGGAAGAACACTCGAGAACGTTGTTAGGCAACGCTAATCGAATCCAAAGAATAACAAGCAGAGGAACTGAAGCGGATCTATGCAAGCGTGGTTACCAATGAGAAGTTATGAAGAAACATCAAAGAGGAAGAACAGGGGGAGGTCTCACCGGAGCTTGGCCGGCGACGATGGAGCGGCGGCGAGCGTGCAGGAAGATCCAATCTCCCTGCAATGCTGCAGAGAGAAGAGGCGGCGGCGGCGGCGTCGTCAAAGGTGATGCCGTGCGTCGTCGGGCGTCGGCGTCGGCGGGGAGCAGGTCGGCTGCGGCGGCGATGCTGCTCTTCGGACCGGCGGTGGAGCGCAGGAGGCAGAGTAGCAGGCGAGGAAGGCGAGGAAGACGATGGTGGTGGGGGGTAAAAAGATACGTTTACCCCCGCCGCCCTGTTTATAGCGAAGAGGCAGGGTCGTAGGGATCGTGGGAGTGTTCCACTCCCACGACCGTTTCTGCGGCGAGGCGCCACGTGGCGGCACGGAGTGGGGCGGCGGTTCCTGTAACCGTGCCATGACGCAATGATGGCAAGAAGTAACTGCTGCACTGTGAACCGTCACATCGTGGGTGATCGTTCGAGATGGCAGGCCAGTTACAAGTTTCGATGCAAAGCTGTCGGACATGGCTTCTCGAGGAAGACTCATCTATATGTCGGATTAATTGCCCGATGTATATGTTCCGTCCGGAATACCCTCGGGACCGGCCGGAATAAGTTTTGGAACAGGAACGGAGGCCGGGATATGTGCAGATGTGCCGGCATATAATATGATCGCCGGGGCATAATGAAGAAAGGTATGTTGAACCTGTCAAGGCTCCACAGTTATGACTGGGGAACCTCGGCAGCTTCGGGGACTAGTGTCGGGGGGATGACCCCCGGTAGGGTCAAGAGACTAGAGAGACACAAGGTCTATGATTGACTTTATGCCGGGTTATCAAGGAAGGGCCTGGCCGGAATATAAGAGCATCGGCCAGGCCGGCATATAATGTGTATCCCGGCTGGTGTCTGGATATGCCGGCATAGCCGGAATACTGATATATGTGTGCCGGCATATACTCAGATATGCCGGCCTAATTATTTTGTGTGTTGTGCAGGAGCAGGGAAGGCCGGATTACCCGACCCTCGTAGGTCGTTGGTCCGGCATATAAGTCCTGGGTATGGCCAACGGTCATATCCGGGATGCTTAAGTCAACCAAGGTGTCACATCCCTACAATCAAGGAAGAAAACATCCAAGCATGGTAGCAGAGTAAGATGGCAGGGTGCACAGTGGAGGTTACCTACCCTCACTGTGCACAAGTACGAGCTTACCGCACGGAGGTAAGGCCACAGTTCAAGAGGTACAAGGTACAGGGATATGGCGTCCCATCGAGAGCAATCAGGGGCGAAGTCAAGGGTCTCTGCCATCGCCACCAGCTCCTGTTTGGAGTGTAGCCCTTGTCTTGTGGTCTTGTATGACCGTTGTAACCCTGGCCACCACTATATAAGGTGGCATAGGGAGCCCTGGTAAAGGGTTGAACGTTGGCTGATAGCTGTTGGTTGGTCACTCTGTACTCTTACACTTACCAGTTCATCTTCCTTCTCTAGCAGAGAGCTTGGAAGCACCATTGTGGTGTACTACATCGATCCATATATACAATCAGTAGAGCAGGAGTAGGGGTGTTATCTCCTTACGAGAGCCCCGAACCTGGGTAGATCAGTGTCTCTTTCTGTCGTGCTTTTTAGCTCGTTCCCCTCTCCCGAATCCTCCAGCATCTAGTCGGCCCCCATTTAAGCCATCCTATGGCATATGTTGTTTCACCACGACGACAATTTCCAGATCCCGCTATTGACTAATGATAGTGATCATGTCCACACATTCTCGAACCCGTAGGGTCAGACACTTAATGCTCATCGATGCTAGGGTAGTTTCGGGATTTATGGAAACTGTTTTGGAGAGTAACGGAGTTGTTCCGGGAAGATGATTAATGATTTATTAATTAACTGAATAAATAAATTTTAATATATATTTATTTATAGGAAACAAATATGGGCTAAAAAGTAGTTTATAGAAAGTTTTGCTAATGGACTAATTTTGTTGCCCATCTAGACAAACTAATAAGAAGGCAAAAAGGAAAAGGCAAAAGCAAACAAAAAAAAGGAAAGGAAGCACCTGGGCCGGCCGGCTGGGCCGACCACCGCACCAGGCTCGCGCGCGCGAGGCTCTCGCTTGGGATCGCTCGCTGTCTCCCACCTGGGCCGCTCGGCTGGGCCGCGCCAGGCCAGAAGGCCGCCCGCACCAGGCCGCGCCAGGCCAGAAGGCCGCCCGCACCAGGCCGCGCCAGGCCAGTTGGGCCTCGACCCACGCGCCCAGACCAGGCCCCAAAGTCGCCCAGGCCTTCCCCACGCTGGTAGACCGCGCCGGGCTGCTGCGAGCTGGTCGCTCGCCCAGGCAGCGACCGCTTGATTGGATCGATGCGGCGCTACGTGGCTTCTACGCCAAGGCTAGCGATTGGCTGATCGTGCACGCCAAGCTTCACCAGCGTGACCTAGGGCTGCCGCCTATAAAAAGGGAGAGAACGGTCGTGGCCAGGGACCAAAAATCGTTTTCAGCCGCCGCAGTGTTGTCTCTCCTGTAGCCTCCTTTTGTTCTATTTTGACTAGTTCTTTTGCCAATCTTCTTCCACCTCGCGCGCGTAGGCGAAGCCCTGCCCGCATGTACTCTCCACCATAAGCACCACGCCATCGTGCTGCTGATCCCATCTACCACTCCACCACACCTTACTGGACTGAGGAGGAGGAGGAGTCGCTGCGCTGTACGTGTGCAATGCTCGGAGGCGCCGCCTGTTGTGGCGCTTGGATCGGATCGGATCGGATCGCGAGGAGGAGACGCTAGTACGACTACGCCGACCATGTTCATCTGAACGTTTCCGCTGTGCGATCTACAAGGGTATGTAGATATAATCTCTCTTGCTCGTTGTTTTGCATCTCGTAGATTAGATCTTGGCTTGTTCTTGTTCGTCTTCATAGGAAAAAATTTGGTTTCTATGCTGCGAAACCCTTCATGGACTGCTTCCACTCAGCCACCAGTCCCGGCACCAGCTGGAGTTTCTTCGTGAGCCCTATGGCGGAAAGATGGGAGGCCCCGGCGATCTGCAGACTAGCGCATGCACCACGACCTGCGTCAAGAAGGTTGTCTAGCTCCTTCTTCGCGGCATCCATGACAATGCGTAGTCCTGATGCAGAGTCAACCTCCTCCTGCTCCAGTGAAGCTGCATAGCGGAAATCATCAAGCATCATAATGTAAACAAGCTATAAGCACAAAGTGCAAAGTATGGAGAAAAAATTTACCTAGTAGCGTCTTCTGGAAGTGGTCGAGGACTTCCCTTTCGTTGATTTTCAAAATCAATGGCGGCTTGACAAAGGTCGTCCACCTCCTTCTGCTTCTGGTGGCTGAGGCGCTCCTAGTCCTTCAACTGTTCTTCGAGACGGGTGTTCTCGGCCAGAGATTTCTGGACTTGAGTGTCCAACCCCTCCATCGCAATTGTGTGGCCCTTCTTCACCCCCTCGAGCGTTGACTCCAGCATGGCAGCATCTGCATGGCAGAAAGATTGCAAAGCATTGGTTGAATAGCAAAAAGGGGTACTATACTTGCAACATTAATGGCAAAAGGAAGTTACCGCTACGAGCAAGCTTTCCCTGCAGATCTGCCACAAGCACGCTTTTTTCTGCCAGCTCCTTCTCTTGTGAGCTGACGGCCTGGACAAGGTCCTCCACAACTTTCTTGTAATTCTGTTAAAAAGTATTGGTGTTAGTCACTCTTAGAGCCCTATGCCGGACAGGAATCTGCCATACCGCTCGGGGGTTACTCATATCGTTTTAACTTAGTCACTCTAAGAGCACTATGCCCGATAGGAACCCGCCATAGCACTCGGGGGCTACTCATTGCATTTTAACTTAGCTCTCTGACAGCACCGCTACAATAAAATGTATAGGGGCGCTTGGGGGCTACATGCTAAAAATTCCAAAGTAGTTTCTCTAAGAGCACCATGATGGATTATCAATAAGAATCCGCCATGGCGCTCGGGGGCTACAGGGAGTACATACCTCTTTCACAACACTAGTTCTCTGAACAAACAATGTCATAACAGATGAAATGTTATTGCTGGCCTCTTCTTGCAGGTTATCAAGATGGAAAAGAGCATCTGCTCTCTTCTTCCACTTCGCAGCATCTCCAGCTTCCTCTGTATTCCGACCTTTTTAGCCAAACTTCTGCCAAAGGTCACCTTCTTTGGACCCTAGCAGATGTGGTGGTGGGCATGGCATCCTTAGCCGAAGCTTTAGCCATTTTACTAGCTTTTGGGGCAGATGTTGAGGGAGCGGTTTGGCGGATTGGTGCGTCAGGTCTCGGGGGGATTATGGTGGGAGATGACCTTTCCTTCAAAGGAACTTTCTGGCCAGCAAATATCTTCTGCCTATACATAAATTTCAGATTAGAAAGGTGATGATGGATGAAATTCAAGAGTCTGTTATACTTACTTCCGTTCGGGCAGCTTGATGGTGGCGGCAGATCCGGGCATGGTTTCTAGCAGGCCACGTAAAGCAGGTGATGGATGGCGGGAGATAACCCTTTTGCCAATAACACGCATACGTCCGCCAGAGTCGCAAACCCTGCGACGAACAGCTGCCACAAGCTCTTCTGCTATAGGTTCTTCTTGAGAAGGTCCTGCATCTCCCGCCATTGGCGAGGCCTTGTGTCTCTTTGGAGAAGGGGATGTCTCCTCTTCATCATCTGTAAGCTCTTTAGGCCGCGGGTAGCGGACGATGGGACCAAGCTCGGAAAGAGGAAGGGTGGATATCTGCAAGAACGAGCAAGGCATGAAATCAAAGAATAAGATGGTAATGGCGGAATAAAGGGTGATTCACCTCTGGGCAATTGCCATTTTCGAACATTGGAATCTTTAGCTTCAACTCTTCATCACAACCAACCTTGATGATATTGCGGATCCGACGCTTGATCTCTTTAGGAGTTAATTCCTCCTTGGTGTAGTGTTGAGCATCATCGATACCGCTATAGTCACACATAAGAGTTGGGCAGTATTGAAGTGGCTGATTCTGCCGTGAGATCCAGCGGTGGATAGTATCTGCGCCAGCCAGACCAACAAATACAAGTTTTGAAATCCGCTGGGAGTAAAGCTGGCATTCAGCACCCATGGTGGAATCCTCCATGGTTCCCCAACTGTCTTGCTCCTTAGCTGGTCCATCAACAAAAGACTGATACGTTGCAAACGTATCTATAATTTTTGATGCTCCATGCATGTTTTACACCAATTGCTTTGTGTTTTGTTTACACTTCGTGGCATTTTTATGCATTTTCTAGAACTAACCTATTAACAAGATGCCCTAGTGCCAGTTCCTGTTTTCTGTTGTTTTTGTATTTCAGAAAAGTTACACGTGAAATATTCTCGAAATTGGACAAAACGAAAGCCAAAGTTCCTATTTACCTGACACAAAGACGAAGTCCAAAGGAAAGACGGAGGAGGACTAGGAGGCGTCCGCACCATAGGGTGGCGCGGGCCACCCCCTGGCCACGCCACCAGGTGGTGTGGGCCCCTGGTCCACCCTCTGACATCGCCCTTCCGCCTATAAATTGCCTTCGTCGGGAAAACCCTAAGGGACCAATCACTTTTCCACGAAACATACTGCAAGCCGCCGTCGTCGACCCGAGATCGGGAGGGTCTAGAAGCTCTTCCCAGCACCCTGCCAGAGAGGGGAATCATCACCGGAGGCCTTCTTCATCACCATGCCAGCCTCCGGAGTGATGCGTGAGTAGTCCACCACTGGACCATGGGTCCATAGCAGTAGCTAGATGGTTGTCTTCTCCTCCATGCGCCTCATGTGTACATCTTGTGAGCTGCCTATCATGATAAAGATCACCTTTGTGTAATTCTACATGTTGTGTTTGTTGGGATCCGATGAATATTGAGTACTATGTCAAGTTGATTGTTGATTTATCATGTATATGTTATTTGTGATCTGGCATGCTCTCCATTGCTAGTAGATATCTTGGCCGAGTAGATGCTAGTGACTCCAAGAGGGAGTATTTATGCTCGATAGTGGGTTCATGCCTCTAGTAATCTGGGAGAGTGAAAATAACTTCTAAGATTGTAGATGTGTTGTTGCTACTGATGTCTCACAGGACCAGTTGGGAAACCCCAAGAAGAAGGTATGATGAGCACAGCAGTAAGTTTTCCCTCAGTATGAAACCAAGGTTTAATCGACCAGTAGGAGAAAGAAACCACTTCCGAAGGTTGTTGCTAGCTGACTTTGGCAACGGCACCAGAAGAAGCCTTTGATGGCGCGGTGTCTGTGCCAGCAGCAACGTGGAACCTGCACACAACACAACCAAGATACTTTGCCCCAACTTGTAGTGAGGTTGTCAATCTCACCGGTTTGCTAAAAACAAAGGATTAAACGTATCGTGTGGAAGGTGATATTTGTTTGCAGTAAAATAGAGTAATGCTTGCGGAAAGTAAATAGTGCTTGCAGTAGAAAGTAATATACGTAAAAGAATGGACCGGGGTCCACAGTTCACTAGAGGTGTCTCTCCATAAAGATAAATAACATGCTGGGTAAACAAATTACAGTTGGGCAATTGACAAAATAAATAATGCATAACAATGCATGTACATGTCATGAAGATCACTATGAGATTCACTTGGGCATTACAACATAATACATAGACCGTAATCCAACTGCAGCTATGACTAATAATCCACCCGCCGGATATCATCCGAACAACCGTTGGGTATTAAGTTGCAAGCAACAGATTATCTCCTTAAGCAAAGTGTGTAATGTAAATAATACAAATGTCCTTGAACAAGAGATTGTTGTTTTTTCCCTAGTAGCAACAGCACATCTACAACCTTAGAAGTTATTGTCACTCTCCCAGATTACTAGAGGCATGAACCCACTATCGAGCATAAATACTCCCTCTTGGAGTCACTAGCATCTACTCGGCCAAGATATCTACTAGCAACGGAGAGCATGCAAGATCATAAATAACATAGACATGATAAATCAACAATCAACTTTACATAGTACTCAATATTTATCGGATCCCAACAAACACAACATGTAGAATTACTTAACGATGATCTTGATCATGATAGGCAGCTCACAAGATCTAAACATGAAGCACATGGAGGAGAAGACAACCATCTCGCTACTGCTATGGACCCGTAGTCTAAGGTATACTACTCACGCATCACTCCGGAGGCTGGCATGGTGATGAAGAAGGCCTCCGGTGATGATTCCCCTCTCTGGCAGGGTGCCGGGAAGAGCTTCTGGACCCTCCCGATCTCGGGACGATGATAGCGGTGACTTGCAGTATGTTTTCTGGAAAAGTGTTTGTCCCCTTAGGGTTTTCCCGTCGAAGGGAATTTATAGGCGGAAGGGCGATGTCAGGAGGTGGACCAGGTGGTCCCACCACCTGGTGGCACGGCCAGGGGGTGGCCCGCGCCACCCTATGGTGCAGCTGCCCCTTGGTCCATCTCTGTCTCTCCTCTGGACTCTGTTTTCATGTTAGGTAAATAGGAACTTTGGCTTTCGTTTTGTCCAATTCCGAGAATATTTCCTGTGTAACTTTTCTGAAACACAAAAATAGCAGAAAACAGGGAACTAGCACTATGGCATCTCGTTAATAGGTTAGTTCCAGAAAATGCATAAAAATGCTACAAAGTGTAAACAAAACACAAAGCAATTGGTGTAAAACAAGCATGGAGCATCAAAAATTATAGACGCGTTTGAGACGTATCAGCTACTAGGGAGAAAACAACAATCTTTTGTTCAAGGACATTTGTATTGTTTACATTACACACTTTGCTTAAGGCGATAATCTGTTGCTTGCAATTTAATACCCAAGGGTTGTTCGGATGATATCCTGCGGGTGGATTATTAGTCATAGATGTAGTTGGATTACGGTCTATGTATTATGTTGTAATGCCCAAGTGAATCTCATAGTGATCTTCATGACATGTACATGCATTGCTATGCATTCTTTATTTTGTCAATTGCCCAACTGTAATTTGTTTACCCAGCATGTTATTTACCTTTATGGAGAGACACCTCTAGTGAACTGTGGACCCCGGTCTATTCTTTTACATTTACATTACCATCTACTGCAAGCACTATTTACTTTCTGCAAACATTATTTACTTTACCATAAATAAACATCTATTTTGACACTATATGTCTAATCCTTTGTTTACAGCAAACCGGTGAGATTGACAACCTCACCGTAAGTTGGGGCAAAGTAGTTTGGTTGTGTTGTGTGCATGTTCCACGTTGCTGTTGGCACCGACACCACGCGCAAGAGTTTCTCTGGCGCCGTTGCCAAAGTCAGCTAGCAGCAACATTCGGAAGTGGTTTCTTTCTCCTACTAGTCGATTAAACCTTGGTATCATAACTGAGGGAAAACTTACTATTGTGCTCATCATACCTTCCTCTTGGGGTTTCCCAACTGGTCCTGTGAGACATCAAGACTTTTTCTGGCGCCATTGCCGGGGAGAAACAAGATTTCTGCAAGGGGAGTCTCTCACTTCCAATCTTTTTACTTTGTTATTGTTTTGCTTAGTTTCTTTACTTTATTTTGTTTGCATCTTGTTTATCAAAAATACAAAAAAAATTAGTTCCTTTTATAGTTGTTATTTTTGTTTATCTGTTTTAGTCTTGCAAGAATGAGTAATCCTGAGAACACCAAGTTGTGTGAGTTTACTAGCACGAACAACAATGATTTCATCTGCACTCCTATTGCGCCACCTGCTCCTGAGGCAAATTTCTATGAAATTAAACCTGCTTTGTTAGATCTTGTTATGAAGGTGCAATTTTCTGGTGTTAGTACTGATGATGCTGCTGCTCACCTCAACAATTTTGTAGAGCTATGTGAGATGCAGAAGTATAAGGATGTAGATGGAGATATTATTAAGCTTAAATTGTTTCCTTTCTCTTTGAGAGGAAGAGCTAAAGATTGGTTGCTATCTTTGCCTAGAAATAGTATTGATTCTTGGGTTGAGTGCAAAGATGCTTTTATTGGAAAATATTATCCTCCTGCTAAGATTATATCCTTGAGAAGTGACATAATGAAGTTTAAACAGTTTGATAATGAACATGTTGCTCAATCTTGGGAAAGAATGAAATCTTTGATAAAGAACTGTCCCACGCATGGACTTATGATGTCTATGCACGCTTCTATCCTTGTAGACAGTGTTGGGCCTCCAAGTGCAGAGGTTCGTAGAACAGCAGCAAGTTTCCCTTAAGTGGATCATCCAAGGTTTATCGAACTCATGGAGGAGGAGGTCAAAGCTATCCCTCTCAAACAACCCTACAATTACGATACAGAAAGTCTCTTGTGTCCCCAACACACCCAATACACTTGTCAGATGTATAGGTGCACTAGTTCAGTGAAGAGATAGTGAAATACAAGTAGTAGTGATGATTATAAGTAGTAAATGTAATCTGAAATAAATATTGCTGCGAGCAAACATGTAACAAAACTGAATGTAAACGGTGTTCAAAGCTTGGAAACAAGGCCTAGGGATCATACTTTCACTAGTGGTCACTCTCAACAAAATAACATAACTGAACCAATAGTTACTAACTTCACTATGCCACTCTAAACTATTCTCCAATGGAAAACAAACACTAATCATGCGTAGGGCTACGAAGCACTCCTCAAAGTTCGCATGCCCCCAAACTAGATTGTCCCACACTATCACCGTGAACGCACTAGATGGTTCCAACAAACACCGACAATTCATAGATACATTAACCAAAAAGACACACATAATGCGCACACTAGTCACCTTCACATTACGACACAAGGTGTCTCCGGAGTTTAAAATAACAAAGCACGAGAGTAGCATAATATCATAATAATAGCATCTACCAATTCAAATTGATACAAAGCTCACGATCACATAAAGATCACATCATGAGAGAGAGAGATGAACTACATAGCTACCGGTAGAGCCCTCAGCCCTGGGGGAGAACTACTCCCTCCTCATCATAGGAGACAGCAAGGTTGGTGGAGATGGCGGTGAAGTCGATGGAGACAGCGGTGGAGGCAACGACGTCGATGGAGATGGCTCCGGGGGCACTTCCCCGTCCCGGCAGGGTGCCGGAACAGAGACTTCTGTCCCCCGAAATTTGTCTTCGATGGCGGCGGCGCTGCGGAACTGTTCTAGGAAAAACACCGATTGATTTAGGGTTTTCCGTCCTGAGGCTTTATATAGGCGGAGAGGTGGCGCCAGAGGGTCAATAGGGCCACCTCACCATAGGGCCGCGCGGGCCAGGGGGCGCGCCACCCTATGGTGAGGCTGCCCTCTGGCCTCCCTCCGGCTCCCGTTAGGTCCTCGTCCTTCTTCCGGGAAAAATAGGAGTTTCGGCTTTTGTTTCGTCCGATTCCGAGAATATTTCCTGTGTATCTTTTCTGAAACACAAAAACATCAAAAAATAGGGAACTCGCACTGTGGCATCTCGTCAATAGGTTATCCGAAAATCGCATAAAAATGCCACGAAGTGTAACAAAACACAAAGCAAATGGTGCATAAACAAGCATGGAGCATCAAAAATTATAGATACGTTTGAGACGTATCAAGCATCCCCAAGCTTAACTCCTGCTCGTCCTCGAGTAGGTAAGTGATAACAAAAGAATAATTTTTGAGGTGGCATGCACCATCACAATTTTGATCAACGATGTAAAGCACTGAGTGATGGGATCAAAGAACTTAAAACATGGGCATAAGAGACATAATCTTGACAATAAAACTTAGCAACCATGTTATAACATGAAAAGTAACACAAACTAAAGATCATGAACAATGAAACATTGAAAGTCAAGTGTGTGTTCAAATCATATGGAAAACATATCAAAGTGGTTTTCAGCTTGTCCTTCATGGAATAGCAAAACATAAATGCATAGGACACCTTCAAGTTTAAGAGGGCGACTAGATACAAATAATTTAAGAACAAGCAAAACCATAATCATGAATCAATCAATGATAAATTTTGGGACTATGCACATTAAACTCAGAATGGCAACTGTGCTCTCTTAGACGGTGCATAAAGGTAGAAGGTGGAGACTCAACATAAAAGTAAAAGAAAGGCCCTTCGCAGAGGGAAGCAGGGATTAAACATGTGCTAGAGCTTTTCATTTGTAAAACAGAGAGATAAAAATTGGTTTTGAGAGGTGGTTGTCTTTGTCAACGACTGGTAATGGGGTTCTTACTATCTTCCATACAAAAAGGAAGCAAGTTTTTGAGAGAGAGAGATTGGCACTTTTGTGCTCTTTTATAAAGCTTGGCACTCCTCCCCACCTTTTTCCTTTCACAAACCATGGCTAACCGATTCCATCGGGTGCCCACCAACATTCACATACCATGGAGGAGTGCCTTTTTACTTTTCTTTTTTCACTTTTTTCTTTTTGGAATAAAACAATATGGAAGAGAGCAAATCCGACCACTACGTCCCCATGAGCTGAAAACAGTGTCACAAATCGAGAAGTATTTTGAAGGTTTTTGAAAGGTAGCACATGAAAATTTACTTGGAATGGCTTACAAATACCATGCATAGGAATTTATAGTGGACTCATTGGCAAACTTGGTTTTTGGGAGTTGGATGCACGAGTAGAGCTCATACTCAGTACAAAATGAAGGCTAGCAAAAGACTGGGAGCGACCAACTAAGAGAGCAATAACGGCCATAATCATGCATAGCGACGAAACATCATTAAAAGAAGCATAAAATGGCATCACAAGTCAAAAACAAAATGATCATAGAGGCTTATGGTGACTTTGTAAGAGTCAAACATGTTGTAAGCATGCGCCAAGTCAACCCAAATAAAGCATCAAGGAGAAAACCAAATAAATGTTTCCATATAATAAAAACAACGCATGATTTTTTCAAAGGCTCATTAAGCAATCTGAGTCATTTGAGACAAGTCATGCTATAGCAAAAACTACTAAACATACTATCAAAACAACATCAAGCATGGCATGTAAAAGTCTAAGCCGCGGTCTAAACAAGCTCCTTTTTGTACCACTTTTTTGCATGAAAACTTTTTCTCTTTTCCAACACCATTCAAACCTTTTTGAAACAACTCTTTTGATGAAAACCAACATAGACCAGTGGTCTAAATACACCTTGATGCAAAGATATAACAAGATCTGAACAAAAATCAAGGTGAAAAATGAAAGCTAAACGCAGTTCGAGAAAAAGAGAACACTCGTTGAACGATAAGAGTGAAAACTAGAGTGTTCTTGGCAATGAAAAACAGAGCATAGCTCTCTCCAAAACAAACATTATGTGATCCAAACATTTATTGCAGCAAATAAAACAAAAGAAAACTGAAAGCGAAAACAACTGACGCTCCAAGAAAAACACATAGAATATGAAGCAATAAAAATATAGTGTCTTGAAAGGTGACCTATTTTTTGTCGATGAAGAAAGGGTGCCTCGGGGGCATTGATGGCTTGTAAGTAATATCCTATTGGGAACCCCAAGAGGAAGGTATGATGAGCACAACAGCAAGTCTTTCCTCAGTTGTGAAACCAAGGTTTGTCAAACCAGTAGGAGAAAGCCAAACTTCTAGAAGGTGATGCTTGCTAGCTTCGCGACACTCCGGACAATGGCGCCAGGAATATTATTGGTGTGTCTTCACCTAGCAGCAACATGAAACCTGCACACAACACAACCAAGAACTTTGCTCCCAACTTACGATGAGGTTGTCAATCTCACCGGTTTGCTGTAAACAAAGGATTGAGCGTATCGAGTGGTAAAAGGATAATAGTATGCAAGAAAGTAAACAGTACGAGTAAAAGTAAAACGGTATAGCAATGTAAAGGAAATTGGACCGGGGTCCACAGTTCACTAGTGGTGTCTCTCCATAAGATAAATAATAATATGCTGGGTAAACAAATTACAGTTAGACAATTGATAGAATAAAGATAGCGTACATATGTCATGAGGATCACTATGAGATTCACTCTGGGCATTACGAAAAAATACATAGACCGTAATCCAACTGCATCTATGAATAATAATCCACTCACGGGGAGTCATCCGAGTACCCCTTGAGTATTAAGTTGCGAACTACAGATAACTGCATTAAGCAAAGTGCATAAAGTAAACAAAGCAAATATCCTTGGACACAAGAATGTTGTTTTCTCCCTAGTGGCAATAGCATATCTACAACCTTAGAGGTTTCTGTCACTCCCCCAGATTAAATAGAGGCATGAACCCAACTATCGAGCATAAATACTCCCTCTTGGAGTCACTAGTATCTACTCGGCCAAGATATCTACTAGCAACGGAAAGCATGCAAGACCATAAACAACATAGAGATGATATAAAGATATATGATTCAGCACATCAACTTAACATAGCACCAATACTCATCGGATCCCAACAAACACAACATGTATGATTATATAAAGATGATCTTGATCATGTAGGGCAGCTCACAAGATCTAAACATGAAGCACATGGTAGAGAAGACAACCATCTAGCTACTGTTATGGACCCGTAGTCCAAGGTAGACTACACACTCATCACTCCGGAGGCGACCATGGTGGTGTAAAAGGCCTCCGGCAGGGTGCCGGGAAGAGCTCCTGGATCCTCCCAATCTCGTTTCGATGATGGCGGCGGCTTGCAGTATGTTTCGAGGAAAAGCGATCCGTCCTCTAGGTTTTTCCCATCGAGGGGATTTTATAGGCGAAAGAGCAGCGTCAGGAGTGGGGCCACCTAGCCTCACCATGGGGTGGCACGGCCAGGGGCTAGGCCGCACCCCCCTGTGGTGAGCCTGGCTCCTGGCCCCCCTCCGTCTCATCTTCGGTCTTCGCGGAGCTTCAGTAAAAATAGGAGGTTCGGCTTTTGTTTCGTCTAATTCTGAGAATATTTCCTATATAACTTTTCTGAAACACAAAAATAGCAAAAAACAGGGAACTGGCACTGTGGCATCTTGTTAATAGGTTAGTTCTGGAAAATGCATAAAAATGCCACGAAGTGTAACAAAACTCAAAGCAAATGGTGTATAAACAAGCATGGAGTATCAAAAATTATAGATACGTTTGAGACGTATCAGGCATCCCCAAGCTTTGACGCTTGTACTTCTTGGTTATTTCTTGGGGTGACATGGGCATCCCCAAGCTTGAGCTTTTGTCCATACTTCATCTCATCTCATCACTCTCCATTCCCTACACTTGAAAACTTCCTTCATACAAAACTTCACACAATTCTATTAGAAACATTAGTATAAGCATAATAGTAAATCAACCCTTTTGGTTCAGTTTAAAACTCAAAAACACCACATATAAAGTATATACTACTTTAGCAACTTCCTCAAAAGTTCCATGATCAAAAGAACTCAAAAAGAAAGCGATCGAGAGGCAAACACAAATAGTGGCAGGAATCTGTCAAAACAGAACAGCTGTCAAAGGTCGAATTTTTCGAGGGCCTTCTGTTGCTCAAATCGAAAAGTGCAAAACTAATGAAAGTTTGGATATAACCTGGGGCATATGATCAAGAAATTTCAGATCAAAAAGATATTCTGAGAATTTTCACGAATTTTTATGGTGCAGCGCAGAAATCTGTTTCAGGACAGCAACTTTCCCAAATCTTACCTCCCTCAAATTAGAGGTTCTTCTTGGCACAACAATGAAATAAAAATGATAAGGAGCAGTCATTACAGTAGTAATAACTTCCAGGACTCAAATAAAATAAAAAGTACTAAAAAGAAAACAATGGGTTATCTCCCAAGAGTGCTTTTCTTTAACGCCTTTGAGCTAGGCGCAGTGATTTAAAAAGATGCTCATGTAGGCGCCATAAAAGAGCTTAAGGCAAAGGCGCCATATAAGAACTTGAAGCAAGAGAGAGCATCAAAAGGCAAATATGAAACACATTTAAATCTAAACCACTTCCTATGCATAGGAGTCTTGTAAGAAAATAAATCAACGAGGCACATAGTAACAAGCATGGGAAGACAAAATAAGTACAACTTCAAGAATTCCAACAAAAAGAGGGGAAACTTAATATTGTTGAGATCCATCAAACTATGTTTCCCTCTCATAATAACCATCAGTAGCATCATGAATAGAATTAACAATATAACTATCACATAAAACATCCTTATCATGAGCCACATGTAAACAACTATCTCCCAAAGTGTGTTCATAAGTAAACATATCATTATTGGAAGGAACATGGATAGCACTAATGGTACAACAATTATTAACCTCATAATTTTCAGAATCGGTACCAAAAAGATTTTCAATATCAAAAGTAGAGTGCTTTTCCCAATCATGATCACTAATATAGGTAATAGGCATAAGAACATCATCGAGTTCAGACTCATCAAAAACTATACTAGGAGCAACATGATTAGGGGAAGATATCGTTTCCTCTCTCCTTTTACTCCTCTTCTTCTTCTTCTTACTCTCTTCTTTAGGAAGGATAGGCTTGAAAGGAAGCTTCTCCACATAATCTGGTTTACTGACAGAAACGACAGAAGAAACTTTGGAGGCTTCCTCCTTTTTATTAATAAGATAGAAACAAAAATCATCCCTGTCAAATTTGGGTAAAGCATCCTCTTTTATAACGTTTTGTATGTAAGTATTTGTGAGGCAATCTTTAACACAATAGAGATGACAACCATGAAAGATGCTATTAATATCAAGAGCACTCATATCTACCAAAGAAGTCTTTCTAGATAACTCTTCACACCCTAAAAATAAAGTAAACTCATCATGCTGATTGGGAGTGATTTTGTCATCACAAGACAAAATTGCGGTCCTCATTGGATGAGAAAGGTCATTATTATGGCCTAAGCATTGAAAATTAAAATGACCCTTTCTATGGCAAAGTTCACAAATAAAAGGATAAAGCTCACAAACCGCTTCACCAAGCTCATCTAGAGCCTTGTGCCACATTTGGGTTTCTTCAATCCTGTGGTGGATACAATAATCTTCCTTGTCGTGACTCTGTTCACAAGGTCTAAGTACTCAACAAAAATTAACATGCTTATAAGAAATAGTACTTTCAGAAGTTTGAGCATGTTTATTGCAATCATCAATAACAATATCACTTTCTATGCAAGTGTCTTTAAAAGGTTCATGATACACGTCCCCATTTCCCTTAGGGATGTTAATATGGGAAGCAAAGGCTCTAAATCAATTAACCATAATTTGAGGATCAAGACCATATTTAGCACTAAGCTCTTAAAAATGAGAAGTTTCAGCGAAAGACTTAATGCAATCATACTCATAATTTATACCTGATCCTTTACCTTTGTCGCTATCCCAATCTCCGATATTGCTTTAAATTGTTTCAAGCAAATCCCACTTGGCGTCAACCTCCTTGCTTGTGAAAGACCCATCAAAGCATGCATCTAGATAGTCCTTGTAATATTCTGAAAGCCTTGCATAAAATTATTAATAACAATATTACGGGGAAGCTCATGAATGGGACATTTGAGCATTAGTGACTTCAATCTTCCCCACGCTTAGGCAATGCTTTCTCCATCATGAGGATGCAAATTATAAATATAATATCAGCGTCTTATACCATTCCGCCGCTCTGCCCTTCAGTGATAAAGAAAATAGCTTCCTCTTAACTTCACCTGTAGAAATACTTGCACACTTGAACAACTCGCATAATCTATTAAATATTAAAAGTAAATGACGGGCTCTCAGAATTAAGAGAAATAGTCTAGAAAATCCCACAATAATTAGAAAAATCTGGCCATCAATTTATCTAATTAGCTGATGACAGCCGATGGATCTTGGCGATAATGTTTCTCAATAAAATTACCCACCACTACCCTCCATAATCTATTAAATATTAAAAGTAAATGACGGGCTCTCAGAATTAAGAGAAATAGTCTAGAAAATCCCACAATAATTAGAAAAATCTGGCCATCAATTTATCTAATTAGCTGATGACAGCCGATGGATCTTGGCGATAATGTTTCTCAATAAAATTACCCACCACTACCCTCCATAATTATTTACGTACCCCTTCAATAATAAATCTTCTAGCTAACAATAAAATAGGTCACAATCTCTTCCATCAAACAAAAAACATGCTACCACGTTACGCATGCCGCCGCTGCCTCGATGCTCTTGCCTGGCCAACGCAATCTAGGTGCTGCCTCATAATCAGCTTCCTGCGGTTCGGCGCCAGTAAAATTTTGGTTGCCGATGCCAAGATTTTCCGATTGATTGAAGAACTGATCCGGTGAAGATTCATCGCTGGCGTAATGCAAGCTCTCTGGATCGACATGTATAAGCAATATGCAGGCACATAGTGGCTCTCAAAGTCTCAAAACATAGAGCAAACTCGGAAATAAAAGGTAATTTTTCTCAATCTAATTTCTTCCGCCAGTGGCTTTGTTGCCGTCTTCAACGCCGGACCATTCTTTTTCCAGCATGGCCGGTCGTTTGGTTGCCGCTCTCAATGCCACTTTATTTGTTTAAGCTGGGACCTGCATTAGCATGGGCGATGGCATACATGGCTTCTTTTGGATCGTTTTTTATTTCTTCCGGTTTGGTCTCCTAATCTCCTTGCAGGTGGATGGGATCGGGATTGGAGATGGAGGAGGAGCTGTGTCTAATGCTCCAACACGTCCACGCCCATGTGACGGCCGTCCGACCAGCCGCAAGTTGAGTATTTGATCGAATGCTTCCATACCTGCTACATATTTCAATATTGTTTGGTAAGATCAGAATAGAAAATTGGGGAAACATGCATCAGGGTTGATATGATTAACTTTTAGGATGTGATTATTGGTTAAGATGTTCTACCGATGATGCAAATTTGGTGCACATAGATGGAATATAACATCATGCATCCATGCAACATGGGTGGATTCATGGAATTAAAACTTGCTTCATGCGCAATGTCAGGCATCCCCAAGCCACTGGTAGTTGCAGGTGAGATTACCAGAGTGCTACATATATTTCTCACAATACATTATAAAAGATTTATATATGCATGATCAAAGGCTGTGGAGGCGGCAAATTCACTCTATCTTTTTCTGAACTTCATAAATTTTGAAGCCCTTCCAGTTCCGATCATTTAATCTAGCTGTTATGGGGATGACCCCAGGTAGTCCCAAGTCGACAAGTCAACAGGGCGGCAGAGCGTCGTCGACCTTCAAGAATTCGGGACATCTTCAGGGATGGTTGCAGAGGCCAGGCCGGCTCCCAAGGCATGGCCGGCTGCCATGGCCTGGCCGGCTCCGAGGTCATGGCCGGCTGCCACCTTCATGCTTGGCCGGCTGGGGCTCCCATGTAGGTGGCCGGTTTCTTGCCTCCCAGGCATGGCAATTTGCCTCCATCCTACAGATGGCCGGCTGCCCAGAATTCAACACCCACATCCCGTCGGGTGTGGGTCGAGGGACTGTGGCCGGCCATCTCCCACGTCTAGACAGGACGACTCTATAGTGATGACCATACCACGGACGGAGGCGGTACACTGCTACAGCCCGACCTACAGATAAACAGCGTTGGACTGACGTCAAGGTTTTTGTCCTTTTCTCTCTCTCATGTACCCTGGGCACCGTGTATATAGGTGACCCAGGGCTCCTCACAAAGGGGGTCACAACCCATAGCATAGGAGAAAACTCCCTGTTACACCCTCAAACAATTCCTCTCTGGAAAACTACACAAATCAAGGAGCATCACTGTAACTCTTCTTCTCCATAGCTAAAATCCACTAGGAGTAACGGTTTTACCTCTACCATGGTGTGCTTTGCTATGATAATCAACAAAAGACATGGTAGGACTATAACAAAACAAGTTTTCACACAGGGACAACTATATGTAGCATACACAAGAGTGACAAGAAGGGATGCGCTGCGGGTTACTGGTCAATGACAAAGATAGCAAAGAGGATGATGTTGTCAAGAACATAGTCTACAAAGAATTTTCTAAAGGTATGGCAAAATGACATCTTTTCTCTATACTACTACTTTAACTAGATGATGCTATAAACCTTTCAATATATATATATAATCACAAATAGAACTTATTATTTCCCTCACAATAACACAGTTAACATAAATTCTTTATAGATATCTCCAAGTTGTTATGCACTATATCATCCCAAGCATGGAAAAAAGTGGAGGGACATTAAAAAGCACTCGGATTTTAGTCTAACAAGCACAACCTTACAATATATATTTCATCAGTAAGTTAAACTTACAACAGTCATTTTGAGATGGCCAATTGGTGAAATTGTAAATGTAAAATGGTTTATAGTACAGAAGTGCATAACAATACCAATTGCAGAACTAAGGATTTCAAACCACACAATTAGGTAACATCTTATGGATCCCCAAATATGTGGTATGACCACTGCAAAATCTATCTCGTCAGACATCCATCAGGTTGCTAATTGTATAACCAAAATAAAACTGCTATGAACCTCACTAAGAAATCATTGGTGTGTGATCTATTTAAAATTACTTAGCAGTGAGAAAATTGCCACACACAAACAGGAAACAAAGAGAGATTATGACCCTGAAACGCTGAAAACTAAATAGTAGTGGAATACTTCAGGTAAGCAGTCATATCTATGAAAGAGAATGACAAATATTTACATTTTATTATCTTTGGATACGATATGAGCAAAGAAAAAATAGGTCTGCTAATGCCATGGTTGTAGAAATCATTTACTTCCTGGAAATAATTTTATGGGACGGAGAAACAATTATGAACAACGTATGCAGAAGACCTGGTCATGAAAGCTCCACCATATTAACCTGACATTGAGATTTAATCAACAAAAGAAGAAGACAGGAAGAAGAGAAAAGAGCATCGTTTCATATGACAACAGGCAAAAATTGGTACTTTGATTGCAGAATGGAAATTGAAAAAGACAGAATGGTACCCAATTCGTAGCAGCGTCCTCGCCAATTCACAACACCGCCAGGCAGCAGGCCCTATATCGTCTACAGGTACACGGCGGAGAGACAGCCGGACATTAGCCCCAATATGCGCCGCAAACCTCGAACTCCTGGTCGGGCCGAAGCTGCTCACCTCTTCCGTGTGGCCGTCCGCCATGGTCCTGCAAGTCCAGCAGCAGTAACTCATTCTCCAATTGAACCTCAATTTGATGCGAGTGAGAGAATTGGCGATCTGATTTGGTGGATTCCTGGGAGCGGAGACTACCTCAAGTAGAGACCAGCGGTGCTCCCAAAAAAAAAGAGAAGTGGAACGGTGAGCTGTAGAGGGAAATGGGGAATTTTTTGTCCACGCCCATAAGCTCTGGATGATTGTATGTCTGACACTTCAGTGCAGCACGTATCGTTCAGGCTATGAATAACAAGCACTAATATTTCCATGTTTGAACGATAGTGTATTATTTTTGTTAATTTTATAATTAATGTATTATTTTAAAAATTAACTATAAATAAATAATAGTTGAAAATAATAAGGATATTTCATGGAAGAGACGTAAAGAAATTTATAGTATTTTTATTCTATATAACATGTAACGTAAAACTATGCACAATAAGCATGTGCACTAGACCCACAAAGCATAAACTTCAGGCAAAAGATGCAAGGAAGCTAATTCAACAACAAAATTATATGAATATTTATTAATTGTAAACTTGAAACTATATCACATTAAGAATAAATAATAATACAAAATCAATTGAGCAGTATGTTTACGCATATGCATTGAGTTAGAAAAAAATATAAGATTACAACTAATAAAAAAGTACCATATGCTTATCTTTATATGAAAGTCCATTAATAATATTTGAATATCCTCCCCTATGATTACTAATGAGCCGAATCTGCATTAGGTTATCCAGAATTATTTCTCTTTTGATGGATAATATAACAAAAAATAAAAAAAAACCGTCAAGATGTTCCCCGCGCATGTGCGCGGGCCACTCTGCTAGTTCATGTATAAAGAGAAAATGATCACCGGGATGGACAGTTCTATCCCCTAGATAGCAGTTATTCAAAGCACGTTCAACAATTTTCATAGGTATTTTAAAGGAACGAGGAGCACAAACATCATTAGAATCATCACATATGGGAGATAAAATATCATCAGAGCGAATTTCCTCCACTAAAGCTGGGAAACTAAAAATATCATGCTTAGCAAAACCAGCTTCCCCAAGCTTAGAACTTTTTATAGCATTAGCAATAACGGTATTCAAATAATTCATACAAATAACATCTCTATGCGAATAAAGCTCCAAAGGTTTTTCAAACACCCCAGTCTAAACTCAGGAAAGATACTATAAAACTTTTTATTTTCCATTAAGCCTAACTAGTGAAAATAAAAACAAGAAACAAAAAGATATAATTGCAGAATCTAAAGAAAATAACTTTGAGCACTCAACAGCAACCAAAAGACTTAGTAGCCAAAGGATGTGAGTACCTTTTATCTTACCTCTCCGGCAACGGCGCCAGAAAAGATCTTGATGTCTACGCACGCTTCTATCCTTGTGACAGTGTTGGGCCTCCAAGTGCAGAGGTTCGTAGAACAGCAGCAAGTTTCCCTTAAGTGGATCACCCAAGGTTTATCGAACTCAGGGAGGAGAAGGTCAAAGCTATCACTCTCAAACAACCCTATAATTATGATACAGAAAGTCTCTTGTGTCCCCAACACACCCAATACACTTGTCAGATGTATAGGTGCACTAGTTCGGCGAAGAGATAGTGAAATACAAGTAGTAGTGATGATTATAAGTAGTAAATATAATATGAAATAAATATTGCTGCGAGCAAACATGTAACAAAACTGAATGTAAATGGTGTTCAAAGCTTGGAAACAAGGCCTAGGGATCATACTTTCACTAGTGGTCACTCTCAACAAAATAACATAATTGAACCAATAGATACTAACTTCACTATGCCACTCTAAACTATTCTCCAATGTAAAACGAACACTAATCATGCGTAGGGCTACGAAGCACTCCTCAAAGTTCGCATGCCCCCAAACTAGATTGTCCCACACTATCACCGTGAACGCACTAGATGGTTCCAACAAACACCGACAATTCATAGAGACATTAACCAAAAAGACACACCTAATGTGCACACTAGTCACCTTCACATTACGATACAAGGTGTCTCCGGAGTTTACAATAATAAAGCACGGGAGTAGCATAATATCTGAATAATAGCATCTACCAATTCAACTAGATACAAAGCTCACGATCACATAAAGATCACATCATGGGAGAGAGAGATGAACCACATAGCTACCGGTAGAGCCCTCGGCCCCGGGGAAGAACTACTTCATCCTCATCATAGGAGACAGTAAGGTTGGTGGAGATGGCGGTGAAGTCGATGGAGACGGCGGTGGAGGCGACGGCGTCGATGGAGATGGCTCCGGGGGCACTTCCCCATCCCAGCAGGGTGCCGGAACAAAGACTTCTGTCCCCCGAAATTTGTCTTCGACGGCGACGACGCTGCGGACCTGTTCTGGGAAAAACACCAATTGATTTAGGGTTTTCCGTCCCGAGGCTTTATATAGTATCAGAGCCAGGTTGACCATAGGAGACCTTAGTTAGAATGGGCGTTAAATGAAACCTTTATAAAAGCAAGGAGTTAAGAAATGGTTTGAAATTTGCTTAGTCTTTCCTATCTGTTTACAAAGCTTTATACATGATTCAGATTTTGTCTACTTAAAATTTTGCACACTTGAGTTGATCACTAACCTAATCTAATCTAAAATTTTGTAGATGGCCCCGGTATTCGTTGAGCACTACCAGTTGGGCCATGGTGGCAGCCTTTGTTTCGAGCGTGACCTCACCACCCTGACCTTGTTCTTGGATTGTTTGTATCCGGAGTTCAAGGGAGCCGTGCTCAATGAGCACCCAGATGGAGAGCTACGGTGGCTCATCAGGGCTAGTTGCCGTGGCAAGAAGGGAAATTTGAGTTCTCCAAGGGTCAAGTTTGAGCTTGTGGAGAACACTTGGGCCGATGGTTTGGTCCGAGGTATGCAGGAGATGCACGCCCGCTTATGCGGACTGCATGTGGAGGAGGTCCAGGGGGAGCACTTTAGGAACTTTGCTCGGCGTGATGCGGATGGACGTCCCGCAAACATGCCCGGGCAGAATGAGCCGAGTACCTACATCGATCACATGGACTTCTTGCTGTACTCCACTCAGCAGGAGGCCGATCGTGCCCGTACCAAGGCCAACCTTGAGCACTTCGAACTGGTGGAGGCGAGGAGCACTATCAGGATACTTGCGAAGGAGCGCAAGAGCCTTCATCGTCAGCGCGATGAGAAGGATCAGGACATTGAGGAGTTGAAGGCCAATGTGGCTGAACTGACTGAGTACATTGAGAGCCTAGAGGATCACCTTGGTGAGGAGGAAGGCATTGATCTCCGCAAGGAGGATAATGCCCTCATTAGTGATGAGGATGATTTCATGGAGGACCTTGATGATCCGGAAGATGGTGGGCATAATGGATTCATTGTGAGTGATGAGGAGGAAGACCCCGAGGAGCCCGCTGTTTAGATCAGAGATCCACGTGTTATCTAGTTATGAGTTCCACTTTATTTTCACTTCGTATAGGTGTGAGTTGTATCCCCCTCTCTAGTAGACGAGTCGCCATGGTTTGATGTAAACCATTTGTAATGTGTGAACTCGTATGTATGTTGATGTTTGATGAATGAAATATGAATTTGGCCCTTAAGGCCTTAGTAAGACAAAAATTGCATCATCCATGTCACATTTAAAATCTTAGCAATTAGCTTTCCCTCTTGTCTTACACACCTTATCTTCAGATGCCGCAAGCACCCCCACCCCCGAACCCGGAAATGGCAGAACTGCTAAGGTTGATCATGGAAGACCGGGAAGCAGCCCAAGCTGAGCGCCAAGCTAACTTGGCCACTCTTCAGCAGATAACCCAGATGGCAATGAACCACAACAATGGCAATGGCAATGGCAATGGTGAAGGAGAAAACAATGGAAATGGTGATCACTGATCCAAGTTAAGGAGTTTCCAAAACACCAATCCACCTATATTCACTAAGTCTGAAGAACCCTTAGATGCCGATGACTGGCTTCGCACTATGGAAAACAATTTGGCAGTCGCCGAAGTTGGTGAAAATGAGAAGGTTTTGTACACCACCCACTATCTTGCTGGGGCCGCAAGAGCTTGGTGGGATAGCACTCGTGCAATGCAAGCCCAAGGGTATGTGATGCCTTGGGAGGAATTCAAGAGCAAGTTTAGCAAAGCCCATGTTCCGATGGGATTGGTTAAAAGGATGAGAGATGAGTTCAGAAATCTGAAGCAAGGTTCCCTGTCTGTGGTGGATTACCGTGACAAGTTCCTTACCTTGTCTAGGTATGCCCCAGATGACACCAACACCACTGAGAAGAAGCAAGAAAGATTCCTGGATGGACTTCATGATGAGATGCAATGTGTCTTGGTCAGTATTCAGTTTGCAGACCTGGAGTCACTGGTTGACTCTGCCATTCAGATGGAAGGCAAACTCAAGCAAGCCGCAGAGAACCGCAAGCGCCGCATGATGTATCAAGGCAACTCAAGCAACTCGTAGAAGCCAAGAGGAAATCCACCTATGGGTTTCGCCCCTAGACCTATGAGGCCACCTGCACCAGCTCCACGTCCCAACTATCCCAACCGTCCACCCGGCAACAACTTCAACCGTGCACCTCCAAGACCTAGTGGCAACAACTTCAACACCAATACTCCAAGGCCAAATGGCACGCCCGTGCTATCCAAGTCTGGTGACAAGTCTGGTGTTACCTGTTATGAGTGAAGACTCAAAGGGCATTACTCCAATGAGTGCCCCAAGAAGCTGAATGAAGCATCCAAGACCACTACCCCTGCTCAGCAGCAGTGCCGTGTTGGAAATGGCAAAAATTATCCACCAAGGAACCAGCCTCACTCTCGAGGCCGTCTGAATCACATGAATGTTGAAGAAGCTCAGGAAGCCACCGACGTTGTGCTGGGTATGTTCCTTGTTAACTCTATTCCTGCAAGAGTTCTGTTTGATTCTGGAGCTTCACACTCGTTTGTCACTAAGTTATTTGTTGATAAAAGTGGACTTCACCCAAAACCTATGAAGCATGCCATGTTAGTACAAATACCTGGGTCAACAACAAGGTCTGAGTGGAACTGTTTGGCAGTTCCCATAGAAATTCATGGAGTCGCTTTCTTAGCCAATTTGATAGTATTGGGAACCAAAGGTTTGGAAGTAGTTCTTGGTATGAATTGGATGTCTGCCCATCAAGGAGTGATAGATTGTGCCAAGAAAACCATCACTATGAAGAGTAGCACTGGAAGTATAGTGAAGCACATGTCCGTAAAACCAACCCAAACCACCCGATGTCATAAGAGTATCTCAGGACCAACTTTAGAGCAAGTTCCCATTGTCTGTGAATATCCGGATGTTTTTCCCGATGAGCTACCCGGAATGCCACCAGATCGGGATATTGAGTTTATCATTGAGCTTATCCCCGGAACTGGATCTATAGCCCAACGACCCTATCGTATGAACCCCGCTGAACTAGTTGAGTTGAAGAAGCAGTTGGATGACCTTTTGAGTAAGGGATTGATTCAACCAAGTTCTTCTGCTTGGAGATCACCTGTCTTGTTTGTGGATAAAAGTGACGGTTCTAGCCGACTGTGCACTGATTACCGCAAGCTAAATGATGTGACCATCAAGAATAAGTATCCTCTCCCGAAGATTGATGATCTATTTGACCAACTGACTGGAGCTCGAGTCTTCTCAAAGATAGACCTTAGAACTGGATACCATCAACTGAAGATCCGTGCAACTGATATACCCAAAACAGCCTTCACTACCTGATACGGATTGTATGAGTACACCGTAATGTCCTTTGGATTAACCAATGCCCCTGCTTATTTCATGAATCTCATGAATAAGGTTTTTATGGAGTTCCTGGATAAGTTTGTTGTTGTCTTCATTGATGACATTCTTATCTACTCCAAGTCTGGAGAAGAGCATGCAACCCATTTGAGATTAATCTTAGAGACTCTGAGAGAGCATCAGCTGTATGCCAAGTTCAGTAAATGTGAGTTCTGGTTGAAGGAAGTTGGATTTTTAGGCCATGTATTATCAGCTGGAGGAGTGTCAGTGGACCCAAAGAAGATCACCTCAGTCATGGAGTGGGAAGCTTCTACCACTCAAACTGAAGTTAGAGGTTTTCTCGGATTAGCGGGATATTACCGCAAGTTTGTTGAAGGATTTTCAAGCATTGCCCGGCCAATGACCCAACTCTTGAAGAAGTACAAGAAGTTTGAATGGACCCCTAAGTGTGAAGAAAGTTTTCAAGAGCTCAAGAAGCGGTTGGTGACCGCACCCATCCTAACCATGCCCGATATCACCAAAAACTTTGATGTCTATTGCGATGCCTCCAAACTTGGACTTGGTTGCGTGTTAATGCAAGAAGGCAAGGTCATAGCATACCTCTCCCGGCAGCTTAGACCTCATGAAGAAAACTATCCAACCCATGATCTGGAGTTAGCAGCTGTAGTTCTAGCTTTGAAGACCTGGAGGCACTACCTTATGGGTAACCGTTGTGAGATCTACACTAACCACAAGAGTTTGAAGTATATTTTCACTCAGAAGGAGTTGAACATGAGGCAAAGAAGATGGATAGAGTTGATCAAAGATTATGATCTGGAAATTCATTATCACCCCGGTAAGGCCAATGTGGTGGCCGATGCATTGAGTAGGAAGCCATGCTCATTAAATATGATGATCAAGGAGGAGCAACCCATGTTGCACCAAGAGTTTGAAAAATTTGGATTGGAACTAGTCAGTCAAGGATTCTTAGCCAACCTTGAGTTTCAACCCACCTTGATGAGCCAAATCAAAGAAGCCCAGAGGGGAAATGAGAGTATTGATGGAATCAAGCGCAGAATTAGTTCCGGCAAGGTGCCAGGATTTGAAGAAGATGATCAAGGAGTTCTTTGGTATAAAGGACGTATTTGTGTGCCTGCTGATTCAGAATTAAAGGAAGTGATTATGAAGGAAGCTCATGAGACACCTTACTCCATCCATCCCGGTGGAACCAAGATGTATCAAGATTTGAAGGAACAATTTTGGTGGCATGGAATGAAGCGTGAGATTGCATCGTTTATATCCAAGTGTGATATCTGCCAAAGAGTCAAGGCGGAACATCAACGTCCTGCGGGACTGCTGCAACCTTTGCAAGTTCCGGAATGGAAGTGGGAATCTGTTGGAATGGATTTCATCACTGGATTTCCAAGGTCTAGCCGTGGGAATGACTCTATTTGGGTCATTGTGGATAGACTGACCAAAGTTGCCCACTTTATTCCTGTCAAGACCACTTATAGCTCAGGGCAGCTGGCAGATCTTTATCTCTCCAAAATTGTCAGTCTGCATGGAATCCCTAAAACCATAGTTTCCGACCGAGGAACCCAATTCACCTCGAGATTTTGGAGAAGTTTGCATCAAGCCTTGGGAACCAAATTAGCCTTTAGCACAGCTTACCACCCTCAGACTGATGGACAGACTGAAAGAGTAAATCAAATACTTGAAGATATGTTGAGAGCCTGTGTTCTAGCCTATGGGGCTAAGTGGGAAGATTGTCTGCCTTTCGCGGAGTTTTCCTACAACAACAGTTATCAAGCAAGTTTGCAAATGGCCCCATTTGAAGCTTTATATGGAAGAAAGTGTCGTACCCCTTTGAATTGGTCAGAAACCGGAGACAGTCAGATATTTGGACCTGACATTCTGCAAGAAGCTGAGGAGAAAGTTCGCATGATTCGTGATTACCTCAAGGCAGCCCAGTCTAGACAGAAGAGCTATGCCGACAAAAGGCGTAGAGAGCTGACTTTCAAGAGTGGAGATTTTGTCTATCTTAGAGTATCACCTCTCAAGGGAATGCAGAGATTTCAAGTAAAAGGAAAGTTGCACCAAGATATATTGGACCCTTCAAGATACTAGACCGCAGAGGAGAAGTGTCTTATCAGTTGGAAATGCCCCCTGAATTGTCTGAAGTACACGATGTCTTTCACGTGTCCTTACTTCGGAAATGTCTTGAAGTGCCAGAGAAGCCAGAAATCTTCAAGAATATTGATCACCGTTCCGTAGACATCAACAAGGATTTGACCTATCGTGAAGTACCTATCCGTATCCTCGAGGAAGCATATAGAACCACTCGAACCCGAAGCATCAAGTTTCTGAAAGTTCAGTGGAGTAATCACACCGAAGATGAAGCTACTTGGGAACGAGAAGATTACCTACAGAAAGAGTTTCCCAATCTTTTCAGTTCCTAATTGGTGAATCTCGGGGACGAGATTCTTTTTAAGGGGGGAAGATTGTAACAACTCAGAAATTGTAATCCACTTCTTATGAATTAAAATACCAAATTTTGGACCAAGATAAAACTTTTTATCTATTATTGCATGCATACATGTATTTCCCATTATATGTTTTCTATGATTTTATGTGTGTTAATTTTGGTTGTGCACTAGTTAGTTAATTCTAACCTAACCAACAGAAGCAAGTGAGAATAATTATAAGAACCAAAGAAGGAAGAAACAAAAGAAAGAAAGAATAAGAGAAGAATAAGATGATCTAGGAAATCTGTTTGACTACCCTACTTTGAGCCCTTGGATTAAGAAATCTGTAACTCACCTCCATGTTTGGCCAGTTAGTTGAGCTTCACCAAGTCACATACAAACTCAACCAAGAAGTTGCTACCCAAAATTCAAATCAGAACATCACTCAAATTTCTGTCAAACTTTGAATCTGAATCAGTGACCAAACCTCAAATTCGAAATAAGATTTCTGCAAAACTTCTTCTTTCTTTGTAACAAAAATATGACAGGAAACCTTGGCCAATATGTTGATCACCCAAAGTGGAAAATTTCAAAAATTCGAATTTAAACTTCTTGCGAGCATTTCGTCGAACACCTGGAGGATGAAAATCGAGCAAATCTTGATCACTGTGAGCTTCACTGTTCTTGCTCGCTCAAACCCTGTCGCCATGCTCCTGGACGGTGCCTCGGTCGACCCCGGCGCCCTCTGCCCCGACCCAGGCCGTGAGAAGTGGAGGGAAGGAGAAGAACGCGCCCAGGACCCCCCCTCTCTGTCTCACCTCGTCCTGCACGACGCCGACCACCCTGCCCTCGCCAGCACCGACCCACAGCATGCCGCAGCCGAGACCAAAGCACCCCAGCACGCGAGCGAGGTCGCCGTGTCCGGTGTTGCTCGATGCGCATCGCCAGGGCCCCCGAGCCGGCGAGCTTCTGGACGCCCGCGCCCTCGACGCTCCGGCCTATAAAAGGCCCCGCCGATCAAACGAACCAACTCGCCCCGTCCCCAGCTACCTCCCAGACACGCTCGTTTCGCCCCGCTTGCTCTAGCTCGACGACGCCAGCCCCGCCGGCGAGGTACTGGACGTGGAGAGCGCCGCCGCGTTCGACCACCTGGGAGCAAGCCGCCGCTGGGAATCGGAGGAGGAGTCACGCCGCAGTCGTTTCCACCCCTCGCCGTCAAGTTCTTCTTCCTCTACGCACGCCGCCGTCGCCATCGTCGTCTTCACTGCTCGCAGGTGAGCTCCGCCCCTCTCCGTCGAGCACGAAGCTTGGGAGCCGTTAGATCTAGATCGTGCGGTAGCATACCGGTTCGGGGAACTTAAGTGACCTGACTAGTGGGACCCCCCTGTCAGGTTCCGTTTTATTCTTTCCCGCCCCGTGCGAAACGTTTTCTGGGCCGGCCCGTTCGGGTTCTGTTCAGAATCGGCCCGTTAGGATAGAAATCGGTCCGTTTCGTTTTTATTTATTCTCCCGCCTTTTCGAATTAATTCAAAATTGTTTCAGATATGTTTTTCAAACCTAAATTCTAAGAGTTTTACAAATCCATTTCTAACAAATAAATATGCGTTGGAAAGCTTATCAAATGCTCTACACTGTAGGATTGGTGAGAATTCAAATTGAGTTAGGAATTTAAATATTTATGAATAGTGTGACCCTAGCTTTATTAATCCTAGACTATTTCTAGAAAATTGTTTAAGCCTCCTAAAATCATGAAATCTAAATTGTGAACTCACCAATGACCTCCCTTACTGTTAGTCAACTCTAATCAACTCAAACCTTGTTAGTGTTATCAATTAGACCCTAACCCGACTCTAGTTAGTCACATAAAATGATAGATCCCTATCATACACTTAGATTTAAATTGCCCTCATTACCCATTTCACTTAGTTAACCCCTCCCCACTTGAACTAGTCTTAGTATCCCTAAACCAATACCAATGCTTAGAAAGTGAACAACACATGGCACTTAGTAGAAACTCTAACTTGCACACTTCATGAAAACTTGGGAGAAAACTTGCAACATAATTCAAATAAAATCCAACAGGAATGATATTGTTTGAAAACAAGTATGTGTGCTTGGGGTGTTGTTAGCATTGTGTAGTGATGATGTGCTTTGTGTTTATCCGTTATTAGACGCTAGTGTTGCCGAGGAGGATATTGGAGGGGATTATTATCAAGAAGAAGAAGAATACCCCGGACACTTTGCCAACCAAGGCAAGCCATCTTTTGAATCATACTCCAATTACCTAGGTTTACTATTGCATTCTATCTGTTTTAAGTAAATTGCATGATTGAATTGCTAGAGTAGAATGATAGATGTGTAGTGATATCTTGCTTAGCAAGAGCATCAAGCTGAGTTTATCCAACCTTACTTAGTGGTATCATCACTCATACTAGTTGCTTAGTCGCTAATAAAACTGAGGTCATCTATAAGGGGAACCCTAGTTGAAAATGTGTGACTTGAACTTGAATACTTGAATTAGAGGTTTCTCCTACAGGATGGTTTTATGAAGGAAAAATAATCTTGACTAAGAACTATAGAATGTATTTGCGAAATGACAACGAGTGATGTACTATGTGAGCCAGCCATACAGTACGACCACATTATCCTGGTATGGGACAGGGCTTAGTGGAGTAGTTTGTTTCTCCTTAGTGTAGACCCTACAAATGTAAATGGAAGTCCGACCAGGGACTCCTTTTCCAGGGCACCCTTGGCTGTGGCCGAGTTTCGCCTTGTCCTCCTCTTCATAGGTGGTTGGGGTACAAGCCAAAGAGCCCTCATTGAAAATGTACTGCCGGGGTAGGACCCTATTTCGGTTAGTGGCATTCCGGAGGATCAAGCGGCTGGGAACTTTGCACACTCTGGACAGCTTCTTGGAACTCCGGTGTTGAGGGGTACATCTCTAGGCGGTATTGTTTATGCTAAGGCGGGCAGGTGAAACATTATGGTCGGCTACTTGTCGTGGCATATGACGGTATGCGGGGAAGTTGCCCACACGATGAGTAGTCGGATGGTGTGGGTAAAGTGTACAACCTCTGCAGAGTGTAAAACTATTCGAATAGCCGCGTCCGCGGTCATGGACAGTTGGCAAGCTGTGCCTGGCTTTTGTCAAGAATGAAAATAACTTATGATGAACTGGGTGAATGACATGAATTGAATTGACTTGACTTGACCATGATGTTGACACAATTGAAGTTCCTCTTTAGATTGAACTTAGAGAACTAAACTTCTTGTCTACCAATGAACATTCTTGGGAAATAAAACTAGCTTTTACAAATAAACTTAGTGCTTAGTCCACCATATAAACCTTGCATATCTACTTCATCATTTCATTTATAAGATGGTTTGCGAGTGCATCCAATGTACTCATGGCTGTGTCCCTGGCTATCAACTTGGCCAGACTATGGGGAGGAGTGTCAGGAGGAAGGGTATGAAGAAGAGTACCAGAACTAAGATCGTCTCCATGAGTCGCCATTGCCTGTAGGGTGAAGGCATGGACCCGAAGACGTTATTTCCGCTGCTATATTGTGTTGTAATATGAACTTGGTCACTATGACCATTGTTTTTGAACCATCGTATTGTAATGTCTATGGAACTGGTTACCAACTACGTTATGTATATCGCAACAATGGTTCTGGGATTGCGGTGGAATACATAACGGGCACTTCGAATTTGTTATCAAATTTGAGGTCGTCACATATAGGCAGAGAGGCGGCGCCAGAGGGTCAGCAGGGCCACCTCACCATAGGGCCACGCAGGCCAGCGGGGCGCGCCACCCTATGGTGAGGCTGCCCTCTGGCCTCCCTCCGGCTCCCGTTCGGTCCTCGTCCTTCTTCCGGGAAAAATAGGAGTTTCGGATTTTGTTTCATCCAATTCCGATAATATTTTCTGTGTAGCTTTTCTGAAACACAAAAACAGTAGAAAACAGGGAACTGGCACTATGGCATCTCGTCAGTAGGTTAGTTCCGGAAATCACATAAAAACGCCACGAAGTGTAACAAAACACAAAGCAAAGGGTGCATAAACAAGCATGAAGAATCAAAAATTATAGATACGTTTGAGACGTATCAACTTACTACTTGGATGATTATCCAAACCTTTTATGCAGGACTAAATTTTTCTTCAAGAAACCTTTTGGATTCAGCTGCTGGAGGTACTTTTATGTCCATCACCTTGGGCACCGCAACAAAGCTCCTTGATAATATGATTGTAAATTATTCTGAATGGCACACCAAGAGAGTTCCACAAGGTAAGAAGGTAAATTCTGTTGAAGAAACATCTTCCTTGAGTGATAAGATTGATACCATTATGTATATGCTTGTTAATTGTAGAGCTCATGTTGATCCTTATAATGTTCCTTTAGCCTCTTTGGTTGCTCAAGAAGAGCATGTTGATGTGAACTTCATTAGAAATAATAATTTCAACAACAATGCTTATAGGAATAATTTTGGTAGCAACAATCATATGCCATATCCTTCTAATAGTGACAATGGCTATCATGGCAGACCTAGAATGCCTAGTGAAGAAAGGATTTTAGAAGTTGAATGTGCTACTAAGAACTTTACGCAAATGCAATATGAGCAGAATAAGTTGTTCACCAAAACCATGGAGGAACAATCTACCTTGTTGAAGAATATTAGTCATCAAGTTGAGAATTTAAATAGGGAGATTCCTGATGTTGCAAGTTAAAATTTCGAATGTTGAAACCTGTATTTCATCTTTGTCTGCAGCGCAATCTTCCTTGATTAATAAAATGGCTGCTAAACCTGATCCTTTTGCTGTTACTAATGCCATTCAAGTTAGAATTGATGATAATGTTAGGATGTTAGCAGAATTGCATGCTAGGTGGGAAAGAGAAGATGAGATTGCTAGAAATATGACTAAAGTTTGTACTACTACCACCACTAGTGATGTTGTTTCAAATGCTAGCAAACCTCCTACTTTTAATGGTAGAATGATTGGTGTAGAGAAAATCCCTACTCCTTGTGCGAAATTGCCTAAAACTACGGAAACTTTTTCTAATAAAAGTGCTGAAATTTTTCGAAGTATGGGAGGCAATGGTTCTACTACCTTTGATAGTAATGATTTTGATGTTGATGGTTGCAATATCTCTGAAGTAATTTTGTTCTTGCAAAAGCTTGCTAAAAGTCCTAATGCTAGTTCTATGAATATGGCTTTTACAAAACATATTACAAATTCTCTCATGCAAATTAGAGAGGATAAGTTAAAACAAAAAGTTTCTATTCTTAGAAAGTTAGAAGATGGTTGGGAGCCCATCATTAAGATGAATGTGAATGATTTTGATTGTAATGCTTTATGTGACCTTGGTGCAAGTATTTCTGTTATGCCTAGAAAAATTTATGATATGCTTGGTTTACCACCATTAGAAAATTGTTATTTTGATGTTCCTCTTGCTAATGTTGCTAAGAAGAAACCTTTGGGGAAGATTAATGATGTTTTTATTATGTTTAACAATAACCTTGTTCCCGTTGATTTTCTTGTTTTGAATATTGAATGCAATGTTTCTTGTCCTATTATTTTGGGAAGACCTTTTCTTAGAACTGTTGGTGCAATCTATTATATTATTAAAACAACAAACAATAAACGGCTATCATTTGACATGATATAACGCTAGGAAAAGAACGGCTGAGATTTGGAAGAATAAAAAAAGATCCACGTCTATGGCTGGATACATAGAGTTTTGGAGAGAAAACAATTGTTTACATACGTGATACTGCCGATGACGATTCGTTAGCCTTTTGGTTTCTCCTCTCACGTGCCTTTTGCACTACCCGATTTGAAATGAGTTGGAATCCAATTTTAAATAGGATACTATATATGCTGGAAGAGATAGAGATCAGCGATGGCAAGCTCAACAGGCGTGCACTATAAGGATTCGATGGATTCAATTACGGACCCAATAGGCAGCAAAGATTTCGTTCAAGATCGACGACTCTCCGGTGCCGGGAAAGAGCCAGACGAAAGCAGAAATTGTGGCGAGCAGTAATGCCGCCGGAAATCGAAAGATAGAGATTCAACAGATTCAGTTACGGAACATCTTCCTGGACCCGAAAGGAAGCAATGATTTTCTTCAAGATCGACGACTCTCTGGGAGCGTGCAACGATTTCTTTTAAGATCGACAACTCTCCGAGTGCCAGGAAAGAGCGAGACGAAAGCAGAAATTGTGGCGAGTAATGCCAGCGGCAATCCAGAGATAGAGATTCCACGAATTCAGTTACAAAACATCTCAGCAATAATTTTGTTCAACATTGACGACTCTCTGGGAGCGGGGCAAGAGGCGCAACGAGCCAGCAGAAACAGTAACACCAGTGGCAATCCGGAGATAGAGTACCATTAGTGAGATCGCCAGAAACGAACCCTAAAGCCCATATGTCCATCGCTGTTGTGCACCTGTGCTGCAGGCAAGCCTAGAAGACAAAGCAGACTAGCAGAGCTAATCCTGCAGACAGTCTCTTCGAGCAGTGTCAACTTCCGGCCGGCTGAATTGGTAAGGGTCGTACTCCTGACAGATTTTTTATTGGGCCAGCCAAGATTGGTTTGATAAGCTAGACATTAATCCATGCGTGGAGCAGATTCATCAACCCGTGTTGTTGCTACAATAGCAGACACAAGAAGTCAAGTGATCATATTATTCTGATTACTGTTTTCTCAAATAATGAATGGCAGGTCTTGCATATTAGATGGATCGATGGCATGTGTGATGTGTGATGACTAATTATGAGAAGTTATGGACTACACCATCAACAGTGACAATATCGATGGACGAAGCTATACACTCCATCCAAGTAAGAAATATGTACAGTCTAAATTTGGACAGCTAATATGCTGCAAATATATGCATTGCATAACTGAAGATCATATGAATAAATATTTTCACAATATATAGTTAATTATATCTCTACGTATGGTGATATATAAGATTTGGAACATAAGTCAATGGAATTAGCAATCAGATTTTCATAACAACTCCAGACAGGAAGTCCCAAAAAAGTGAATGAGAGGAAAAGTTTATTAGAAATTACCTATTAGATGCATGGGTAAATACATTGTCGTACATCAATTAGTGTAATATTCGCATATGTAAAAGCATGTGGAAACATCTGATAACAAACAATTTCAGTTAGATATTGGTAATACAGGTTGAATAAGAGAACATTTATAATATTTCAGTTCATGCTCCATTGTTCAGTTCTTGGTCCTCGACTAAAAATCAATGGAATGATTTTTGAGTAATGCACATTAGCTGATCAAATTAAAACAAAAATTATTAGTATTAATATCATCTATTTTTACATGTTGGGCAACCATCAATAATGACATGCCTTAACACTGTCAAGAGCAAGATCATTTTTTCATTAGTAAAGAGTACAAACCTAATACACTACAACAAGAAATTTATACATACCTAATACACTGAACCAAGAGATTTATCCAGGATCCAATAAACTTATGAAAAATTACGCAGATCAAATAGAAGTTGTGTACTCAAGGATAAAAAGTGTGAGAAAAAGCTACTGATCTTTAAAAGTACAAGCTCAACGGTTTACGGTCTTTATTAAAGTTATAATGAATAGCAGTTCCAAGAGGGACTGCAATAAATATTAGACTTTCACATGATATAATTTGGCTACATGTTAATCTATATGTCAAAGTATCTATCTAACACACTAATAAGATGTAGCGAGTATAAATATGAAAATAACAACTCTAGCCGCGCAAATTTGCGGGCCACCCTGCTAGTTATTGATATGAAAGAAGGCACCATTAGATATCAACTCCCACTCAAGAAAGGTATGGAACACTTTTCTAGAAAGAGAAATAAGCTACCTTTTGATTCTATCATTAGAGCAAATTATGAACTTGATGCTTCTTCATTTGAAAATACTTGATTCTTACTTTATGCGCCTAGCTCAAAGACGTTAAAGAAAATCACTCTTGGGAGATAACCCAATGTTTTCTTTTCAGTAATTTTTATTTTTGCTGAGTCTTGGAAGTTTTTACTACTGTAATGACCTCTCCTTACCATTTTTTTATTTTGTTTTTGTGATAAGAGTAGCCTCTAATTGGAGGAAGGTAAAATTTGAGGAAGTTGCTGTCCCGAAACAGATTTCTGCGCCTTGCAGTAAAAATTCGTGAAAATTCCCAGAACGTCGTTTTGATCTGAGATTTATTGTGCACATGCCCCAGGTTATTATATAACTTTCATTAGTTTTGCACTTTCTGATTTGAGCAACAGAAGATTTTCGAAAAAATTGATATTTACCAGTTGTTCTGTTTTGATAGATTTCTGTCACTATTTGCATTTGCCTCTTGATCTCTTTCTTTTTTAGTTCTTTTGATCATGGAACTTTTGAGAGAAGTTGATACAGTAGCTAATGTGTTAATAAGTGTTGTACTTAAGTTGAAACTGAACCAAAAATGGATCTACTATCTTGCATACACTAATGTTGCTAATAAGAATTGTGTGAAGTTTTGTATGAAGGAAGTTTTGAAGTGTAGGGAAAGGAGAATGATGAGATAAGATGAAGTATGGACAAAAGCTCAAGCTTGGGGTTGCCCATGTCACCCCAAGAAATATCTAAGAAGTACAAGCGTCAAAGCTTGGGGATGCCCCATGGCACCCCTTCTTCATCAACAAAAATATCAGGTCATCTTTCAAGACACTATATTTTTATTGCTTCATATGCTATGTGTTTTTCTTGGAGTGTCCTTATTTTTTCTTTCAGTTTTCTTTTGTTTTGTTTGCTGCAATAAATGGTTGGACCCCAACATATTTATTTTGGAGAAGACACACTCCGTTTTCATTGCCTAGAACACTCTAGTTTTCACTCTTATCGTTCTATGAATGTTCTCTTTTTCTAGTAATGCGTTTAGCTTTTATTTTTCATCTTTATTTTTGTTCAGAACTTGTTAGTTATTTGTAGCTAGGTGTGTTTAGACCTCTGGTCTTTGTTGCTTTTCATCCTTGAGAGTTGTTTCAAATAGGTTGATTGGTGTTGGAAAAGAGTAAAATGTTTCATGCTTATAGTGATGCAAAAGGGAGCTTGTTTAGACTATGGCTTAGACTTTAGCATGTCATGCTAGATATTATTTTGATTATATGCTTAGTAGTTATTGTTGTAGCATGACTTGTCTCAAATAACTGAGAGTGCTTAATGTGCCTTTAAAATAATCATGCGTTGTTTTTATCATATAGAAGCATAATATTGTGGTATTCTCATTTGATGCTTTATTTGGGTTGACTTGGCGCATGCTTACACCATGTTTTGACTTCAAACCAGTCGCCTCAAGCCTCTATGATCATTTGTTTTTTGACTTGTGATATCACTTTATGCTTTGGTTAATAATGTTTTGTCGCTATGCATGATTATGGCCGTTATTGCTATCTTAGTTGGTCGCTCCCAGTCTTTTGCTAAGCCTTCATATGTACTGAGTATGAGCTCTACTCGTGCATCCAACTCCCAAAAACCAAAGTTTACCAATGTGTCCACAATATCTACCTATTAGCATTTTGCAATTCCAAGTATATTCATCATGTTTTTATCTATCTTCCAAATTAAATTTTTTGTTATGAGAAAATTAGTTAGTAAAGCTCTCGCGAACTTGATGGCACATTTACTTTCTTGCATTTAATAAACTTGACCCTTGTGGCTCTCTTATGACGATTATATTCTTTCAAGTTGTAAGTTGTGAGTTGGCTCAGCCATGCTGTCATGGGACACGCTTTCAACATTGCACTTATTCCTATTTAGTTGATATCATGATCTTTTGTTTATGGATGCTTATCTGTGTGAAAGGAGTTGGAAACTTGTAAGCTCATGGAGTTTGTATATGTGTTAGAGAAATGCCTGGGTTGCTAATCTAAACCATGCATCATTCATGGTGGAAATTTACAGCATAACCATAGTGGACAACGACAATGCATCTCAAAATAAAAAGCTATACCCAATGGTAAATAAAAGAGATATAGATGTGTTCATTGTCTGTTTGTCTTATCATTTTGATGTGGGACAGTTTCCATATCATCGGGCAGGAGGTACCCCGTTGGCGTTCTCAATGATACATGTATGCTTACAATGACAAGAACTTACTTGGGACCTAAGTCGATTAGCATGGTTTGGTACTCGTATTCAAGGGACATGAGATTTTCAACTTATGACTTGTCAGGCATATATTTGCACTCACATTAACCTTAACCACTCAAGATGCCAATGATAGGGGCAATGAGAGCTCAAAGCTAATAAGTACCATAATTTTTGGAAGGTTTATAAAACTTGCAATCACTACTTCCCTCTGCGAAAGGGCCTTTCTTTTACTTTTATGTTGAGTCTTCATCGTCTATCTGTATGCACCGATTAAGAGAGCATAGTTGTCATTCTGAATATAATGTGCATAGTTCCAAAATTTATTATTGATTGATTCATGATTATGGTATTGCTTGTTCTCAAATTATTTGTATCTAGTCACCCTCTTGAACTTTGAAGGTGTTCTATGCATTTATGTTTTACTACTCTGTGAGGGACAAGCTGAATACCACTTTGCTATATTTCTCTATGCTCGAAACAAACAATTGACTTTCAATGCATTATTATTCATGATCTTTTGTTTGTGTTACTTTTCATGTTGTAACATGGTTGCCAAGTTCTATTGTTAAAGTTATATCTCTTATGCCCATGTTTAGAGTACTTTGATCTCAGCTAGCAATGCTTTACATCGATTTGATCAAGATTGTGTTGGGTGCATGTCACCTCAAAAAATATTATTTTGTTATCACTTACCTACTCGAGGACGAGCATGAGTTAAGCTTGGGGATGCTTGATACGTTGCAAACATATCTACAATTTTTTATGCTCCATGCTTGTTTTACACCAATTGCTTTGTGTTTTGTTTACACTTCGTGGCATTTTTATGCATTTCCGGAACTAAACTATTAACAAGATGCCACAGTGCCAGTTCCTATTTTCTGCTGTTTTTGTGTTTCAGAAAAGTTTCACAGGAAATATTCTCGGAATTGGACGAAATGAAAGCCAAAGTTCCTATTTACCTGACACGAAGACGGAGTCCAAAGGTGAGACGGAGGAGGACCAGGAGGCGGCCGCACCATAGGGTGGCGTGGGCCACCCCCTGGCCGTGCCACCAGGTGGTGTGGGCCCCTGGTCCACCCTCTGACATCGCCCTTCCGCCTATAAATTCCCTTCATCGGGAAAACCCTAAGGGACCGATCACTTTTCCATGAAACATACTGCAAGCCGCCGCCATAGTCGACCCAAGATCGGGAGGGTCCAGAAGCTCTTCCCGGCACCCTGCCGGAGAGGGGAATCATCACCGGAGGCCTTCTTCATCACCATGCCAGCATCTAGAGTGATGCGTGAGTAGTCCACCACTGGACCATGGGTCCATAGCAGTAGCTAGATGGTTGTCTTCTCCTCCATGCGCCTCATGTGTAGATCTTGTGAGCTGCCTATCATTATCAAGATCATCTTTGTGTAATTCTACATGTTGTGTTTGTTGGGATCCGATGAATATTGAGTACTATGTCAAGTTGATTGTTGATTTATCATGTCTATGTTATTTGTGATCTTGCATGCTCTCCGTTGCTAGTAGATATCTTGGCCGAGTAGATGCTAGTGACTCCAAGAGGGAGTATTTATGCTTGATAGTGGGTTCATGCCTCTAGTAATCTGGGAGAGTGACAATAACTTCTAAGGTTGTAGATGTGTTGTTGCTACTAGGGAGAAAATAACAATCTTTTGTTCAAGGAAATTTGTATTGTTTATATTACACACTTTGCTTAAGGCGATAATCTGTTGCTTGCAACTTAATACCTAAGGGTTGTTCGGATGATATCCTTGATACATCTTCAATGTATCCATAATTTTTGATGCTCCATGCTTGTTTTTACACCATTTGCTTAGTGTTTTGTTACACTTCATGGTATTTTTATGCATTTTCCGGAACTAACCTATTAACGAGATGCCACAGTGCCAGTTCCCTATTTTCTGCTGTTTTTGTGTTTCAGAAAAGTTACACAGGAAATATTCTCGGAATTGGACAAAACAAAAGCCAGACGTCCAGATATTTACCGAAGCTTCCAGAGAACTGAAGAGGATACGGAGAGGAGCCACTGGTGGGCCACACCACCAGGGGGCGCGGCCTAGGGCTGGCCTGCGCCCCCCTATGGTGAGCCCCACCAGGACCACTTCTGACGATGCCCCTTCGCCTATAAAGACCCCCCAACGGGAAAAACGTAAATACCTGATCACTTTTCCAGAATACATCGCGATCCGCCGCCGCCGTCGACCCGAAGATCGGGAGGGTCCAGAAGCTCTTCCCGGCACCCTTCCGGAGAGGGGAATCGCCACCGGAGGTCTTCTTCATCGCCATGCTTGCCTCCGGCGCGATGAGTGAGTAGTCTACCTTGGACTATGGGTACATAGCAGTAGCTAGTTGGTTGTCTTCTCCACCATGTGCTTCATGTTTAGATCTCGTGAGCTGCCTTACATGATCGAGATCACCGTTATGTAATTCTACATGTTGTGTTTGTTGGGATCCGATGAATATTGGTGTTATGATTGAGTTGATGTATTGAATTTTATCTTATGCTATCTCTATGTTGTTTATGATCTTGCATGCTCTCCGTTGTTAGTAGCTATCTTGGCCGAGTAGTTGCTAGTGACTCCAAGAGGGGGTATTTATGCTCGATAGTGGGTTCATGCCTCTATTTAATCTGGGGGAGTGACAGAAACCTCTAAGGTTGTAGATGTGCTGTTGCTACTAGGGGGAAAACAACATTCATATGCTCAAGGGCATCTGCTTTGTTTACATTACACACTTTGCTTAATGCAATTATCTGTTGTTCGCAACTTAATACTTGTGGAGTTCTCGGATTGATTCGCCACAAGAGGATTATTAGTCATAGATGCAGTTGGATGGCGGTCTATGTATCTTGTTGTAATGCCTAGAGTAAATCTCATAGTGATCCTCTCGACATGCACGTTGTCTTTATTCAGCTGCTGGAGGCACTTTTATGTCCCTTACCTTGGGCGCCGCAACAAAGCTTCTCGACAATATGATGGTAAATTACTCTGAATGGCACACCGAGAGAGCTCCACAAGGTAAGAAGGTAAATTCTGTTGAGGAAACCTCTTCCTTGAGTGATAAGATTGATGCTATCATGCTTATGCTTTCTAATGATATGACTCATGTAGATCCTAATAATGTTCCTTTGGCCTCTTTGGTTGCTCAAGAAGAGCATGTTGATGTAAACTTCATTAGAAATAATAATTTCAACAACAATGCTTATAGGAACAATTTTGCTAGTAACAATTATAGGCCGTATCCTTCTACCAATGGTAATGGTTATGGTAACTCTTATGGTAATTCCTCCAACAACACTAGGGTCGTGCCCTCCAAGCTTGAGGTAATGCTCAAGGACTTCATTGGTAAGCAAAATGCTTTTAACAAGTCTGTTGAGGAAAAGTTAGGCAGAATTGGTATTCTTGCTTCTAAAGTTGATAGCCTTGCTCATGATATTGAACTTCTGAAATTAAAAGTGTTGCCTAATGATGTGAAAGAGAATAATCCTTTTGCTACTGCTAATGCTATCCAAGTTAGAATTGATGAAAATGTTAGGATGCTAGCAGAATTGCATGCCAGGTGGGAAAGAGAAGATGAGATGGCTAGAAAGATGAAGGTATGTACCATTACTACCTCTAATGATGTTATTCCTAATGCTAGCAATCCTCTTACTTTGATTGGTGTAGAGAAAACTCCTACTCCTAGTGTTAAAAAGCCTAAAACAGCAAAAACTTTTTCTCAAAAGAGTGCTGAAATTTTTCGGAGTGTAGGAGATGATAGCTCTATTTCCTTTAATGATTTTGATGTTGATGGCTGCAATATATCTGAAGTTATTTTGTTCTTGCAAAAGCTTGCTTTGACTCCCAATGCTAGTTCTTTAAATGTTGCTTTTACTAAGCATATTACCAATGCTCTTATGAAAATTAGGGATGAAAAGTTGAAGCAAAAAGCTTCTATTCCCAAGAAATTAGAAGATGGTTGGGAACCCATCATTGATATGCATGTTAATGGTTTTGATTGCCATGCTTTATGTGATCTAGGTGCTAGTATTTCTATTATGCCTAGAAAGATTTATGATATGCTTGAGTTACCACCGCTTGAAAAGTGTTATTATGATGTTCCTATTGCCGATGTTGCTAAGAAGAAACCTTTGGGAAGGATTAATGATGTTCTTATTATGGTTAACAATAACCTTGTTCCCGTTGATTTTCTTGTCATGGATGTTGAATGCAATGCTTCATGTCCTATTATTTTGGGAAGACCCTTTCTTCGAACTGTAGGTACCATCATTGATATGAGGGAAGGCACCATCAAATATCAATTTCCACTCAAGAAAGGTATGGAACACTTCCCTAGAAAGATAAAGAAATTGCTTTTTGACTCTATTCTTAGAGCAAATTATGAGCTTGATGCTTCATCACTTGATATTACTTGATTCGTATTTTCTGCGCCTAGCTCAAAGGCGTCGAAGAAAAGCACTCTTGGGAGATAACCCAATGTTTTTACATTCAGTTATTTTTTCTTTATTTGAGTCTTGGAAGTTATTACTACTGTAATAACCGCTCCTTATCATTTTTATTTCATTTTTGTGCCAAGGGAAGCCTCTAATTTGAGTGAGGTAAGATTTGGGGATGTTGCTGTCCTGAAACAGTTTTCGGTGCTGCACCGTAAACATTTGTGAAAATTCTCTGTATATCTTTTGGACCTGCGATTTCTTGTGCACATGCCCCAGGTTATATCCAAACTTTCATTAGTTGAACACTTTTTGATTTGAGCAACAGAAAACCCTCTAAAAATTCGACCTTTGTCAGCTGTTCTGTTTTGACAGATTTCTGCCAATATTTGTGTTTGCCGCTTTATCGCTTTCTTTTTGAGTTCTTTTGATCACGGAACTTTTGGGAAAGTTGCTATAGTAGTATATGCTTTATATTTGGTGGTTGTAGGTTGAAACCTGAAGCAAAAAGGGTTGATTCAATGTTATGCTTACACTAATGTTGCTAATAGATTTGTGTTTAGTTTTGTATGAAGGAAGTTTTCAAGTGTAGGGATTGGAGAATGATGAGTTGATTTGAAGAATGGAAAAAAGCTCAAGCTTGGGGATGCCCATGTCACCCCAAGAAATATCCAAGAAGTACAAGCGTCAAAGCTTGGGGATGCCCCCGAGGCACCCCTTCTTCATCGGCAAAAATCAGGTCACCTTTCAACACACTATATTTTTATTGCTTCATGCATTATGCATTTTTCTTGGAGCGTCAGTTGTTTTTAGTTTTCAGTTTTGTTTTGTTTTGTTTGCTGTAATAAATGGTTGGACCCCAACAAATTCCTTTTGGAGAAGTTGCCTTGCTTTTCATTTGCCAAGAACACTCCGTTTTTCACTCTTATCGTTTCAACGAGTGTTCTCTTTTTCTAGAACTACATTTAGCTTTCGATTTTTGCCTTGATTTGTGTTCAGATCTTGTTATATCTTTTTATCAAGGTGTATTTGACCTCTGGTCCATGTTGGTTTTCATCAAAAGAGTTGTTTATAAAAAGTTCGAATGGTGTTGGAAAAGAGAAAAAGCTTTATGCAAAAAAGTGGTACAAGAAGGAGCTTGTGTAGACTGCGGCCTAGGCTTTTGCATGTCATGCTTGATGTCTTTTTGATAGTATGCTTAGTGGTTTTTCTGTAGCATGACTTGTCTCAAATGACTGAGATTGCTTAATGAGCCTTTGAAAAAATCATGCATTGTTTTAATTATTTAGAAGCATTATTTTGGTTTTCTCCTTTGATACTTTATTTGGGTTGACTTGGCGCATGCTCACACATGTTAGACTTATACAAAGTCGCCATAGCCTCTATTATCATTTAGTTTTTGACTTTTGATGCCATCTTATGGTTCTTTTAATGTTGCTTTGTCGCTATGCATGATTATGGCCGTTATTGCTCTCTTAGTTGGTCGCTCCCAGTCTTTTGCTAGCCCTCATTTTGTACTGAGTATGAGCTCTACTCGTGCATCCAACTCCTAAAAACCAAGTTTGCCAATGTGTCCACCATACATACCTATTAGCAATTTGCTATTCCAAAGTACATTTGACTTGCTTTTATTTATCCTTCAAATTAAACTCTTTTTGGTGTTATGCGAAAATTGGTCAGTAAAGCTCTCACGAACCGGATGGCACACTTTACTTTTCTTGTTTTAAAATTTTGACATTGTGGCTCTCTTATGTTGAGTTGTTATGCTTGCAAGTTGTAAGTTGGAAATAAGCCCAGCCATGCCGTCATGGGGCAAGCTTTCAACATTGCACTATCTTTCATTTGAGTTGATATCGTGATCTTTTGTTTATGGATACTCGCAGTGTGAAGTGAATTGGGGATCTTGCGGGATCATGGAGTTTGTATACGTTTTAGAGAAATGCCTGGGCCGCTAATCTAAGCCATGCATAATTCATGGTGGAAATTTACAGCATGCCCATAGTGAACATTCGACGACGCATCTCACAATAAAAAGCTATACCAATGGTAAATAAAAGAGATGCCGAGGTGTTCATTGTCTGTTTGTCCTGTTATTTTGATGTGGGATTGTTCCATGTCATCGGGCACAGAGGTACCCCATTGGCGGTTCTCGATGATACGTGTATACTTACAATGACAAGAGCTTGCTTGGGACTCTAAGTAAAGTAGCATGAGGTTTGGGTATTCGTACTCCATGGGAAACGAGGTTTTCAACTTATGATTTGTCAAGCATATGCAGCATAAGTGTACTCGCATTAACTTTAACCATTCAAGATGCTTATGATGGGGGCAATGAGAGCTCAAAGCCGGTAAGTACCATAATTTTTGAAGGTTTATCAAACTTGCAATCACTGCTTCCCTCCGCGAAGGGCCTTTCTTTTACTTTTATGTTGAGTCACCACCTTCTACCTTTATGCACCGTCTAAGAGAGCATAGTTGTCATTCTAAGTATAATGTGCATTGTCCCAAAGTTTTCATTGATTGATTCATATTGTTGGTTTCAGTTGTTCTTAAATTACTTGTATCTAGTCGCCCTCTTAAACTTGAAGGTGTCCTATGCATTTATATTTTGCTACTCCATGAGGGACAAGCTGAAAACCATTTGTATGTTTTTCCTTATGATTTGAACACACGTTTGACTTTCATTGTTTCATTTCCATGATCTTTTGTTTGTGTTCTTTTTCATGTTATAACATGGTTGCTAAGTTTCTTCTATCAAGATTATATCTTTCATGCCCATGTTTTAAGTTCTTTTGATCCTAGCGCACAACGCTTACATATATGATCAAGATTGTGTAAGTGCATGTCACCTCAAAAATTATTTCTTTTGTTATCACTTACCTACTCGAGGACGAGCAGGAGTTAAGCTTGGGGATGCTGATACGTCTTCAACGTATCCATAATTTTTGATGCTCCATGCTTATTTTTACACCATTTGATTAGTGTTTCGTTACACTTCGTGGCATTTTTATGCATTTTCTGGAACTAACCTATTAATGAGATGCCACAGTGCCAGTTCCCTGTTTTCTGCTATTTTTGTGTTTCAGAAAAGTTACACAAGAAATATTCTCGGAATTGGACGAAACAAAAGCCAGACGTCTAGATATTTACCGAAACTTCCAGAGAACCGAAGAGGAGACGGAGAGGAGCCACTGGTGGACCACACCACCAGGGGGCACGGCCTAGGGCTGGCCTACGCCCCCTGTGGTGAGCCCCACTAGGACCACTTCTGATGACGCCCCTTCGCCTATAAAGACCCCCCGATGGAAAAAACCTAAATACCCGATCACTTTTCCAGAATACATCGCGATCCGCCGCCGCCGTCGACCCGAAGATCGGGAGGGTCCAGAAGCTCTTCCCGACACCCTGCCGGAGAGGGGAATCGCCACCGGAGGTCTTCTTCATCGCCATGCTTGCCTCCGGCGCGATGAGTGAGTAGTCTACCTTGGACTATGGATCAATAGCAGTAGCTAGTTGGTTGTCTTCTCCACCATGTGCTTCATGTTTAGATCTCGTGAGCTGCCTTACATGATCGAGATCACCGTTATGTAATTCTACATGTTGTGTTTGTTGGGATCCGATGAATATTGGTGTTATGATTGAGTTGATGTACTGAATTTTATCTTATGTTATCTCTATGTTGTTTATGATCTTGCATGCTCTCCGTTGTTAGTAGCTATCTTGGCCGAGTAGTTGCTAGTGACTCCAAGAGGGGGTATTTATGCTCGATAGTGGGTTCATGCCTCTATTTAATCTGGGGGAGTGACAGAAACCTCTAAGGTTGTAGATATGCTGTTGCTACTAGGGGAAAACAACATTAGTATGCTCAAGGGCATATGCTTTGTTTACATTACACACTTTGCTTAATGCAATTATCTGTTGTTCACAACTTAATACTTGTGGAGTTCTCGGATTGATTCGCCACAAGAGGATTATTAGTCATAGATGCAGCTGGATGGCGGTCTATGTATCTTGTTGTAATGCCCAGAATAAATCTCATAGTGATCCTCTCGACATGCACGTTGTCTTTATTCTATCAATTGCCCAACTGTAATTTGTTTACCCAGCATGTGTTATTTTATCTTTTGGAGAGACACCGCTAGTGAACTGTGGACCCCGGTCCTATTTCCTTTATATTGCTATCACCTGTTTACTTTACTCGCACTGTTTACTTTACTCGCATATTACTATTGTTTTCCACTCGATACGCTCATTCCTTTGTTTCAAGCAAACCGGTGAGATTGACAACCTCATCGTAAGTTGGGAACAAAGTATTTGGTTGTGTTGTGTGTAGGTTCCACGTTGCCGCTCGCAAAGCAAAGCTTGGACGAGGCGCCCTATAAATTGTCCGGAGCTGTCGCGAAGCTAGCGGGCATCACCTTCAGTCGTATTGGCTTTTTCCAACTGGATTGATAACCTTGGTTTCATAACTGAGGGAAAACTTGCTGCTATATTCATCAAACCTTCTCTTGGGGTTTCCAACTGGCCGGTCATTTACTACACATTCCCATGTCAACTTGGCACTAGAAGTTTTCTGTCGCTGTTGCCGGGGATTGAAGAAGAAGCTCCCACATCATCATCACCGTGCCATCAATCCTGCGGGTGGATGATTAGTCATAGATGTAGTTGGATTACGGTCTATGTATTATGTTGTAATGCCCAAGTGAATCTCATAGTGATCTTCATGACATGTACATGCATTGCTATGCATTCTTTATTTTGTCAATTGCCCAACTGTAATTTGTTTACCCAGCATGTTATTTACCTTTATGGAGAGACACCTCTAGTGAACTGTGGACCCCAGTCCATTCTTTTACATTTATATTACCATCTACTATAAGCACTGTTTACTTTCCACAAGCATTATTTACTTTACCGCAAACAAACATCTATTTCCACACTATACGTCTAATCCTTTGTTTACAGCAAACCAGTGAGATTGACAACCTCACCGTAAGTTGGGGCAAAGTAGTTTGGTTGTGTTGTGTGCAGGTTCCATGTTGCTGCTGGCACCGACACCACGCGCAAGACTTTCTCTGGCGCTGTTGCCAAAGTCAACTAGGAACAATCTTTGGAAGTGGTTTCTTTTCTCCTACTGGTCGATTAAACCTTGGTATCATAACTGAGGAAAAACTTACTGTTGTGCTCATCATACCTTCCTCTTGGGGTTTCCCAACTAGTCCTGTGAGACATCAAATACCTCAGTTCAAACTTCTTTTCAGGAGGTGCTTGATCAGCCTGGTAGAAGAAGGATCCCCGCCATCCTTTAGCGGAGTCATGTGGCTTGATGTATGGATATGATTTTCCGCTATGTGGAACGAATGAGATAGATCCGCAATTGCAAAGATATCCATTTGAGTCTCGATTATGGCGGATGTTGAAATACAGGCGGAACAAGTCGCCGTGGGGGTCAACTCCCAGAAATCCTTCGCAAAGTGCCACAAACCCCGCTATAATAGTAAGACTATTCGGGGCAATGTGATGGACTTGTAACCTGTAGTGGCAAAGCATGCTCTTGATAAAGTATGATGGCGGAAGACTGAGTCCCCGGTCGATGTGGGACTTCAGCATCACAATCTCCTCCTCCGAAGGCTCAGGCATAGCGGCATTGGGTTCGACCCACCACTTGGAGATTGATCTGGCCGCTATTAATCCCTCTTGCTCCAGGGAGGATAAGATATCCTCACTCAGATTGCAGGGATCCCAGCTTCCCCTGGAAGACTCGGGAGTGGCGGATTCTGTATCTACTGAAGTCCCATGTTGAACGGCTTCTGGTGTCTTGGGATGCCGTAGTGTCTTGGTAAGTTGATGTTTTAGGATCCATGGCGGCTAGAGGGGTGGCAGAGATGATCTCCAAGAACTCAACTGAAGAGGACGCCGAAGCCAGTCTGCTATAAGGAACAGCGGCACCAGCGACGAGGTATTCCAGGCGGTGGCTCGCTGGAATTATTGCGCTCTCAGGGGCAGCGCTGAGGAGCGAGAGAGTGAGGGAAGGAATGGCGCAGGGCTTACCGGCTCAGGGTATATATAGACACCGGGCCTAGAGATTCGTGCTCGCCATCCGAGCCACCCATCTCTTACTCACAAACCCTAGATTGATGATGTGTGTCCACGGGTAAAACGGTAATCTTTACCAATGGAGCTTATACCATGAATCTTACCCTAGAAGGAACTACGTGGCTAAATTTATGGCGGATTTCAGGGTAAGATCCAACGGATCCCCGAAATCTCGCCCAACGGAAAACTACGTCGCACAATCCGCAATGCATAGCATATTGAAATATGAAGATATGAGGAACGCCAAGATCCGCCATCCAGACGCAAGAAGAAGACAACTATGGCGGATGACTTCACCAGGAACCAAACATAGCGGATGAAGGTGGCGATCTTGAAGTTCCCCGGGGGCTACTGTTGGGGATATCCCAAATAGGTATGCCAGCGACGTAGTCCTAAACAAGTTGCGCGTATTTGACGGACCAGTTGGGAACCCCAGGAGGAAGGTGTGATGAACACAGCAGTAAGTTTTCCCTCAGTTATGAAACCAAAGTTTAATCGACCAGTAGGAGAAAGAAACCACTTCTGAAGGTTGATGCTAACTGTCTTTTGGCAGGGCGCACTACTGGCGCCAGCAGCAATGTGGAACCTGCACACAACACAACCAAGATACTTTGCCCCAACTTACAGTGAGGTTGTCAATCTCACTGGTTTGCTGAAAACAAAGGATTAAACATATCGTGTGGAAAAAGATATTTGTTTGCAGTAAGTAAATAATGATTGCAGAAAGTAAACGGTGCTTGCAGTAGATGGTAATATATATGTAAAAGAATGGACTGGGGTCCACAGTTCACTAGATGTGTCTCTCCATAAAGATAAATAACATGCTGGGTAAACAAATTACAGTTGGGCAATTGACAAAATAAAGAATGCATAACAATGCATGTACATGTCATGAAGATCACTATGAGATTCACTTGGGCATTACAACATAATACATAGACTGTAATCCAACTGCATCTATGATTAATAATCCACCCACAGGATATCATCCAAACAACCCTTGGGTATTAAGTTGCAAGCAACAGATTATCGCCTTAAGCAAAGTGTGTAATGTAAAAAATACAATTATCCTTGAACAAAAGATTGTTGTTTTCTCCCTAGTAGCAACAACACATCTACAACCTTAGAAGTTATTGTCACTCTCCCAGATTACTAGAGGCATGAACCCACTATCGAGCATAAATACTCCCTCTTGGAGTCACTAGCATCTACTCGGCCAAGATATCTACTAGCAACAGAGAGCATGCAAGATCATAAATAATATAGACATGATAAATCAACAATCAACTTGACATAGTACTCAATATTCACCGAATCCCAACAAAAACAACATGTAGAATTACATAACGATGATCTTGATCATGATAGGCAACTCACAAGATCTAGACATGAAGCACATGGAGGAGAAGACAACCATCTAGCTACTGCTATGGACCCATAGTCCAAGGTAGACTACTCATGCATCACTCCGGAGGCTGGGATGGTGATGAAGAAGGCCTCCGGTGATGATTCCCCTCTTCGGAAGGGTGGCTGGAAGAGCTTCTGGACCCACTCAATCTCAGGACGATGATGGCGGCGGCTTGTAGTATGTTTCATGGAAAAGTGTTATGTCCTTTAGGGTTTTCCCGACAAAAGGAATTTATAGGCAGAAGGGCGATGTCAGGGTTGGACCAGGGGCCCACACCACCTAGTGGCGGGGCCAGGGGTGGCCCGTGCCACCCTATGGTGCGGTCGCCTCCTGGTCCGGCTCTTGTCTCCCCTCTGGACTCCGTCTTCCTTTCAGGTAAATAGGAACTTCAGCTTTTGTTTCATCGAATTCCGAGAATATTTCCTGCGTAACTTTTCTGAAACACAAAAACAGCAGAAAATAGGAACTGGCACTGTGGCATCTCGTTAATAGGTTAGTTCCAGAAAATGCATAAAAATGCCACGAAGTGTAAACAAAACACAAAGCAATTGGTGTAAAATAAGCATGGAGCATCAAAAATTATAGATACGTTTGCAACGTATCAAGCATCCCCAAGCTTAACTCATGCTCGTCCTCGAGTAGGTAAGTGATAACAAAACAATAATTTTTGAGGTGACATGCACCAACACAATCTTGATCAACTTAAGGTAAAGCATTGCATGTTGAGATCAAAGTACTCTAAACATGGGCATAAGAGATATAATTCTAACCATAGAACTTAGCAACCATGTTACAACATGAAAAGTAACACAAACAAAAGATCATGAGTAATAATGCATTGAAAGGTGTTTGTTTGTTTTGAGCATATAGAAAACATAGCAAAGTGGTATTCAGCTTGTCCCTCGTGGAATAGCAAAACATTAATGCATAGGACACCTTCAAAGTTCAAGAGGGTGACTAGATACAAATAATTTGAGAACAAGCAATACCCTAATCATGAATCAATCAATAATAAATTTTGGGACTATGCACATTATACTCAGAATGACAACTATGCTCTCTTAATCGGTGCATAAAGATAGAAGATGAAGACTCAACATAAAAGTAAAAGAAAGGCCCTTCACAGAGGGAAGCAGGGATTTAGCATGTGCTAGAGCTTTTCATTTGTAAAACAAAGATAAAAATTGTTTTGAGAGGTGGTTGTTCCTGTCAACGACTGGCAATGGGGTACTTGCTATCTTCCATACTAAACAAGTTGAGAGCGGTTCCGAGTTCTTGAAAAATTGGCATATACATGCTCTTTTATAAAGTTTGGCACTCCTCCCCACTTTTCCTTTTACAAACCATGGCTAACCGAATCCTTTGGGTGCTTGCCAACAATCACATACCATGGAGGAGTGCCTTTTTCTTTTCTTTCTTTTTTAGAGGTTACAATGGTCTGACCAGCTCTCTTGCAAAATTAATGATGAGCAGATGAAGCATGCAAGTCGAGGGGTACTTAATTCAATATGGAAAATAGCAAACCCGACCACTACGTCCTCATGAGCTAAAAACAGTGTCACAAAATAAGAAGTATTTTGAAGGTTTTGAAAGGTAGCACATGAAAATTTGCTTGGAATGGTTTGAAATGCCATGCATAGGAATTTATAGTGGACTCTTTGGAAAAACTTTGGTTTTTGGGAGCTGGATGCACGAGTAGAGCTCATACTCAGTACAGGTGAAGGCTAGCAAAAGAGTGGGAGCGACCAACTAAGAGAGCAATAACGGCCATAATCATGCATAGCGACAAAACATTATTAACCAAAGCATAAAGTGATATCACAAGCCAAAAACCAAATGATCATAGAGGCTTGAGGCGACTGGTTTATAGTCAAACATGGTGTAAGCATGCGCCAAGTCAACCCAAATAAAGAATCAAAGGAGAATACCACAATATTATGCTTCTATAAGATAAAAACAATGCATGGTTCTTTCAAAGGCACATTAAGCACTCACAGTTATTTGAGACAAGCCATGCTAGAACAATAACTACTAAGCATATAATCAAAATAATATCAAGCATGACATGATAAAGTCTAAGCAACATTCTAAACAAGCTCCCTTTTGCACCACTATAAGCATGAAACATTTTACTCTTTTCCAACACCAATCAACCTATTTGAAACAACTCTCAAAGATGAAAAGCAACAAAGATCAGAGGTCTAAACACACCTAGCTACAAATAACTAACAAGTTCTAAACAAAAATGAAGGCGAGAAACAAAAGCTAAACATAGTACTAGAAAAAGAGAACACTCGTTGAACGATAAAAGTGAAAACTAGAGTGTTCTAGGCAATGAAAACGGAGTGTGTCTTCTCCAAAATAAATCTATTGGGGTCCAACCATTTATTACAGCAAACAAAACAAAAGAAAACTGAAAGCAAAAAGAAAGACGCTCCAAGAAAAACACATAGCATATGAAGCAATAAAAATAAAGTGTCTTGAAAGATGACCTGATATTTTTGTTGATGAAGAAGGGGTGCCATGGGGCATCCCCAAGCTTTGACGCTTGTACTTCTTGGATATTTTTTGGGGTGACATGGGCAACCCCAAGCTTGAGCTTTTGTCCATACTTCATCTCATTTCATCATTCTCCTTTCCCTACACTTGAAAACTTCCTTCATACAAAACTTCACACAATTCTTATTAGCAACATTAGTGTATGCAAAATAGTAGATCCATTTTTGGTTCAGTTTCAACTCAAGTACAACACTTATTAACACATTAGCTACTGTAGCAACTTCTCTCAAAAGTTCTGTGATCAAAAGAACTCAAAAAGAAAGAGATCAAGAGGCAAATGCAAATAGTGGCAGAAATCTGTCAAAACAGAACAGCTGGTAAAGATCATTTTTTTTCGAAAATCTTCTGTTGTTCAAATAGAAAAGTGCAAAACTAATGAAAGTTAGATAATAACCTGGGGCATGTGCACAAGAAATCACAGATCAAAATGACGTTCTGGGAATTTTCACGAATTTTTACGGTGAAGCGCAAAAATCTGTTTTGGGACAGGAACCTCCCCAAATCTTATCTTCCTCCAATTAGAGGTTATTCTTGGCACAATAATGAAATAAAAATGATAAGGAGAGGTCATTACAGTAGTAACAACTTCCAAGACTCAACAAAAATAAAAAGTACTGAAAATAAAACAGTGGGTTATCTCCCAAGAGTGATTTTCTTTAACGCCTTTGAGCCAGGCGCATAAAGTAAGAATCAAGTATTTTCAAATGAAGAAGCATTAAGACCAGATGCCTTACGTCTACCTCTCTTACCTATGCTCTTACCTTGAGGAAAATTGTGATGATTTCCTGGTGGGGAAGTGAACTTCATGGTGCCTTTTCCCACATCTATTATTGCTCCCATGAGTTTTAGCAGAGATCTTCCGAGTGTGATTTGTCCATTTCCTACACATTCAATAACAAGATAATCAATAGATACCATTCTCCCTAGGATTTTTGTAAACACTCCTTCAGCTACTCCAATGGGAAATATAATGGAATTATTGGTAAGAGATATTCCTTCTCCACCCTCAGAAAGTCCCCAAAGATTCAAAGATTCATAAATATCCTTAGGCATAAGGCAAAATTCAGACATAATATCACAACGAGCATGAAAAGTTTCACCATTTATAGTAACTTTCACCGTAGGGAACCATCTTGAGGGTTTGGAATTTATTGGCACATAATCATGATGCTCGCGCAGCATACCATAACATTCTTTTAAACAAGTGGTACGGGTCTCAAGAGTATTTAATCTAGCATAAATGCTCACAAGGGAAGAATCAAAATTACTCGGTGAGCTATATACTACAATCAACTTTTTTATGACATAAAAGCTTGATCTCCATCACACTGAAGGAAATCTCCTCCTGCTACAGCATCCAAAGCATATCTATAACAAAGAGCGAGACCAAAGTAAAAGCTACTAAGAAGCAAGACCAGAGTCATTTTTGGTTCAGTTTTACCATGGGAATCATAAATTCTAGGCCAAGCTTCTTTAAAACTCTCTTCACTCCTTTGTTTGAAAGTGAAGATCATTTCCTCAGGCGACATAGTGGTAGGAACTAGACTAGACATAAAAGCAATTTGAAGTAGGAACTAATTTTTTTTGTATTTTTGATAAAAAGATGCAAACAAAAATGAAGTAAAGAAACTAAGCAAAACAATAACAAAGTAAAAAGATTAAAAGTGAGAGACTCCCCTTGCAGAAATCCTCTTTCTCCCTGGCAACGGCGCCAGAAAACTTGTTGGCGCGTAGTTGACGGACCAGTTGGGAACCCCAAGAGTTTTCCCTTAGTTATAAAACCAAAGTTTAATCGACCAGTAGGAGAAAGAAACCATTTCTAAAGGTTGTTATGAACTAGCTTTTGGCAGGGTGCACTACCGGTGCCAGCAGCAGCGTGGAACCTGCACACAACACAACCAAGATACTTTGCCCCAACTTGCAGTGAGGTTGTCAATCTCACTGGTTTGCTGAAAACAAAGGATAAACGTATCGTGTGGAAAAAGATATTTGTTTGCAGTAAGTAAATAATGATTGTGGAAAGTAAATGGTGCTTGCAGTAGATGGTAATATATATGTAAAAGAATGGACTGGGTTCCACGGTTCACTAGAGGTGTCTCTCCATAAAGATAAATAACATGTTGGGTAAACAAATTACAGTTGGGCATTTGACAAAATAAACAATGCATGTACATGTCATGAAGATCACGATGAGATTCACTTGGGCGTTACAACATAATACATAGACCATAATCCAACTGCATCTATGACTAATAATCCACCTGCAGGATATCATGCGAACAACCCTTAGGTATTAAGTTACAAGCAACAGATTATCGCCTTAAGCAAAGTGTGTAATATAAAAAATACAATTATCCTTGAACAAAAGATTGTTGTTTTCTCCCTAGTAGCAACAACACATCTATAACCTTAGAAGTTATTGTCACTCTCCCAGATTACTAGAGGCATGAACCCACTATCGAGCATAAATACTCCCTCTTGGAGTCACTAGCATCTACTCGGCCAAGATATCTACTAGCAACAGAGAGCATGCAAGATCATAAATAATATAGACATGATAAATCAACAATCAACTTGACATAGTACTCAATATTCACCGAATCCCAACAAAAACAACATGTAGAATTACATAACGATGATCTTGATCATGATAGGCAACTCACAAGATCTAGACATGAAGCACATGGAGGAGAAGACAACCATCTAGCTACTGCTATGGACCCATAGTCCAAGGTAGACTACTCATGCATCACTCCGGAGGCTGGGATGGTGATGAAGAAGGCCTCCGGTGATGATTCCCCTCTTCGGAAGGGTGGCTGGAAGAGCTTCTGGACCCACTCAATCTCAGGACGATGATGGCGGCGGCTTGTAGTATGTTTCATGGAAAAGTGTTATGTCCTTTAGGGTTTTCCCGACAAAAGGAATTTATAGGCAGAAGGGCGATGTCAGGGTTGGACCAGGGGCCCACACCACCTAGTGGCGTGGCCAGGGGTGGCCCACGCCACCCTATGGTGCGGCCGCCTCTTGGTCCGGCTCCGTCTCTCCTCTGGACTCTGTCTTCCTTTCAGGTAAATAGGAACTTCGGCTTTTGTTTCATCCAATTCAGAGAATATTTCCTGTATAACTTTTCTGAAACACAAAAACAGCAAAAAACATGAACTGGCACTGTGGCATCTCGTTAATAGGTTAGTTCCAGAAAATGCATAAAAATGCCACGAAGTGAGCAATTGGTGTAAAACAAGCATGGAGCATCAAAAATTATAGATACATTTGCGACGTATCAACCAGCAAGCCAGGGTGGCCCATGGAGGTGGTATGGCAGATAGCCTACCGGGCGGCCCAGTTGCTGGAAGCCCATGGCGGTACAGGACGCAAGAGCTTATGGTGGATCCATAGATAGGCCCATGGCGGGTTGCCTTGTAGTACACGTCATTGTATAGGACTTAGTCTAGGACTCCATATTGTATCCGCCCCGGTACCACCGTGATGCCCACACCAGACGCCTTTATAAGCCGGCGTGGAGGAGCCCTCGAGGCACAACCAGACAATCTCATTGTAACCGAGCACTTATTGCCATATAGTGAATTATAGCAGCACATAGGGTCTCGCCACCATTGCGGGATCTAAAGTTGGGTAAACTCGTGCTACCACCATTCCAGATCGCTCTGTCGTATTCACCCCCTTCCACAAACCGCCATACACCTACCCCTATGGTAGATCTATTGATGAAACCATGACAAGGGCAGACTTACAAAAGGGTGGGTATGCGGGGTCACGGAGAAGAACATTGATTGGCTTGGATCTTAGACTCGGCCCCATAAAAAGGAAGTGTGGACAAGAACCGAACTTGGATGTGCAACAAGGCTAAGATCTCTTATGGGTACAAGTGACCACCTCTGTAGAGTGTAAGAAAGTATCTGGATACTCCTTGTTACAGGAAGGAACTACGAACATGGCAGGAAAGGATCCATCGAAGCTCTAGTCAACCTGTGAAGACTGACGGGCATAGTTTTGTAGCACCCTACCTTTTGAAAAAGGCAGAACTCCTCTGTTAAGTGCTATCCCCTGGATTACTGATAGCACCATAGTACAAAATATAATAATCATTGCAATAGTATCAAATATTACAATGCAGATCCAGTTACATAAGTATCAAATATTACAATGCAGATCCAGTTACATAAGTATCAAATATTACAATGCAGATCCCCTGAAAACAAAGTAGCAATGAGCCTCCATCTTCATCAAGTGCCACAGGCAAACATGTTGGAATGTAGACTCGAGATCCTACAAATCCTTCCTCATCCAAAAAACTTGTACATTTGAATATGCAGCCCCAATAAAAGGGGTCGGTACAACAACGTACTGGCAAATGACACATATTTGGTGGCTGTTGTGAAAGAACTATACTACATGATATCTGGCTGGTGGATCTCTTGGGCTAATTTGCATAAAGCCAATTTTTATCCTACATTTCTTTCTCAAAACTTTCTTGTAAAACTTTAGATTCTTAAGAGTCGAAATAACCCCCAAATACTACATACTGGCTAGGCATGTAGCTCTGGGCGAAATTCAACATCAGAAAACCACCACCCCTCGGAGTGAGTGGCTCCGAGCCCCTATCCTAGGGGCTTCTAGACAAATTTTAATCATTCAGAAATGGTGATGATATTCTTCCATACATTCCATATCTAGAGACTCAAATTGTCCATAACCGGGGACACGACTAATCGATTAGTTTTACACCCTGCAGGGGTTGTGCACTTTCACCTTAAGACTCATTCTACCCAGAGAGAAGAATGAGACGAGACCTTTCAAAGGAGTGAGCAACCATACTAGCATGACCCGTTCCCCCTATAATTCTGCTACCACCTCATGTCATGCTCACAGGTTGAACTCTCACAACTTAATTAGTCAAGACAGAGCCCATAGTGTCATAAGGCTGCACTGGAAGTACTCTAAAACACAGAAGACATGGTAATCTCTTTAATCCTGGGTGGCAATCCACAAGTGTACGCCCTGGGTACACATCCTCCGCAAGGCATGTGTCCCAGGAGCCACTCAACCTCGCCTCCTCTATCAAACCAATCCACCCAGGTGATTCATTTTAGTTTAAGTTCTTAAGTATTCACAAAATAACTTTAACAAAAAGTGATCATAGCATTGGCATCAAATTTCAAAGTAATTTAGCATCCTAACAAGTGGGGTTTAAAGGATGGCTACACACTACTAGGGTCTAAGCACTTTGTAAAACAGTTGATATTCCACCTATCATACATACTACTGGAAAACACTAATGCAGTAGTAAAAAGTGGGTAGAAGAATGTGTGTCACTTGCCTTTTTGGAGTTCATGATATTTCACTTCTCTCAACAAAACACGAAGCTCTCCGTACAAGCTATAACATAATATAAACACATCATACCAATAACAACACAATCAAACAAGACAAGCAATTGAAAATGGTTGGTTTAACATTTTAGATTTCTTATAATTCTATGATATGAGAGATATGGAAAAAGACTTGGCTTGCAAGATATGGATTTGAGAGTTTGGATGGCAAGGTCAAAAGATTTGAGAGGAGTGGACTAACCAAGGTATGATAGAAGAATCTTTATGCTTCATAAAAGTATGAATAAAATATGGAAAGGCTCATGTGAATTGGATCACATAAGTGTCAAATAGTGCAATAACCACACCATTGAATAAGTATGACAACAATTACTAAAAATAGTATAAATTACACTTAGGCATTGGGTAAGGATTTGTGAAACATTGAATTACTCAATTAATTCATTTGTAAACTGAATAGTTCAATAAAGATCAACAAGATTAGGATAGGCATGATATTGGGTCGAGGTGGTGTCAAGATGATCTTGGTGAATAGAGGTGATCATGAGACTCACTTTTGTAGAAGGAAACAAATGGTGAAAAGAATATAGAATTAATCTATAAAGGAAATTACTAAAATCCCCATATTTGAATTTGAGTATTTGAAAAGTGAGTCAAACAATTTGGACAGTGGTACTACTGGATAGATTACTGTAGAACAAAGCTACATCAATTGGATTTATTCCAAAATAATTTTTGGAAAATCAAGTTATGATCAGATTAGTGATCTGGATGAATTTGAATGCACAAAGTTTGTGCACATATCAACTTTGATATTTTCTGATTCTATGATGTTCTACAAGATCAGAGGATTCCAGAGACTACAAATTTATTATTTTTGGATGTGTAGAACAAAAGTTATGAATTAATTAGTGCAACAAATGGATTTAAATTATTTTGAAAATGAATTCAAATTGTATATATAAACAATGAAATATTATTGCACCATTGGATTCTATACCTCTTTAGCTTTTCATAGACATATTATTTGTGATTTTTGGATTAACAGATCAAGAGATATCAATTTTACAAGTTTATTATATTTTCTTGAAATTTAAATTCGGGAATTGACCGAAATTGACTTTGACCAGTTGACTGGGTTGACTGCTGATGTCATAATAACGTCAAAAAAGTCAACAGAAAAAGTTGCTTATATGGAAAAACTTTCTATACGAAAGTTGTAGATAATCATTAGATCTATCTACTTTATAAATTAACTAGCAAACATGCCCGTGCGTTGCACCGGGATAAACTAAAATTGAAATGCTCTTGCGAATCTTGTGATGACACTTCTTCTATGTGCCACTATCGAGGAAGGTGGTTATGTTTTCTCCTATCATGAGTTCACGACTAACACGAGTCATCCTAAGAACATGAGGTTGCGAAGCCCTGGCTGCATCGACCTGTAATATCCACTTTTAATGATTTTGGCCCATGCTTCTACGGTTAAGAATGCAACTGACATGGAATGAATTTATTTGAACAAGTCAAAACTGAACCAACTGAATTCAATTGATGTGGGCACAAACTAAATAAAAAATAATAGGCCATGACAAAGCTCTTGAGATGCCAACGGCTGTCTCCGGCCAAGATACGGCGTCGAACTCCGACGAAGTCGACATAACTGCGAGAGGGCGACTAACTTGGAACGAGGGCTTCGATTGCTCGTAGTGCTTCGTAGACCTTATAGGTATGCAACTGATCAGGTCCTCCTATTTGAGTAGGACACGAGTTCCGCACATCAAATCTGCTCGACTGTAGCCTGATCGATAAGGTTCTAAACGTTGCAGGCCAGATCGACGTGTCTCAAGCACTTGGCCGACGGAAGTCACCCAAAATCCTCTATATGCCAAGCCGTGCGGACGGGCGTACAAAATTGGGAGCTCGCCATCCTGGAATGGACCATGTTGTTCATGGACGACGACAATCTCCGCCCTTGACTTCCACGCCGTGCGTCTGCCGGTCCTCGTCCCAGCCAAGCAGCATCATCCGCCGCTGCGCAAGGCAGACGCCTTTGGCTAGATCAACGACCCAATGGATCGATGAGAGGCCGCGTGCAGAGCGCTCGGTGTTATCCAGGTCGCTGCCAAGGCCGGTGAGATTTGTTTGTGGTTTTAGTTATAGATCGATTCTGGGCCAGGCCGTGTAAAGGAAGACAACATACGAAATCCATGGACGAAACGCGACGGATGTACAAACATAATGGATGAACCAACCATAAAAACCTTACGTCCTTTACTATTATAACGGTTCAAAAATTAATATAAATATATGTCCTCATGAATATGAGAAACACCTTATACTTTATACCACCCGAATATCTTTCGTTTTAACCTGATTCTATTTGCATACGTTTGTTGGGTTTTATCTCAATGTTATTATCAATTCAATCATATCGATACATATATCAATTTTTTGTGTGGATATCCAAGAGTACAAAATATCATGCATAAATTGTTGAGCTCATAACAAAATCGCATAATATATGTATTTGCTAAATTACATGGTAAGATCACTAAATAGATATTTTTATGCATTATAAAAGAAGTTGGCTCACAGGAAGAGAATTTCTCGGTACCTTTTAGAAAATTGAAGTGGCCTGCATCAATTTGGAGCCGCTACCTTACGAATCGTTGGTGTGAGCTACACATGCAGATGTGTAGTATAGATAAGCAACACCAAATAATATTGACCTCCAATAAATTGCACAGACAAAAGCATGAAGCAAGGCTAAATTTAAAATACTGGATTAGCCGGCTGTAGCATGTAGATGAGTAGAAGTGACAATCAAGAGAAAAAACTCTACACCAGGCTGCTGCACCATGTTACCGCGTGAGGATGGCACAGGAGAACATGCAGGTTGCCCCCCTGGAGACGCAGAGAACACAGGCGATGCAGATTGGCTCGAGGCAAAGGTGTTGCCTACTTTGGCTTGAGCGACGTATAACAAATCAACCGGAGCTAGGATGGGGAACAGGTCGGCCGCCTCCAAATTGAAACTGAAAATTCTTCGCCAAACAGATAGTTCCAGCCTTCTAGCCCCTGCACACGCAGACGGCGGGATTTTACAGCTCCAATTGGCGGAGATCAGTATATCGAGGTTGAGAGAGAGGAGAGATCGCCGGTCTTTGAGCTAGTGGCGACGGGGAACGGAGGCTCCCTGGGAGAGTCGAGTCAGCTCTGTTTCGCTCTGGTCTCTAGACCTTTGGCTAGCTCGGTAAGGTACGGGAGCCGACAAACGAATTGTTAATGGGCCTGGCCCATGCGGGCGATGGACGAAAAAACGACGGAAACAGTACAGACGGACGAACCAACCATAGACGGACGAACCAACCACGAAAACCTTACGTCCTTTATTATTAGGTAGAGATTTGAAATCGAAATAATGAGGTGGGCAAGATTGTTGCAAGATTTTCTCACTGCTCGGTGAACGAAACAAGATGAGACTTGCGGCTATGGAAAACTCTTGACGAGAGGAACAACTTCCGTGTTGAATACGCGGCAATTCAGGATCATCTTCGAGGTCGATTTGGCTCCGGTTAACTCAAAAGAAAATCTATTTTAAAGACATAGATCCGTACCTTAAAACGAAAAACTCACCATAAGTAAGTTGTAGAGAATTGAAAGATGTACCAACTCAACAAAGGGATTTAGATTTGATGAAGCGAGCGAGCCGGGATCTTGGATTTTCTCCGTTAGATCTGAAATCTTGCGGGTCGATTTTCTCGAGCTATGCTGGATGAAAAGAGATGGGGTTGGTCGGGATTGAAAGGTCTCGACGAGATCTACAACTTTTGTTTAGAGACCGAAGGCAAATAACAAAGTTTAGAGGCTCGAAAATCCGAGTTAAGATTTCAGGATAAAGAGGTTTCGGGATTTCGAAAAAGAAACTTAGATCTACGCTCGTGGGGCTTTATATAGAGGTGTAAGTCAGTAGAGAAGATAGGATTTTGAGTTAGGAACACGTAGGAACAAACGGATCCGAATTTGAAGCTATATAACTTGAGATTTTCATGTTTGAATAGAGATAGATTCGGAAAAACGATAATAAAAAGAAAAGAGAAAAGAGGAGACACGGGCTGCTGCGGGACGCCGAGATGGGCCGCCTTGCTGGGCCACAGCTAAGGCGCGGAGTTGCTGGGCCGGATCAGGCCGCGGTCTGGTCGGTCGGGTTTCTTTTTTTTCTTTTTCTGCTTCTTGTTTCTTTCATAACTTTTTCATTTGGGCTCCAAATGAGTTCAAACCAGATTCTATTTTTTTTCTAAAATTCAACACAACATTACAACACAGCAGAAAATATATTTTCATGATAAAAAATAATAATTTTAAAAAATATTTCATATGCTTGGCCCGTAGGGCTTTATTTGCATATCCCAAATAGTAATAGGGTTTAAAATGAAATCTTTAAAAATCATAAAATGATATCTATGAAAATAATATTAACAATTTATTTTCAAACACATTAATAATGCAAACTTTATTTAACATAAATCATTCTGGAAATATTTCTTTTGCAAAATAGCTTGCATAGGTTTGAATAAATACAAAATAGTATTTTGGGAAATCTTATTTTCTCAAAAGAAGTCCTTCAAAGAATAATAGAAAGTTTGAAATATTTTTTTCTAATAAAACTTTTGAATTTGAAATATTTATAGGAAACTCTTTTATAAATTGGAAAATCTGGGAAGCAAAAGAAGTTGGGTTCAAAAGTTTAGGAAAACTTTATTTCAGGAAAAGCTTTTAAATCCTTGTGATTTTTCAATCAACACAAATAATTCATTCAAAAATAATTTATTTTATTCCAAAAAAATTAAAAAAATCTGGGAAGTTACAAGTTTTTAGAATAAAATCAACATCTTAAAAAAATGTTTATGAAAACTTGCATTGCCGAACGACTCTTGGGTCTAAGGATGTAGATATTGCATCAAACACCTTATTTCCCCTGTGAACTTGCTGGGTAACGCTCGTTACTCACCCCACTCCCTCTTAACCCTTGCTTAGATGGGAGACAACACAAGGAGGCAACCTCAAGACACTAAAGATGAAGATAAAGCCCTCTACTAATATCAGACCTGTCAACGGAGTCAACAACTATGCCAAACATGGTGGAAAACTAGAATAGGTATATAAGGGAACCAATTCCCTAATCCTAGAACCTGAGTAGTTAGAGCAGATTTCTATAGCTTTAGTAGCAAGCCAACTACATTATTTGTAGCTCTAGTTTAGTCTTCAAGTTTTTCTTTCACGATTATAGTTGCCAGGACTAAACTTCTACCTGCTGAGGAGGTTCTGAAGATCTTCTGTATGATAATAATTGTAATCCTATAGACCTACCTTGGACCTGTGATATTTCTGTTGTACCACTCTGATCGATATAATACTAGTAGGGCGGTGTTTCATTGGTGTTATATCAATGACTTGCATACTACACATGCAGTGGTATGCTGGGTCACCACATCCCACTCAGTGACAGTTGCATTTACGAAGCTTGCAAGCGTGTGACTAGGTCACGAGGATTCAATGTCATAAGAACGAGTAAATAGATTTGTCGGTAACAAGATTGAACACGATATGGAGATATCGCTGATCGAATCTCGGACAAGATCTAGTATCACGAGACAAAGGGAGTAGGATATAATGTTTGTGGATCAATGATGATTTAATCGTAGAATACACAGGGGTTAGCACGACTTTCCAGAGTCCACTATTGATCATTGATCAAAGAGAGGTCTCGATCATGTATAGAGTATTTCCCGATCCATAAGGTGGCATGCTTAAGGGTATACGACGTTTAGGGATTGATTCAAAATTATTGGAAATGATAAGGAGTTAATCAAAAATGTTCCGAGTAATATTGGAAGGGTTCCGGGTGATATCGGAAATGTTTCGGTGAAAGAATTATGCCAAGTACTTGTTATTTAATGTGTTTAGTATTTAATTAATGTAATTAAATATTAAAAAAATTAATAAATAATAAATAAAAGAAAAGACCCCCTAATGGGCCACCATGTGGCAGCCTATTAAAGGGGGGCGGCGGCCAAGGCATGGCGTCATGCGCCCTAGGGTTTCCCCTAGGGGCCGGCGGCCAAGGTGGACCCTCCCTAGGGGAGAGCCATCAGGTGGAGGTGCCACCTACCCCCTCCACCAATATAAATCTACCCCCAGGCCACTTGGCTCATTCATCCATCTTTCTAATCTTCTCCTCTCTGGCTTGGCTCCCATGTTTGGAGTTGTGCCTACGAGCTAGAGGAAACTCCACCCTCCGGACGCTGTCGAACTGTTGGATTTCTGGTCCAAGTCCTTCCACTGCTTCGCTGGACCGGAGCTCGGATGACGTCTATACACCGGACGCGTGTAGAACTGTGGAGGTGCTGCCACTTGTGGCGCTTGGCTTCATCGACATGTTCGACTACATGACCTTGATGTCGGCTTCGGTTGTCTCCATCAACAACGTTCGTGTGGAACATATTTTCGCTTTCGGTTTTCAAAGGTATGAACACCGTACAACTACATAGAATAGATCATGGGATAACATCGTTGGATTTTTTTTTTGTTTTCAGCCACGAACCCCAACAGTGGTATCAGAGCCAATCTATGAATAATTGTGTTGGTACGATTAGAACACATCGAGGATGTGGGCATTGATTTTCTTATTACTACCCTTTTATTTGCATCTATTCATATATGCGGTATTGTTGGATTTATGAACAACTCGTATCAAATGGTCGTAAGCCATTTAGGAGGGTTCAAAGTCTTAACCATTATGACCAATTTAGACTAAAATTGGCCATCTTTGCATCCCACGCAACCGCGCGCTCGGCCCTGACATGCTCATGCGCGATTATTTCTCCAAGGTATCGACCTATCCACCTCGTCTATTTCGTCGACGATACCAGAGCATTTCTTCAAACCTACCAGGACATCGAGAACATCGCCACTCACACACAACTCCGTGGTGATCTCATCGAGCATCATTGGCAAAGGCATGGCCAAAGGGATGTCAACTAGGTATCTTTTTATGCATTTGATTTTCATGTGTGCTCGCAACTATTATTTGCTTGTTGGACCATTTGATTATGTGTTTAAGTATTTGGATTAAAACATTTGATGTAATTAAAGATTATTGTTGTATTATGAGATGTGTTGAACTATTGCAATCTAGCTTATATTATTTATTTTATATTTACATTTATGCCGCAACATATATGCTTTATTTGATCAAACTATGCACAAACTAGAATTTACGATTCCGTCTGGTGTTTTCGCCGAACAGATCACATAAACAGAATTGTATAAACGAATATTGCCGTTTTATGGTTTGCATTTGCGGGATCTAACTGAAGCTCATGTCAACCCTCAAATTCGTCTTAAAGTATCCTTTATACGCGTTATGTTATAAAGGCTGCGAGTTTAAGGAATATACTCCCTCTGTTTATAAATATAAGATGTTTTAGCTTTGTGAATCAAATGTGAATGGGAGTATTAGAGATACTCTAAACTAGCTCCTAGCATGTTGAAATATTGACTTGCTGAAGTACTACTGGTGGCAGCGTGACAGCTGGCAGCTCGCAAATTTATCCGTTAGATCTGCGAGCCACGGATTGCCCCTTCTAGCGGCTTCCCCGAAAATTTGAAATAACCCCCGCCAGGGAGCCACCAAACCACGAAGCAGAAACCCCCCAAGGCCTCAAGACTCAAGTCCGATCCCCTTTCCCTTTGGCTTTGCCGCTGTCCATCCATACCAGATGCCGCCAGCCGAGGACGCCTCCGCCTCCGCCGCCGGCGCCCCACTGGCGCCGACTCCGCCTCCCGGCCGTGGGACGGCGGCCGGTTCGCGGCTGCTGCTGCAGTCGCCGCCGCCCGCGTTCCCGCTCGGCTCCAACGACGACCAGCAAGAGCGAGCACGCGCGCGCGCTATGGCCCGTGCGGCCTCCGTCCGCCGGCGCTCCCTCGCCGCCTCGCTAGCGCCCAAGACCCCGCACCCCAACCTTCTCAACCGGGACGAGGTCATGGACCTATTCCATAACTGCATCAAGCTCGCTTCAGAGAACGTACGTATTCCCCACCATCATAACCCTAGATCGTTCCCTGGCTCTTACTAAGCTCATGTTTTTCTCTCTCCCGCGAAATTTGCCAGAAAATCAACCAGAAGAACACGTGGGAGCTGGGCCTCATCGATCACCTTAGCGAAATCATCCAGGCGGGGGAAGAGGATGACGACGAGACCAACTTCCAGAAAGTGCGTTGTGTGCTGAGATGTTCCATTTCCCGTCTTTATCAAATTGGGAGGAGATCTATTGTTCTTTTCTTATAAAATATGTTTGAGGAAAATTGTGGTATTCGTTCCAGGCTAGCTGCACGCTGGAGGCGGGTGTGAAGATCTATTCGCTGCGTGTGGATTCGGTGCACTCTGAGGCGTACAAGGTGCTTGGTGGGATCAACCGCGCTGGAAGGGGGGAAGAGGCTGGTATGTTTCCATCCTTGCTAATATCTCCTAACTAATTTGGAGTGTAATCCCTTTTAAGCTGGAAACCACTAAACATCTTAAACTAAACTCAGAAGTAAGTTCAATACAGGGATTTTGGGGTTTACTGAAGAAGACCATGTTCTAAGTTGACCCAAAGGCAAATAGAATCATCTTTTAAGTCTTTTATTAAAAATTGCACCATGTCAGGTCTTTTTTGTTTTGCTTCTGAAGACCATGTTCTAAGTTGACCCAAAGTGTTACATTACCATTTCTTTTGGAAATTGCTCAGTCTTACATTACCATATTACACTGCTTTACACGGACTGTGCATTTTACGTGAGGTATCAACCTTCTGAGAAGGGTTTTAGTTGAATTTTGTACATCTTGTTGCTTTTATATCCACACGGCAGCGTTTGGGGAATTCCTTATCTGTTTACCGTAAACTTTTAACTTTCTGTTTACCGTAAACTTTTAACTTTCTGTTCACAATTAAATGTTGAAAATGTACCATAAACTTTTAACTTTCTGTTCACAATTAAATGTTGAAAATGTAAGTTACATTCCATTGTCCTGATTTGGTAATTGTCACTGCAGATTTGGGAGAGGGTGGTGATGCAGAGCCTGCACAAGAAGAAGGCATCAACAAAAAAGATGCGGATAAGAAGGTACATATCTTTGCGCTGGTTGTTGCTTTCTTTACTTCACTTATTTGTTATCTTGCTTATGATGTTTTGTCTGTGCAGATTTCACCTGCTTCAACATTGGAATCCTCGTTTGAGGCTCTTAATGTGAAGAAGTTTGATGGTATGTTCCAAGCCTTTTCTCTTTGTGCTTCTGTGGGTCATATTTATTTTATCATTGAGTGAAATCATAAGATCTTTTTATTTCAATTCTAGTTGCCTTCACGGTGGATCCTTTATACCACCAGACCACGGCTCAGTTTGATGAAGGTGGAGCGAAGGGTCTCTTATTATACAATCTTGGAGTTTATGGCAGTTGTCGTGTGCTTTTTGATTCATTTGAAGCACCAGACAAATGTATCTTATCTGATATTCAAGAGAATGCTGAGGTTATTGATCTTTCATTTGCTAAAGGTAATATCAGTCTGTCGCTCTGCTGTGAATGATCTTTATGTCTTGCTTCCAATCCGTTTTCACCAAGTTGCTACTCTTTGATAGAACAAATTGAGCAGATGATAGTTCACATGCCTCTATGCAATGATATCTCTCCTACCTTAAGGGATATTGTGGCTCAGTTTGATGAAGAAAATAAAAGGCGATCACATGATGCATCTTCCGGGCAAATGCCATTGGTGGAAGATCAGATGGTTGACGGTAATAACAGCGAGCATGATGACAACATGCAACCTGATTGTGAAACATGGGATTTTGGTGGCGGCAATGATCAGGATATTGCATATGATGAAAATGGCAATTCGATAAATTTCAACTCAACAAACTACGAAGAGGTACTTCTGAACTTGACAAAATTACATATTCCTGAAAATAGTATATTTGTGTGGGGATTATCTGTTGTCTACTTATGTTTTATGTCTTATACATGTACGTCCTCCATTTCAAACTTGATGCCATTTTAGTATCTTCTGGTTGTATTGTATGTGTTGCTTTTAAGATGACATAGGGGTAATTTAATTCCTTCACAGAGAAAAGAGATGGACATAAGAGTAATTGAATGGGAATATGTACATCTCACTCACACTGTTATCATTGTTTCCAAATCTAAAGAGACTTATAGTATTTTGAAACAGAAAGAGTATTTGAAAATATGTAAGCTAAGTCAGTTAGTCATTCAATAGAATTACTGATTCATATATTTTTGTAGCTTGTATGCAAGCATTTCTACAATGGAAGGTGCTTACGAAATAAACCAGTTTTTTCTCAAGTGCCAGTGCATATTTCTGTAGTTTAGGTGCCTAATTAAGCACTTGTCTTGCATAAATAAGCAGTGGTGCTTAATTAAAAAAGGTTTATTTTTCTAATCACTTTGCATAGCAGATGGCCTTAGGTTAGGGTTGTACAGAGGCAATTATTTCTGTTGGATAACATTTAAAGTTTGTTACAACCTTAAAGTTCCAAACCTGAATCTCTGATTGTCTTTACTGTATTGGTGTATCAGGGAATCGATGAGTACACTTTTCAGGACCCTGATGGTCCTGATGTAGACCAAAGGTTCGAGAAAATTGCAGATCTGTTGTCACTTGGCATGGGCTTCTCGTCAAAAACAAATGCTTGGGCAGGACCTGAGCATTGGAAATATCAAAAAGTTAAAGGTAAATCTGGGAAGTAAGTCCTGTTTTATTTTGTTGTTCCATTTCAGACTGGCTTACTTAATGCTGGAGTTTACCTTCATCTAGATCTTGAGCCTTCCCGAACTACATCTGGTGATTTGGATGTAGCAAAAAAGACAAAGAAGAAAAGAGGCAAAGAGGAACCTGATATTGATTTCACAAAAGCTTTGGAACATGAGATGGAAAATGTGTTTGCACCTCCCAAGAACCCGAAATCATTGCTGCTGCCTGCAAATAAGGGTAGCTGCAACAATAAACTTCCGGAGGATTGTCATTACCAACCTGAAAGTCTTGTTAAATTATTTCTTCTTCCAGATGTTCTGGTAATGCTAACTTTTCATGAAAATTATTCTTGATATGGACCTAAGGTTTGTTGTAATAACTAATTAATCTTTTTATAGTGCCTGGCTCGGAAAAGAAGAAACCCACTTGGTAAGTTTTGCTACATCCACTTATTTATTTCAATTGAATATTTCCCTTCCTAGTATTTTTAGAGGTCCTTGGTAAACATTGCTGTTCTAATACAATATATTAGCTTTTAATTTTCACTATTTGTGTTGCTTTCTTCTAGTTCTTTTTTTCTGATATCTTTTTCAAGTCAAGTTGTTGTTCCCTAAATAAACTGTGCTGTGGATTATATGGTATTATTGTATTTCTGTCTGAAATCCCTGGTTTTGATTTTAGGCTTTATTTTTCTATTAGCACTATGGCTCAGCTTGCAGTTAATGAACTGTGCTGTGCTGAACTATAATCTGCTGCCAGGAAGAGCAAGAGGTAGAAAATATTGGTTAAGAAGGTAAAATACGGCAAAAGCCGGATAGATGATGGCATTATTATAATCCACCACAATGTCAACAGAGCCTAGTTCTCATACTAGGTTATGTCTTCATGAGTACTGACCGTGGACTGCCTATATTTGTGTTGATGTGATTTTGCTAAAACCATGGTACCTTGTACCCCCTCCTTATAGATGCTTCAAGGGACAATAACGATGACTTTATGCCATCTGGACCTTGGGATGATGATAATTTGTGCAACGATCATGTCGATGAAGGAGCGGGTAGTGATGTAGAAGAGCCGGTAAATCTTATTGCTAAACCAAGACAGGTGCATCCTTCCTCTATGCTTTTAAAACATTCATTTTTGTATACTTATATTGGGATGTACTTCTGTCTTTTATCTTTCTATGTGCATCTTAAGAAAGTTCAATTGATATGGCTGTATACAACCCTCCTCCCCTCATGATTATTGATGAGCAATGCAATAAAAGTACCTTTCACCCAGGCTTAATATTTTAACAAAGATCTTAACCAGTGGCTAGAAAATGGTCAAATTTGTTACACCACTGTACGCTTAAATGGTAGATAGTGGTTTCCAATATTTTCTTTCTGATCTCGACTGAGCAATACTGTCATTTGCTGTCTGACTTGTTTTTTCATAAGATTCAGCTTTATGATTCTTCTATATGTGATGCTTATGTAGCTTGCCATATTATTATGTACTCCCTCCAGCCCCAAAAGGATGTCGGAGGTTTTGTCTAAATTTTGATGTACATGTACACTAAGTGGAGTCTAGATACATCCAAATTTTGACAAATATGCGACATCTTTTTAGTGCTGGAGGGAGTATTTATGTTACAACTTTATTGTAATATAATGATCAAAGGTGAATACATCTAGAACAAACAATCATGGTTTGAACCTTCAAGCTACGCAGTCCCATGTCACTTCAATTAATTATTTGAGGTGCAACACAGTGACTTGTGTTCATTGAGGTACTTTGGCCCACTTGTGCACTAACCATTTACTCTATACTCTATAGTTCACTATTTATAATGGCACAAGAAAATCTGAAATAATGACAGTGGGGAAACATGCATCTAACAAACAATGCAATTTCAGGTCAAAACACAACTCTCACACATGAAAAAACAAGAAGGACAAAGTCAGCTGTATATAGTAACAAATCTGAAATGAACAGCGTCCTCGTGTTGCAGTATTTAGTACTATATATACTATATATATGCACAGTCAAAATCTTCTTTCTTATTTCTTGCCTTCTTGGTTTGATTTGAATCTGGATCTGATTTGGTGTGTTGTTATAGATGCATGCTGTTAGAAAATTCTGTAGTTTTCCTCAAATTTTCTGAATGTTGAATTAATTTATATACACAGAAAAGTAAACTACAGCCAGAAGTATTCGATTTCGTAATATATGTTCATGCCATATATGAAAAACAAAGGGGGCACATGATCTAAGAAAATGTTCATTATATTGGACCTCCCTGTTTCACATGTAAGAACCATTTGGGCTCTTTTACTACATTAAAGCAGGGGTATTAAGTGAAATAATTGTGACATCTACACTACTTTTCCTCATGTCGCACACTGTGAAGCAGTGCTTAGTGGACTTGCGTCGTGAAAAAGATGAGGCGAGTTGAAGGCCAAGTGATTCCATTTAAGGAAGTGCTATGATTTATGTATGAACCTGATGAGCTAACTACTCCACTTCATAATGAATTTGCACATTTTTTTGCTTTGTGCTGCTTAATAGTCCCTTAGACAAGAAATCACATGGTATGTGGCTATATATTAAAAACACGAACCTGTGCTAATGTTGTCAATTTTTTCCTCTTATTCTTTACTTCTTTAGGCACAATGCCAGATTGTTCTTACTATGTTCATATTTCTGTATCTTTCAATTGTATTTGCACTTTCACAAATCAATGCTTATTCATGTCTGGTACTTTCGGGCCTGGGCTTGCAGATCTGAGCTGATGCTTTTTTCCTTTCTGAATCATAGGTCAATAAGATAGATATCCAATATGACAAGGTATCGAAACAAGTTGATGTTCATGCCTTAAAGGAGGTGCTCTGGAATCACATTCATACATCTGCTGAGACGGATGATCTGGTACGATATGCACTTCGATTACTGTCATAAAATACTAGGTTTATTTCTCATTTTTGTATACATATTAGCTGTGGCACCCCCTTAGTATTTTAGGTACCACAACAATTCCTGTCAGTTTTATTGATGACAAGTGCTTGTCATGATTACATTTTCTAGCGACCCAACTGTGCTGCTTGAATCTAATGTATACCAAGTAACAACCGTGCTATCCCTACTTACTGGTTTTCTGGGTCCAAAACAGTTTTCTGAAACCAAGTTCTTTGACTTAGGTGACATTTTGGATCTGAGTTTTAGCATTTGACATGTATACATCTTTTATATTTGTAAACAAGAGAGGATATTCTATTTGTTTCTGGCTTTCTGTAACAAGTAATACCCTGCATTATTTTACTGCTCACCAGTGGTTGTTGCAAACTGATCTGGGTGGGTTCAACATTTTAAGAACAAATAAGTTTGTTGTGATTTTACATACTTTCAAGTGCCGCATATTTACATTTTCCTTGGAAAGTTTACTATAAGAAAACATAAGAGGAGTTTGAGTTGCAACCAACCATGAGACATAAAAAGGACTGGCACGGCAACCAACCTATATGCATGCAGTACTTAGAAAGCTGCATACTAGCATAGTGTGCTTACGACATTTAAATTGCTTCAAAATAATTCTAGTTGTTTCCTTCCATCCCAAATGAATTGACGCAACTTTATCTAGATACAGATGTATGGGAATACATAACATGTTAGTATACATCTTTTACATCACTGGTAATATGATTTCTTTCGAGTTGCAGTAGGCATTGTTGACTGGTCAGAATTTTTCTCCTGCCTTTGGGTATGGAATTATTTTAACATAATTTTCCTGGTTGGTCCAGCAGGAAAGAGAGAACACAGAAACATCCCTGTGCCTGACGAAGGTACTGCATGATCTTCCATGCAGTAACCCAGATGTTCCAACTACTGAGATCTCGCCACACCTTTATTTCATATGTCTCTTGCATCTGGCAAATGAACACAGCTTGAAGCTGTGTGACCGCCCTTCCTTGGATGAGATCGATATATACGTTCCAACTTCGTCGCTCGTGAACTAACTTCTGCGCCTGTCCTCTGCAGTTAACTGTTTAGGTGCTGGTCTGATGTCTTATTAAGCTGTCACCGCGTTGTGTATCATGTAATGTAACCTATGCTGATTGTATTTAAATGATGTTAAGCCCATAATGTATTTTATAGGCTATAGCACAATGGTTGGATGCTATCATACTAACCTACTCCCTCTGACCCATATTATCTTTCGCAAATATAAATGTATCTAGCACTAAAATGTGTCTAGATATATCTGTATTTGTGAAAGGTAATATAGGTCGGAGGGAGTAACATTTATTGTGTAGGAGTGTTTCAATCCTCTAAATACAAGAGGACAAGACAAGAAGTTTACTCTTATGGAAACAATTAATGTACCTGGGGTTCACTCAATACTCTCTCTCCATATGTGGTGATGATCATGTTATAGATAATAGAAGTAAATACAATTGTCATACTTTAATGACAACTTTATGGCGGCTTTATGTCCTAAAACACATAGTTGAAATAAGTACCCATATGTTTTTACTAGTGTCACCCTCATGTAAGGCTAGTGTGGTTATGTCACTCCACCGCGTCATACTTCTCCCTTTTTACCCCCAAAATAAAGGATGCTTTCTACATCGTTTCTGTCGCATGATGCATATGCTGTTTATCACTCGGACACCTTTTACCCACATACATCATACTCTTAAAAGATAACATATCCTAAGCACTAGTGTAATGATTTATAAATATCTGATAACATACATCCTAAGCACTAGTGTAATGATAACATACATCATACATCGTTTCTGTCCGGCGGCCTGTCGGAATATTTTGGTCCCGCGCCGAACCACTAGCTAGAGTACGTGTTCGTTGAGCGCCGGCTGGTCTAGTCTGTCGCCGGATGGTCCGGCCTGGAATCCGGCCTGGGGCCGGACCTGGGCTAAGCAGAACTTCTTTTCGGGAGAGAATTCCACCGACTTTCTTTTGAGCATAAAACCCCGTCACCTGTGAACTAAAGCCCGTGTGCATACTTTTCAAACATTAGTTCACACAAAGAGTAATCATGTCATCATTAATAAAAAATAATAGAAACGGACAAATGTCCTTTGACTCTATGTTCCTGAAGTCACTCGTAATCTCCCATCCATTAGACAACTCACCCATGATAATAATATCTTTGTTGAGTTTCATCCTTATGATGTTTTTGTGAAGGATTGGAATTCGAGGGAAATCATTCTTAGTGGTCGGAGTCGAGATGGACTATACCCCATTGTTGTGCCCCCTGTCAGCCATGCTTTCAGCAGTGTCCGTTTGTCGTTGGCCAACAGGCATTGCCGCCTTTGTCATCCTGCGTCGTCAGTCGTCGAACATGTTCTTCATCGCCATGCTCGTCCTACCGAGTCTAGCAATAAAGATACTTTCATGTGTGATGCGTGTCAGCAAGGAAGAGTCACCAATTACCCTTTACCTTGTCTACTCATGTAATAAAAAGTTAAAAACTCCTCTGGAACTTATTTACTATGATGTGCGGGGGCTTGCACAAACCTCTTTTAGTGGTCACAATTTCTATGTGAGTTTTATTGATGCTTACAGTCGTTTTACCTAGCTTTATCTTCTCAAATGTAAATTTGATGTTTTTGATGTCTGTGTCCAATTTCAAACTCATGTTGAACATTTACTTGGTCATCGAATTCGTCATATTCAGTCTGATTGGGGTGGAAAATATCACAATCTCAACACATTTTTTCACAAGCTTGGTATTGCTCGCCGTGTCTCCTATCCACACACTCATCAACAGAATGGGCCAGCTGAATGTAAGCATCGTTATATTGTTGAGACCGGGCTTACTCTCTTGGCTCATGCATCCGATTCCTTTTATTTTTGGAGTGATGCATTCTTTACAACCTATTTTCTCATTAATCGTATGCATACCCGTGTTCTCAATATGAAAACTCCTGTTGAACTTTTGTTTCATGAACCCCCAGACTACACCTTTTTAAGGTTTTTGGGTGTGCTTGTTGGCCTCACATCGTCCCTATAACAAACACAAACTCGAGTTTCATTCAAAAAATGTGTCTTCTTAGGATATAGCTCCCAACACAAAGGATACAAATGCCTTTATATTCCTTCCAATCGTGTGTTTATTTCTCGCGACGTTGTTTTCGACGAGAATATGTTTCTGTTTTCATCCTCATCATCGAGTTCATCACTCACGCCTACGACATCATCTGCTGTTTCTATTGACCAGTTTACTGATATTGCGCATTCTCCTGCTTTGTTGCCTAACCATAGTGCATGAACAGGTCGCGGCGCACGCTTGGAGCTCCTGCAGGACTCCGTCGCCTCCTGCACTCCCTCCTCCTTGCCCGTGCATGACGATCAGCCGTGCATGGCTCATGCACAGGCTGCATCAACTCCCGCGCTATCATGCTCTGGCGTAGGCGTGCCTCTGCCCGGCAATCCTGCTAGACTGGCCTTGCCTCATCCGCCCTTGCTTGTCCCGCCTCTCCCGGGTCGTCCTCGCCACAACGATGCCCATGCGGTCGTCGCCCGCAGCGACACCTTTGTGTTCCTCTCCGGACACGTCACCTGCGCCTTCACTGCCCGCCCTGGATCTGGTGCCCCTTGCGGCAGTTCTAGTCTCCCGTATCATGACACGGCCTCAACATGGTATTGTTCAGCTTAAAAAGCACACTGATGGCACTATTGCTTGGTTTGCAGCCTGCCACACACATGGTGTTGCCGATCCCACTCTTGAACCTGCAAATCATCATGAAGCTATTCGTATTCCTCACTGGCGCGATGCCATGGAGCTTGAGTTCAAAGCTCTTCTTAAGAATGAGACCTGGTAGTTGGTTCCACCTCGTCCTGGCCTCAATGTTATTCATTTGAAGTGGGTTTTCAAAACCAAGCGCCATGCTGATGGTTCTATTGAGCGCTATAAGGCGCGTCTGGTTGCAAAAGGCTTCAAGCAGAGGTATGGTCTTGATTATGAATATACTTTCATCCCTGTTGTCAACCCTGCCACTGTCCGCCTACTTCTCTCCATGGCTATTACCAATGGATGGTATCTTCACTAACTTGATGTTCAAAATGCATTCCTTCATGGTGTTCTCGAAGAGGAAGTGTACATGCATCAGCCGCCTGGTTTTTAGGATTCCTCCCAGCTGGATCATCTTCGTCGCATGATCAACGCCATATATGGTCTTAAGCAGGCTCCTCATGCGTGGCGTGCTCACCTTGGTTTCCTCCTGGTCTACGCTGATGATATCATCTTGGTGAGCTCCTCTATTTTGGCCACGACTCGCTTGGTCCAAGATTTGCGGTCTTACTTTGCTGTCAAAGATTTGGGACCGCTCCACTATTTCCTTGGTATTGAGGTTGCTACTCTCTCCAAGGGGCTTGTTCTTACACAGAAGAAGTATGCCTTGGAACTTTTTTGTTGTGTTGGTATGCTTCAATGCCATGTTGTGCTATGACCTCTAATGATCAGCTCACGTCTTCTGATGGAGATCTTCTATCTTCTGAGGATGCTACTACATATCGCAGTATTGTTGGTGGCTTATAATATCTCATGTTCACTCACCTGGACCTGTCGTTTGCTGTTAACAAGGTCCGTCAGTATCTCCATGCTCCTCGCAGCCCATATTGGTCTGCAGTCAAGCGTATTTTGCACTATGTTCACCACAATGTATCTCATGGTCTGCATATTCGTGTTGATTCTTCCAAATCCTTGTTTTGTTTACATTTGTCGTGGGAAGATCATCAAAATATCAGCTTTTGTGTTGCTTCTAAATAGTACAGGCCCCAAGAATCAATATCTCCGTAGAAATTGGCCGTCCCCAAAGATGGCCCAAACGGGCTACACGTTTGCTCCAAATTCTCCGAAGGTCCAGTCCATGCCAGGGACTGCCCAACAGATTTTGGCCCCTTGACTGAAGATCTGCAGAATGTCTACCCTTTGTGATTGCATCGTTTTTATACGACATTCTTTTTCTAGTCAAGAAAACCTAGCTGTATCGGAAAAAACAAGCAATTTTTTTTACATGAAAAACAAGCAATTATTGAACATCTAGTCTTACCCCAATGGAGTTCTATGAAAAAACTACAGGATCCTCTGGATCCTAGTACGGTACTACCTGCAGACATGGTCGAGAAGAAACCCAGCTCATCAGATCAAAGAGAATAATATTCCTTAGCATCTTCTGTTTGTTGCGACGTCGCTTCGCTGCACATTGCATGTCGTTTGTATGGTCGCGTGCATCGCAATCGCATGATATGATCGATCGATTCCCCATGGCCATGACGAGGTACGTACCTGGGTGTACTTTAAGCGCAACTTGGCACGCCTTGTCGCTCGCGTGGAGGCTTGCAATTGCTGAACGAGGTACGGAGTACATCAGTAGCTGTGGGCATGGGCCGACATATGTGACTGATCGTCCGATCGATGGATGTCGGATTGAAATTTCGTTATTGACAAATTTCGAGAATTCTACAGAGTTACATTGAAATTCTCAGAAAATTCGTTCAAATTTAATGTCTCACACTCAAATTATTTTCCAAAAATTAAAATGACGTGATGTGAAACATAGTATACTTACTCCAATTGGAAATCATTTTTTGATGAAGGAAATCATTTATCTTGCGAACCATTAGGATTTGCGATGAATTCTTTTCCTTCGACTTTGTACTTAATAAGGGGTCACGTTCTGCCTACTGTTTATTCTAACTTTTGATTATTTGTCCGTTAGAAGTTGCCCAAAAATTGCTGTGGATGATCATGTTTACCTTGTCTGCCTTCCTACTTGGTTATTGCATGCATTATAACTAAAACACAACGCCATGAGACAAAAAAAAAATGATGTGAAACATAATATACCAACTTATAAGTCAAGTTAGTTCACTTTGATAATTTCCCACCTGATTGAGATACACGAATTTTGGTTTATTTAAACAATTGTAAAAAATAGAAAATTCAATCACATGTGATGCCCTGCCTTCAAATTATTTTCTGAGAATAAAATGAGGTGATATGGAACGGTCACACAACTACCTAGGAACTTCACCACTTACTATAGAAAAGTTCATGCCAAGACATGGCATATTTCTTCTTGAGCTGCAATGTCTTGGATTTATTCACATTTAACCAAAAATTAGGCCAAGCATACTTTTCTACCCCTTACCAAAATCGTTTACATCACAAACTTCGTCAGAAATTTAAATGTTTTTTTTGCCATTGGACCTTGTACTTAGTAAGGGGTTATGCTTTTTTTCCGATAAGAAATATATATTAATATCAAGACGATATCAATTACTCCCAGCCTCTGCAACAACAAAGTGCCCTAGTGACAATACGGATGCACACAACTAAAAAAGAAGAAGAAGAATTACAATAAAGAAAAGTCCCACTTTAGTGGTCAATTTCTTGTATCACCCGCAGTAACACCACCAAGACAACACCAGAAGTCCATCTTCTCTAAAAAACGACGCCTCCAAGGAAACATGAGGAAATTGCAGCTTCCACCATGTTTCACTCACTGTGTTGCACAAATCACTACATGGACAATTTTTTTTGCAGTTTCCACCAGTTAGTGGTCTAATCTGTTGCAGTTTCCACCAGATGATTCTCTAATCAACAATTTACCTATGTTGATAACAAAACTGGTAATTTGGCATCGCATGACAATGCTGCAATTAATGCACACAAATCTAAAACTAAAAATTCAAAAAAGGTTAATCACTCATTGAGAAATTATGACTTTTTATACAATCTAGAATGTAATACACTTCACTCTATATGCGTAATCACATTTTACTTTTTTTTTGCTCATACATCAAAACAAATACTTGTAACCCATAAAAACATCATAGGAAAATAAGTATACACATAATAATTATAATAATTATGATTTGTTGTAGACGCTTTCTAAGTTTGACGTAACTATTTTTAAACATAAGTTATCCATACAAAAGTTTGATGTAAAATAAATCGACATCACAAGAATCATAAATTTTCAACCCAAGAATATTATTTCATTTTTGGAAGGACAATTAATGTTCAAAGCTAGGGTTATTAACCATACTATAAGGAATCGACAAAACAATTCATGATTTTTAGATGGACAATTATTTTATTATGATTTGCTTAGTGTGTCATTAGTATTTAATTTGTAAAACTATGTAGACTAATGATTTTGGATAACCATCAATACACATATAAAATTCGTCCATGACATCCTAGTGTGCATCCACAAAAAATTATAATTTTTGGATGAATAATCATCTTTATGATTTTAATGTTATACCTTTTTTACATCGAATGATGCATTGACGTGTGGGTCCATCAATTAGTTGAATTTTAAAAAAGTAAATAGTGGATTAGATGAACAGGTGGTGAAAACTGCAATAGATTAGACCACCAGCAGGTGGAAACCGCAGAAGTGCCATCCATGTGATGATTTGTGCAACACAATGAGTGGAACATGATGAAAGTTGCAATTTCCTCAGAAAATGGTGCACAAGCATCGTCGTCGCGTGATCATAGATCATAGTTTTTGTCTCAGAGAAAGTTCTTGCTCACAAAACAATGCATTCAACAAGGCCACTGCCAAGCACAAAAATTAAGGCTAGACCTTGGATTTTCACTCTGCAAGATAGGACTTTGAACTTCTCCTGTATTGTCACCCCCACATTCTGATGCCGTTGTTACGATTCAGAAATCACCAAGAAGGTTTCTCATCGCCACAAAGACTTGAACCATCATTGCTAGTCATCAGAAACTTAGCTTTCATACCATTCTCCGTGTCAAACTTCACCATGGACCGTAAGGCATGTCCCATAATGGCAACATAAACAGAGCTTCACCATGCTCTCTTTGAAATCAAACGTGCAGAAAACAATATGTGTGTGCCCGACCAAATACCACCCGATCTAGCATGATCAGGCATGCCACCCAAGGGAGTTCGCCGGCGGAGCTTTCCGAAACTCGACACGGCGACCGAATCAAGTTGAAATGCATCAAGTAGATCTTTAATTTAGCAGGAGAGAGACCCTAGGAGCGCCTCCATTATTCAAGCCGAGCTACTAGCCCCTGCATCACCCGTCGGCAGCAGAGGAGAAGATGAGCCGGACCGCCAATTTTCTTCTTCTTTTGAGCATTGTCGGTTAGAAGTTGATGTGGCTGATGATGCTTACCTATTCCGCCTCCCTAGTCCCTACTATGTTATTGTATTATAACTAGAACACAGCGCTGTGGAACAATAAGCAATGTGAAACATCGTACTCAAGTTACATGTCGGATTGATTCACTTAGATGAGGCATTACCTTACCAATATACTCGTAGGTTCTTATGGCCACAGCTTTAACCGTTTTTCCCATAGCATTGGTAACTGAATTTGGGTGATTTTGAGTTTTCTTTTGGTCAAAGGACAACAATATAATTAATCTGATTGATATTGAACTGATGCTCTAGCCAACTATTACAAAAGTCCGAACTGATGGAAATCGCTAGGTTATATATTTATATTCTAACAATTGACATCCAACCAAGTTGTTTTGACTGAAAGGCAATTGTCTTATCAAACTACTTAAATTTCTGAAATCGCGTTGCAAGGAGAAAATTTCAAAAAACCACCACATTTCAGTCGAAAATACGTAAAACAACCGGTATTCGTTCAAATTGCCAAAAACCACCATTATTGCAAAAATTCGTTGCAATGTAAACCGATTGTTCGTTTTAGCTGACCTAATACGATTTCTTACATTGGACCCCGCTGTCAATACTGATTTGGCACACAAAATCTGTCAAAGGGAGATATATCTCAAGTTAGGGTCTTTTTTATAATTTTTCCTATTTCTATTTTTTCTTCTGTTTTTTTTTTCTCCTGACAACCTCGTTGACCAAAGCCTTCGTCCCCGACCATCGGCGCCGTCCCCGCCTCTGGCCCCGACCGTCGGCGCCGCCCCCGGCATCCGTCGGCGCCGCCCCCGCCTTTGTCCCCGGATGGCCGGAGGTGTCCTCGCCAGGCCTACATCGACCCGTGCGGCTCGTCGGCGGCGCATAGATCGTGAGCGCGAGCTCCGGCAGTGCGCGAGCGGGCGCAGAGGAGCTTCAGTCAAGCGGGGCTCAGGAGCTGCGGCCATGCGAGGGCGAGGGCGAGCTCCGACAGTGCGCGGGCAGGCGCGGGCGAACTCCGGCCCGCCATGGGAAGGCTCCGGCGAGCTCCGGCCCAGCGGGGCCATGGGCTCCGGCGAGCCCCCGCCAAGCAGCGGCCATGGGCGATGCGGGCGCGCGAGCCGCCGGGTGGCGGCCATGGGCGATGCGGGCGAGCAAGCAGGCCGGGCGTCGCGGGAGGCACGGGCGAGCGAGCAGGCGCAAGTGGCGGCCATGGTGTTCGCAGCCACGCTCCCTGTCGTATGGCGCCGTCTACTGCCTTGATTTGGTCAGCGCATGTAAGGGAAATAAGAATAGGATGAGGAAAGAATATCCTGACAGCTATGGTCTACCCAAAACAAATCAGAGAACCCTAGAATTTATGCCTCTCTATTATTTATATCCCTAGACCATGGTCTCATGCACCAGGTCATCACTGAGCAGTAGGATCCGCTGTCAGATTTCATGTTAACACTTCTAAAATTACGAATCAGTGTACATTGCAACGAATTTTTGCAATAATGGTGGTTTTTTGCAATTTAAACAAATACCGGTGTTTTTACGTATTTCCGGCTGAAATGTGGTGGTTTTTTGGAATTTTCTCCGTTGCAAGTGAAAACCTAATCGTAGCACAACTTCTCTGTTTCGCAAACACTCGTACTCCAGTCTGAGAGGGCCTGTAGGTAAATTTACGAGGGTTAAAACTTGTAACCTCCTTCGATATATGCGCGTATTTGCCCATTTTCCATCATCGTTCCATGAGTGGTTCCTTTAAAAGCGGGACCACATGATAAGCAAAGAAAGAAACAACAAGCCGACCGATCTCGTTGACAGAGATAAAAATTGTTCATTCGCGATCTTGTTGCGTAGCAGGGCTAGCTACGGTGTTGATCCTGAATCACAAATTTCTGCGTTGTTCCAATAATTATTGCGCTGTCCGCGCGAGACGACATGCGTGCTTACACGAGATGTGTCTGTCACGGGGGCTCGCACGATCACTAGCTGCTAGTACCACGACGAATAGCACGTACCGAAACAAAACCTGGAGTTGCGCTGAAATTTCGTCGGTGTGATCGATGCTTTCACATTTCTGCGTTTCATCCTTGCAAGAATTCATGCGTATGCACGATGACAAAATGCAGCACGAGCGACATAGAGTAAGTAATTCCTACATGGAATTTGGAGGAACATTTAGTATCACGGCAAACTGTTGGATTCTGCAGATGAGAATCCAAGGAATCCCTCCCTTTCACGTGCAGGAGAGGAAGCGTCTCTCTCTAGAACAAGCTTACATTTCGTATGATTTAACGAGAGGCACACCTATCGGGATCGGAGAGTCGGAGACCCTACCACCTCTCAGCGTGCAGCGTGCGCACTCCAGGGACGGACCGAATGGATCTGCATTCTCTAGCAGGACGCAGCCGATCGAGAGCACAGTGAGTGCTGCCAAACGGAAGGAGACAATCCAATGGCGACACCGCACGATCAACCGATCTACCGACCGGCATATGCTAGCTCCAACACACGATCCATATATTTGAAAGAGGAAGAAGGAAAGTTGAACTGTAAGTGATGGTAAAGCAGGCATGCCTGCATGGCACACCAGACGACACTACTACGCACGCAGTTGAGGTTCAGCACGCATGCCTGACTCACTCCATGCGCTAGCTAGCTAGCTAAGGCTAAGCTTTCATCGATCCAACTATCATGCCCATGCATGTCGCCCTTTCCCCGGTCAGCACAACTCTAACCTTTCTTCTCTCTCTCTACTCTCTGAGCTTCTTCTTCTTCTTCTTCCTCTTCCACTGAGTAGGACATCCTGCAGCAGCAAGCATTCATGGCTGGAGCAGCTCGGCCTTCTTGACCTTGGAGATGCTCTCCAGGACGCACGCTGGGGACACGTGACCCATCACCGTCACCTTCTTGCTCTCCACATCGATGCTGAACGAGGTCACACCTGCATTGCTTCCACCATGTCAGTGAACAAACACAACACAGATTACTTCTAGTCCAGCCCAATATATTTCTTTATCTTCTACGCATGCATCCACATATACACCGGTGACCACTGATCAGTGACTACATACTGCCTAGCTAGCTACTACTCCCTCACTGCACAGAAACATGCAACGCAGACAGCTTTGTAACGTAGCGATCCAACTGCTAATCTCTATACGTACGCATAGACGTCACCCTGTTCGGCATATGTATGCATGCCACGGGCGACAATTATTAGGGACTGGAAGAAGATGTACCATGTGATTTGATCAGTATGAATTTTCAAACGATTTGCACTTTCCAGAGAGGTAGATCCTTTTCAGAGTCTCTGTTATGCAGGACGTAGGGCAGTAGAGGTAAGTGCTGCCTGCACTTCTATATAACTGTTGTTTAGCAACTCTTCGATCGTGACCACTTGTACGTCACATGGATCTGCGCTGGTACTTTAAAGACAATTTCTCTACCTATATACGAAGAATATATTGATATATACCACTTCAGGTTATATCCATTTCTGAACTGTCGGTACCAGATTGCTAAGGTTGACATCAGCTTACAGTTGTGCTAGTACTGATTATGGTCTCTGTGTATCTCATCACCGGCCAGTTCTAGAACTAATGTAACTACCGAAGCATACGTGCAAGAGAAGCCATGCTAGAAGTAGAAGGCACAAGAAAAAATAACGTCATGGATGCCCCAATTGACCTAGATAAATAATGGTAACCTCTTGTGGTTTTGGGATGCTGGCACTGGCATAAACGTACCTTCCATTTTGGAGATGTGCTTCCTAACTTTCCCTGCACACCCCTGGCAGTGTATAGCCACCTTCATCACCACCACCTGTGTAATGTATGCAAAACAACATCAAAATCCCCAGCAGCACTCCAGCAGAAACACATAGAAACCGCATCTCTCTAGCTAACTATCGCCTTGACCAAACATTAATTTTGTTAGGCAAAAACAAAAGCAACAACAGCTCGATCTAGTAGTCTGCATGTCGTCTACCAATGGTCCACTGACTAATTAGTTATTAGGCGTAATCTCATGAAAAAAATAGTTCTTGTCTACACTACACGATATAATCTCTCACTGCCCTCCATCTGTAGAAGGACAGCTCTACTGTTCTGCAATCTGGACCGATTGTAGCCTCCCACTGTTCTCTCAGCATAGTCCTTTTTGTTTCTTTATTTGGTTTAAATGTTGATACTGTATCATACGCACATCTTCTTTAGTTTTGACTCAACCGTAAACATGGGCCGAAGTTACTACCTCCATACTGTTTCCGAGTAAATATATCCCGGGTCCCTGGGCCCGGCACTTTACACTTGTAATTTTTGCTTGATGGTCAACATCCTTTAAAGATGCAGTAAGTATAGGATTCAAAAGGAGAATTGTGGCCAACGTAAATTGAAATTGAAATGCAAGCAGACAAAAACAAGTGATAATAACAGGAGAAAAGGATTATGCTTGAGGGGCGTCTGAATTTGCCTGTGCTGATTCAACCGTTGGTGAAATTTTAAGCGATGGGTATCTATCTTGTCGCCTTGACCAAATCCGTGTAAAGAAATGTGGAGACGAGGTACTCTACTACTAGAGCAGAATATGCGTTGGTCGGAGCTAGTATGTACCTGGAGGACCTGGTCACCAGGCGCCACGGCTGCGGCCGAGGCCTCGGTCGGCGGCGCGGCGGGTGTCCGCTTGGCGGCCGCCGTGGCCCTCGCCGGCGTCTCCTTTGGGCTCTTGGTCACCATGGGCAGCGTCACGGCCACTGGCGCCCCGCGCCGCCTCGGCACGGGCGGCGGCCTCGGCGCCGCGGCTGTACGCCTGGACGACGAGACGCGCGTGGCACCGGCCCCGTCGCACCCGCCGCCGGCGCCGAGGCGCACGTACCTGACGTCGTGCAGGAGGCGCGCGTCCTCGGCGATGATGGTCCGGTCGGCGCGGCGTCCCGCGACCATGGACCGCGCGTCCCCCGGCACGCACACCGCCGTCGCCGCCTGCGACCGGCACAGCATCCCGCCGCTCCTCATGCCACCCAGAAAACTCGACGCGCGGTGCCGTGTAGAGCTACTTCACGCAACGTACGTAGGAGTTCGCTCGGAGACGAGAGGGTCTCGCTCGGACGACGGAGATTTAAAGCGAGATGAAGCGGTGGGAGTGGATGGAATCACGGTGGGATTTAATGGAGGTTTTGTATGGTTTCTCCTCCTTCTCTACTCGCTAGCTTTTCGACCGCTATCTCTCCCTCCTGTTTGACTGCTGTGAAGACAATATCGGAATTATTGCCTACCCGGGGCTCAAGGAAGGATGCATGCCATGCCTGCCTGACGGACTGTTGGGCTCGCCTCTTGGTCTGTGGCGGGCAACAGCGACAAGATGTGGTGCGGGGTCTCGCCCCGCCCCGCACGTCTATGACGTCACCCGCCTGTGGTTCATGCTTTGGTTTCTTGCTCCAAGATAAATTGTATACACGATGGTTTCCTTCCTGAAACAAAATACTTTATATGTAACGTGAACATGGGAAGAATTCTGTTAGAGGCTGCCGGTGTTTTTCCTCTGTTTTGGTTTTTTGGGGAAATTCCCCACTTTGTTCTACGTGGATGCACATGTTTTTCTTGTATTTGCACTCTCTTCATCCTATGATTCCTTTCGCGGTTTTAGCTTAGATTTGAACTACAAAAATGGTACTGTAAGAATTATGAAACGGAGGAGAAAGTATTTGGATGCGGTTCGGCATACAGAGATGCATTTTGATGAATTGAGTGTTAAACTATGTATTGTAGTAGGACTCTTCTCTCCCCTTCGCTGTTACCGACTCGATACCGTCTTGGATCGTGATCGATGTAATCTCTTGTATGTTGTCTAATATAAATACACACCAGCGGCCCACGTTTGGGTAACGCTCTCCATAACGTTTCATATGGTATCAGAGCCTGTCGATCTCTAAACAAATCGTTCCTGCCTCGTCCCCTCTCGATCGCTGTTTCATCGCCGTTGCTTTTCATCGCCAAGCCCTCGATCAACCAGATCGCCATCGTCATCATGTCGCTTGGGGCTTCTTCCTCGACGCCCAGCAGCACTCCGACTCTCTCGGCGAATCTTTCTCTCTCTGAAAAGCTCAACCGAGACAATTTCTTGGTGTGGCAGACAATGATCTTGCCGGAAATCCGTGGGGCGCAGTTGTTCAGGCTCCTGGACGGATCAATGCCGGCGTCTGCTAAGAAAACAAAGGCTACAGACAAGGATGGAAAAGAAATTTCTGTTCCAAACCCTGATTATGCTCGCTGGATCTCCCTTGATCAGTGCGTTCTTGGGTTCCTTGTCTGGAACATGTCCAGGGAAATCATTACACAGATGGTTGGACAAACAAGCTCTGGTGGTGTGTGGAAGGCCGCGACGGAGATGTTTTCGTCGCAATCCAAGGCCCGTGTGGTGCAACTCCGCACGCAATTGAACAAGGCTCACAAAGAGAATAAGACCGCGGAGGTTTACTTCAATCACATAAAGAACCTGGCGGATGAGATGGCTGCTGCAGGCAAGCCTCTTGAGGAAGATGATGTTGTCTCCTATGTGCTCGCCGGTCTCAATGATGAGGCCTATAATGGATTTGTTGCTGCAATTACTGCCTTGATTAAGGCAGAGAAATATATTAGCATGATGCTTCTATACTCTCAACTCCTGTCATATGAGGCTAGGCTTGAAGATCAAAATCCTATTGGAGACTCTTCAGTCAATGCAACAACTCGTGGTGGTCGTGGTGGCTACCGAGGTGGACGCAGTGGCGGGCGTGGAGGCTATTTTGACCAGCGTGGATATGATCAGCAGCGTGGCTACGAGGATCGTGGCTATGAACAGCGTGGCTATGAGCAACATGGTCATGACCAGCGAGGTGGATACAATCCTCGCAACAACGGAGGTGGCAACGGTGGGCGCGGCCAGGGGTACCGCCCACAGAATCAGCAGTACGGTGGTGATAAACCGACTTGTCAGGTGTGTGGTAAAATAGGCCACACTGCTTTAAATTGCTAGAAAAGGTTTCAGAAAAATTATCGTGGTCCGGAAAAATCTGTTGGTATGGCTGTTGGAGGCGCATATGGGACTGATCCAAACTGGTACACAGATTCTGGAGCTACTGATCATATTACTGGAGAACTGGATGTTCCTAATGCCACAAAAAGTCTTCTTTCTACTAGTCGCCTCGCTCGAGATAATCATGCCTTTGTTGAATATTGGCCGAATTCTTTTTCTATTAAGGATCAGGACACGAGGGAGGTTCTGCTACAAGGTAGATGTGTGGATGGACTTTACCCTCTACCATCTTCATCTACGTTTCCGCCTGGTCGTCATGCTCATGGTGCGGCCAAGTCCTCCTCGTCATTATGGCATAGGCGCCTAGGTCATCCTTCGTCCGTTGTGGTCCATCAAGTTCTTCGTGATAACGAGATCCCGTTTAGTGAGTCAAATAAAGAGTCAGTTTGTGATGCTTGTCAAATGGCCAAGAGTCATCAATTACCCTATCCAAAGTCATCTAGTGTGTCCACTTCTCCTCTTGAACTTGTGTTTTCTGATGTATGGGGTCCCGCCTCAGAATCTTTTGGTTGTTTTAAATACTATGTGAGTTTCATTGATGATTATAGCAAGTTTACGTGGATATATCTTTTGAAAAAGAAATCTGATGTGTTTCAGAAATTCCATGACTTCCAGCATCATGTTGAACGACTCTTTGATAAGAAAATCATTGCTGTGCAAACTGATTGGGGAGGAGAGTATCAAAAACTTAACTCCTTTTTTCAGCGAGTGGGGATCTCACATCTTGTTTCTTGCCCTCATGCGCATCAGCAGAATGGCCCTGCTGAGCGTAAATATAGACACATTGTTGAAGTTGGCCTGTCTCTTCTTGCATATGCATCTATGCCTCTTAAGTATTGGGATGAAGCCTTTCTTACCGCTGCGTATTTGATCAATCGGTTGCCTAGTAAGGTCATTGATACGTCTCAAACGTATCTATAATTTTTGATGCTCCATGCTTGTTTTTACACCATTTGCCTTGTGTTTCGTTACACTTTGTGGCGTTTTTATGCGATTTCCGGAACTAACCAATTGACAAGATGCCACAGTGCCAGTTCCCTGTTTTCTGCTGTTTTTGTGTTTCAGAAAAGCTACACAGGAAATATTCTCGGAATTGGACGAAACAAGTTCCAGAAGTCTTATTTTTCCCGGAAGAGTACCGAAGACCGAAAGAGAGCTGGAGGGGGGCCAGAGGCCGCCCACACAATAGGGGGGCGCGGCCCAGCCCCTGGCCACGCCCACACCTTGTGAGGAGCCCCTGGTCGCCTCCTGACGCCGCCCCTTCGCCTATAAGAAGCCTCGGGACGGAAAACCCTAGGGGAGTCGGCAATTTTCCAGAAAGAGTTCCGTAGCTCCGCTGCCGCTGCCGACGAATTTTGGGGGATAGAAGTCTCTGTTTTGGCACCCTGCCGGGACGGGGAAGTGCCCCCGGAGCCATCTCCATCGGTCTCCATCGCCGTCTCCGCCGTCTCCATCGACCTCGCCGCCATCTCCATCAACCTTGCTGTCTCCTATGATGAGGAGGGAGTAGTTCTCCCACGGGGCCGAGGGCTCTACCGGTAGCTATGTGGTTCACCTCTCTCTCCCATGATGTGATCTTTATGTGATCATGAGCTTTGTATCTAGTTGAATTGGTAGATGTTATTATTCAGATATTATGCTACTCCTATGCTTTATTATTATACTCTTCGGAGATACCTCGTATCATGGTGTAAAGGTGACTAGTGTGTACATCATGTGTATCTTTTTGGTTAATGTCTCTATGAATTGTTGGTGTTTGTTGGAACCATCTAGTGCATTCACGGTGATAGTGTGGGACAATCTAGTTTGGGTACATACGGACTTTGAGGAGTGCTTCGTAGCCCTACGCATGATTAGTGTTCGTTTTCCATTGGAGAACTGTTTTGAGTTGCATATGGATGATAGTATCTATTGGTTCAATTATGTTATATTTGTTGGAAGTGTGTCCACTAGTGAAAGTATGATCCCTAGGCCTTGTTTCCAAGCATGGCACACCGTTTACTTACTGTTTTGTTACATGTTTGCTCGCAGCGATATTTATTTCAGATCACATTTACAACTTATAATCATCACTACTACTTGTATTTCACTATCTCTTCGCCAAACTAGTGCACCTATACATATGACAAGTGTATTGGGTGTGTTGGGGACACAAGAGACTTTCTGTATCATAATTGCAGGGTTGTTTGAGAGGGATAGCTTTGACCTCTTCCTCCCTGAGTTCGATAAACCTTGGGTGATCCACTTAAGGGAAACTTGCTGCTGCTCTACAAACCTCTGCACTTGGAGGCCCAACACTGTCTACAAGAACAGACGCGTGCGTAGACATCAAGCTCTTTTCTGGCGCCGTTGCCGGGGAGGTAAGGTAAAAGGTACTCGCATCCTCCTGTGTGAGTGCTAGGAGTTATTTCCTTTAGATTCTGCAATTATATCTTTTTGTTTCTTATTTTTATTTTCACTAGTTAGGCTTAATGGAAAATAAAGAGTTCTTTAGTCTTTTTTCTAAGTTTAGATTTGAAGAGAAAATTGAAAAACCTTTGGAGCTTATTTTGCATAGCAATGTTATTAGTACGAATGCTTTGAATCCCGTTATTGCTAATGCTATGGAAAAGTCTAAGCTTGGGGAAGCTGGTTTTGTTAAGCATGATATTTTTAGTTCCCCAGCTTTAGTGGAGAAAGTTTGCTCTGATGATATTTTATCTCCCATATGTGATGTTTCTAATGATGCTTGTGCTCCTCATCCTTTTAAAATACCTATGGAAATTGTCGAACGTGCTATGAATAACTGCTATTTAGGAGATGGAACTGTCCATCCTGGTGATCATTTGCTCTTTATACATGAATTATGCGAGTTGTTCCAGTGTGCAGGTATTTCAATGAACCAAGTTAAGAGGAAGCTATTTTCTTTATCACTGAAGGGCAGAGCTGCGGAATGGTATAAAAACTGAAGGATGGCCGACCGGTTGAGTGATAGGAAATTGTACCTCTCTTTTATTCTAAATTCTATCCTTCTAGTGAGGTTTATAAAGATAGAAATTATATTTATAATTTCCATCCGCATGAGGGAGAAATCATTGCCCAAGCATGGGGAAGATTGAAGTTACTAATGCATAAATGTCCTATTCATGATCTTCCCCGTAATATTGTTATTAATAATTTTTATGCAAGGCTTTTAGGATATTACAAGGACTATCTAGATGCATGCTTTGATGGGTCTTTCACAAGCAAGGATGTCGACACCAAGTGGGGTCTGCTTAAAACAATTCAAAACAATATTGAAGGTTGGGATAGCGACAAAGGTAAAGGATCAGGTATGAATTACGAGTTTGATTGCATTAAGTCTTTCGCTGAAACTATTGATTTTCAAGAGCTTAGTGCTAAGTATGGTCTTGATCCTCAAATTATGATTGATTGTTTTAAAACCTTTGCTTCCCATATTAACGTTCCTAAAGGAAATGGGGACGTGTATCATAAACCTTTTAAGGACACTCGCGTAGAAAATGATATTGTTGTTGATGATTCCAATAAACATACTCGAACCTCTAAAAGTCCTATTTCCTATAAGCATGTTAATTTTTGTGGAGTACATAGACCTTGTGAACAGAGTTACAACAAGGAAGATTATTGTGTCCACCACGCAAATGAAGAAACTAGTATGTGGCTCAGGGATCTAGATGTGCTTGGTGAAAAGGTTTGTGAGCTTTATCCTTTTCTTTGTGAACTTTGCGGTAAAACGGGTCACTTTAATTTTCAATGCCCAATTAATCGAACGAGTACCGCAAATTTGTATTGTGATGATAAGATTACTCTCAATCAGCATGATGAGCTTACTTTATTTTTGAATTGTGAAGAGATATCTAGAAAGATTTCTTTGGTTGATATGAGAGATGTTGATATTAATAGCACCCTTCGTGGTTGTCGTCTCTATTGTGCTAAAGATTGCCTTGCAAATACTTACTTACAAGATCTTATAAAACATGATGTTTTACCAAGCTATGATAGGACTAATAGATGTTTCGATCTTATTAATAGAGAGGAGGAATCCTCCAAAGTTTCTTCTATTGTTTTTGTCAGTAAACCAGATTATGTGGAGAAGATGCCTTTCCCTCCTAAAGATTATGTGGAGAAGATGCCCTTCAAGTCTCTCCCTCCTAAAGGAGAGAGTAAGAAGAGTATGAAGAAGAAGAAGAGGAGTAAAAGGCGAGAGGACACGGTATCTTCCCCTAAGCGTTATGATCCTGCTATAGATTATGATAATTCTGATTGGGATGATGTTCTCATGCTTGTTACCTATGTTAGTGATCATGATTGGGAAAGGCACTCTACTTTTGATATTGAAAATCTTTTTGGTACAAATTCTAAGGTTAATAATTGTTGTACCATTAGTACTATCCATGTTCCTTCTTATGATGATATGTTTGATGAATATGCTTTGCGAAATAGCTGTTCTCTAGCTTGTGATGATACTGAACCTCTAGTTTATGATAGTTATGATGATGGGTACAATATTTTCAGTTCACCTACTTTTGAGGAGAAAATTAGTTATGATTACAATATGCCTCCTGTTTTTGATGATTATGGTGATGAGAATAACTATTCTGTTGAATCTGCTCCTACTACAATTGTTCATGTGGGGAGTATTAATTCTTTTATGCATGTGGCTCATGATAGGGATGCTTTATGTGATAGTTATATTGTTAGTTCTATTCATGATGCTACTGAAAGTTATTATGAGAGAGGGAAACATGGTTTGATGGATCTCAACAATATTGAATTTCCCCTCTTTATGTTGCAATTCTTGAAGTTGTACTTGTTTTGCCTTCCTATGCTTTTTGCTTTGCGCTTTCATGACTTGTCTCTTTACAAGACTATTTTTCATAGGAAGTGGTTTAGATTTAAATGTTTTTCACATTTGCTTTTTGATGCTCTCTATTGCTTTAAGTTCCTTTATGGCACCTTTGCCTTAAGTTCTTTTCGGGCGCCTATGTGAGCATTTTCTGAAATTACTGCGCCTAGCTCAAAGGCGTTAAAGAAAAGCACTCTTGGGAGATAACCCATTGTTTTACTTTCAGTACTTTTTCTTTTATTTGAGTCTTGGAAGTTATTACTACTGTAATAACCGCTCCTTATCCTTTTTATTTCGTTGTTGTGCCAAGAGAAGCCTCTAATTTGAGTGAGGTAAGATTTGGGGATGTTGCTGTCCTGAAACAGTTTTCGGTGCTGCACCGTAAAAATTCGTGAAAATTCTCTGTATATCTTTTGGACCTGCGATTTCTTGTGCATTTGCCCCAGGTTATATCCAAACTTTCATTAGTTTAACACTTCTTGATTTGAGCAACAGAAAACCCTCTAAAAAATCGACATTTATCAGCTGTTCTGTTTTGACAGATTTCTGCCACTATTTGTGTTTGCCTCTCGATCGCTTTCTTTTTTAGTTCTTTTGATCAGGGAACTTTTGGGGAAGTTGCTACAGTAATATATGCTATATTTTGTGGTGGTTTTGTGTTGAAATCTGAACTGAAAAGGGTTGATTCATTATTATGTTTATGCTAATGTTGCTAATAGAATTGTGTTGAGTTTTGTATGAAGGAAGTTTTCAAGTGTAGGGATTGGAGAATGATGAGATGAGATGAAGAATGGACAAAAGCTCAAGCTTGGGGATGCCCATGTCACCCCAAGAAATATCCAAGAAGTACAAGCGTCAAAGCTTGGGGATGCCCCCGAGGCACCCCCTTCTTCATCGGCAAAAATCAGGTCACCTTTCAACACACTATATTTTTATTACTTCATGCACTATGCGTTTTTCTTGGGGTGTCAGTTGTTTTTGTTTTCAGTTTTATTTTGCTTTGTTTGCTGCAATAAATGGTTAGATCACATCATGTTTGTTTTGGAGAGAGCTATGCTCCATTTTTCATTGCCAAGAACACTCCGTTTTTCACTCCTATCGTTTTAACGAGTGTTCTCTTTTTCTGCTACTGCGTTTAGCTTTTGTTTTTTGCCTTGATTTTTGTTCAGATCTTCTTATATCTTTGCATCAAGGTGTATTTGGACCTCTGGTCCATATTGGTTTTCATCAAAAAAGGTGTTTATAAAAAGTTCAAATGGTGTTGGAAAAGAGAAAAAGCTTTATGCAAAAAAGTGGTACAAAAGGGAGCTTGTTTAGACTGTGGCTTAGGCTTTTGCATGTCATGCTTGATGTCATTTTGATAGTATGCTTAGTGGTTTTGCTGTAGCCTGACTTGTCTCAAATAACTGAGATTGCTTAATGAGCCTTTGAAAAAATCATGCGTTGTTTTTATTATATGGAAGCATTTATTTGGTTTTCTCCTTTGATGCTTTATTTGGGTTGACTTGGCACATGCTTACACCATGTTGACTACAAAATAAGTCGCCTATAGCCTCTATGATCATTTAGTTTTTGACTTTTGATGCCATCTTATGCTTCTTTTAATGTTGCTTTGTTGCTTTGCATGATTATGGGCGTTATTGCTCTCTTAGTTGGTCGCTCCCAGTCTTTTGCTAGCTCTCATTTTGTACTGAGTATGAGCTCTAGTCGTGCATCAAACTCCCAAAAACCAAGTTTGCCATTGTGTCCACTATAAATTTCTATGCATGGTATTTGCAAGCCATTCCAAGTAAATTTTTATGTGCTACCTTTCAAAAAACCTTCAAAATACTTCTCATTTTGTGACACTATTTTCAGCTCATGGGGACGTAGTGGTCGGATTTGCTATCTTCCATATTGTCTTATTCCAAAAAGAAAAAAAAGAGAAAAAAAGAAAGAAAAAAGGCACTCCTCTATGGTATGTGAATGTTGGTGGGCACCCGATGGAATCGGTTAGCCATGGTTTGAGAAAGGAAAAAAGGTGGGGAGGAGTGCCAAGTTTTATAAAAAGAGCATAAAAAAGTGCCAATCTCTCTCTCAAAAACTTGCTTCATTTTTGTATGGAAGATAGTAAGAACCCCATTGCTAGTCGTTGACAAAAGCAACCACCTCTCAAAACCCAAGTTTTATCTCTTTTTTACAAATGAAAAGCTCTAGCACATGTTTAATCACTGCTTCCCTCCGCGAAGGGCCTTTCTTTTACTTTTATGTTGAGTCACCACCTTCTATCTTTATGCACCATTAAGAGAGCATAGTTGTCATTCTGAGTATAATGTGCATTGTCCCAAAGTTTTCATTGATTGATTCATGATCATGGTTTCACTTGTTCTCAAATTATTTGTATCTAGTCGCCCTCTTAAACTTGAAGGTGTCCTATGCATTTATGTTTTGCTATTCCATGAGGGACAAGCTGAAAACCATTTACTATGTTTTTCCATATGATTTGAACACACGTTTGACTTTCATTGTTTCATTATTCATGATCTTTTGTTTGTGTTTTTTTCATGTTATAACATGGTTGCTAAGTTTCTATTATCAAGATTATGTCTTTCATGCCCATGTTTTAAGTTCTTTGATCTCAGCACTCAATGCTTTACCTATATGATCAAGATTGTGATGGTGCATGTCACCTCAAAAATTATTTCTTTTGTTATCACTTACCTACTCGAGGATGAGCAGGAGTTAAGCTTGGGGATGCTGATACGTCTCAAACGTATCTATAATTTTTGATGCTCCATGCTTGTTTTTACACCATTTGCCTTGTGTTTCGTTACACTTTGTGGCGTTTTTATGCGATTTCTGGAACTAACCTATTGACAAGATGCCACAGTGCCAGTTCCCTGTTTTCTGCTATTTTTGTGTTTCAGAAAAGCTACACAGGAAATATTCTCGAAATTGGACGAAACAAGTTCCAGAAGTCTTATTTTTCCTGGAAGAGTACCGAAGACCGAAAGAGAGCCGGAGGGGGGCCAGAGGACGCCCACACAACAGGGGGGCGCGGCCCAGCCCCTGGTCACGCCCACACCTTGTGAGGAGCCCCTGGTCGCCTCCTGACACCGCCCCTTTGCCTATAAGAAGCATCGGGACGGAAAACCCTAGGGAAGTCGGCAATTTTCCAGAAAGAGTTTCGTAGCTCCACCGCCGCTGCCGACGAATTTCGGGGGACATAAGTCTCTGTTCCGGTACCCTGCCGGGACGAGGAAGTGCCCCCGGAGCCATCTCCATCGGTCTCCATCGCAGTCTCCGCCGTCTCCATCGACCTCACCGCCATCTCCATCAACCTTGCTATCTGCTATGATGAGGAGGGAGTAGTTCTCCCCCGGGGCTGAGGGCTCTACCGGTAGCTATGTGGTTCACCTCTCTTTCCCATGATGTGATTTTTATGTGATCATGAGCTTTGTATCTAGTTGAATTGGTAGATGTTATTATTCAGATATTATGCTACTCCTATGCTTTATTATTATAATCTTCAGAGATACCTCATGTCATGGTGTAAAGGTGACTAGTGTGTGCATCATGTGTATCTTTTTGGTTAATGTCTCTATAAATTGTTGGTGTTTGTTGGAACCATCTAGTGCGTTCACGGTGATAGTGTGGGACAATCTAGTTTGGGTACATACGGACTTTGAGGAGTGCTTCGTAGCCCTACGCATGATTAGTGTTCGTTTTCCATTGGAGAACTGTTTTGAGTTGCATATGGATGATAGTATCTATTGGTTCAATTATGTTATATTTATTGGGAGTGTATGCACTAGTGAAAGTATGATCCCTAGGCCTTGTTTCCAAGCATTGCACACCGTTTACTTACTGTTTTGTTACATGTTTGCTCGCAACGATATTTATTTTAGATCACGTTTACTACTTATAATCATCACTACTACTTGTATTTCACTATCTCTTCGCCGAACTAGTGCACTGATACGTCTCCGACGTATCCATAATTTTTGATGCTCCATGCTTGTTTTTACACCATTTGCCTAATGTTTCGTTACACTTCGTGGCACTTTTATGCATTTTCCGGAACTAACCTATTAACAAGTCGTCACAGTGCCAGTTCCCTGTTTTCTGCTATTTTTGTGTTTCAGAAAAGCTACACAGGAAATATTCTCGGAATTGGGCGAAACAAGTTCCTGAAGTCTTATTTTTCCCAGAAGCTTCCAGAGATCCGAAGAGGAGACGGAGAGGGGCCACAGGCCACCCTCACACAAGGGTGGCGCGGCCCAGCCCCTGGCCGCGTCCCCTATGTGTGAGGATGCCTGGGTCCACTTCTGACGCTGCCCTTTCGCCTATAAAGACCCCCCGATGGGAAAAATCTAAGGACCCGATCAATTTTCCAGAAATACATCGCGATCCACCACCATCGTCGACCTAAGATCGGGAGGGTCCAGAAGCTCTTCCCGACACCCTGCCAGAGAGGGGAATCGCCACCGGAGGTCTTCTTCATCGCCATGCTTGCCTCCGGAGCGATGAGTGAGTAGTCTACCTTGGACTATGGGTCCATAGCAGTAGCTAGATGGTTGTCTCCTCCACCATGTGCTTCATGTTTAGATCTCATGAGCTGCCCTACATGATTGAGATCACCGTTATGTAATTCTACATGTTTGGTTTGTTGGGATCCGATGAATATTGGTGTTATGATTGAGTTGCTATACTGAAATATATCTTATGTTATCTCTATGTTGTTTATGATCTTGCATGCTCTCCGTTGTTAGTAGCTATCTTGGCCGAGTAGTTGCTAGTGACTCCAAGAGGGGGTATTTATGCTCGATAGTGGGTTCATGCCTCTATTTAACCTGGGGGAGTGACAGAAACCTCTAAGGTTGTAGATGTGCTGTTGCTACTAGGGAGAAAACAACATTCATATGCTCAAGGGCATATGCTTTGTTTACATTACACACTTTGCTTAATGCAATTATCTGTTGTTCGCAACTTAATACTCATGGGGTGTTCGGATGATATCCCCGTGAGTGGATTATTAGTCATAGATGCAGTTGGATGGTGGTCTATGTATTTTGTTGTAATGCCCAGAGTAAATCGCATAGTGATCTTCTTGACATATCACGTTTATCTTTATTCTATCAATTGCCCAACTGTAATTTGTTTACCCAGCATGTGTTATTTATCTTATGGAGAGACACCACTAGTGAACTATGGACCCCGGTCCTATTTCCATCATATTGCTATCACCTGTTTACTTTACTCGCACTGTTTACTTTACTCGCATACTTTCACTGTTTTCCACTCAATACGCTCATACCCTTTGTTTCAAGCAAACCGGTGAGATTGACAACCTCATCGTAAGTTGGGAACAAAGTATTTGGTTGTGTGTGTGCAGGTTCCGCGTTGCAGCTAGCAAAGCAAAGCTTGGACGAGGCACCCTATAAATTGTCCTGAGCTGTCGCAAGCTAGCAAGCATCACCTTCAGTCGTTTGTCTCTCCTCTCCAAGATCGACATACCTTGGTTTCTTAACTGAGGGAAAATCTACAGCTATATTCATCACACCTTCCTCTTGGGGTTCCCAACGGGCTGGTCATTAACCACGCATCAAGCATATTTTCTGGCGCCGTTGCCGGGGAGGAAGTAGAAGACTTCTGCGAGGGGAGTTTTTCGCACACACATCCTTTACTTTGTTATTGTTTTGCTTTGCTTTATTTATTTTACCTGCATCGTTTTTTATCAAAAGCCCAAAAAAATTAGAATCCTTGGTAGTTGTTTTTACTTATCTGCTTTTAGTTTTGCTGAAATGGCTAATCCTGAAAATACCAAGCTGTGTGACTTTACTAGTATGAACAATAGTGATTTTATCTGCACTCCTATTGCGCCACCTGCTCCTGCTGCAAACTTTTATGAGATTAAGCCTGCTTTATTGAACCTTGTTATGAAAGAGCAATTCTCTGGTGCTAGTACTGAAGATGCTGCAGCTCATCTCAACAATTTTGTTGAGCTATGTGAGATGCAGAAATATAAGGATGTTGAAAGTGATATTATTAAGCTCAAGTTGTTTCCTTTTTCTTTGAGAGGAAAAGCTAAAGATTGGTTGCTATCTTTGACTAAGAAAAGTATTTAATCATGGACTAAGTGTAAGGATGCTTTCATTGGTAGATACTATCCTCCTGCTAAAATTATATCTTTGCGTAGCAATATTATGAAGTTTAGTCAGTTTGATAATGAACATGTTGCTCAAGCGTGGGAAAGAATGAAATCTATGATAAAGAATTGCCCCACTCATGGACTGACTACTTGGATGATTGTCCAAACTTTTTATGCAGGACTGAATTTTTCTTCGAGGAACCTATTGGATTCAGCCACTGGAGGCACTTTTATGTCCCTTACCTTGGGCGCCGCAACAAAGCTACTTGACAACATGATGGTAAATTACTCCGAATGGCACACCGAGAGAGCTCCACAAGGTAAGAAGGTAAATTCTGTTGAGGAAACCTCTTCCTTGAGTGATAAGATTGATACCATTATGGCTATGCTTGCTAATGATAGGACTCATATTGATCCTAATAATGTTCCTTTAGCCTCTTTGGTTGCTCAAGAAGAGCATGTTGATGTGAATTTCATTACAAACAATAATTTTAACAACAATGCTTATAGGAACAATTTTGCTAGTAACAATTATAGGCCGTATCCTTCTACCAATGGTAATGGTTATGGTAATTCCTCCAACAACACTAGGGCCGCGCCCTCCGAGCTTGAGGTAATGCTCAAGGACTTCATCGGTAAGCAAACTGCTTTTAACAAGTCTGTTGAGGAAAAGTTAGGCAAAATTGATATTCTTGCTTCTAAAGTTGATAGCCTTGCTCATGATGTTGAACTTCTGAAATTAAAAGTATTGCCTAATGATGTGAAAGAGAACAATGTTTTTTCCACTGCTAATGCTATCCAAGTTGGAATTAATGAAAATATTAGATTGTTAGCAGAATTGCATGCTAGATGGGAAAGAGAGGATGATATTGCTAGGAATATGAAAGTTTGTACTATTACTACCTCTAATGATGTTGTTCCTAATGCTAGCAATCCTCTTACTTTGATTGGTGTAGAGAAAACTCCCACTCCTTGTGTTAAAAAGCCTAAAACTGCCAAAACTTTTTCTCAAAAGAGTGCTAAAATTTTTCGGAGTGTAGGAGATGATAGCTCTATTTCCTTTAATGATTTTGATGTTGATGGCTGCAATATATCTGAAGTAATTTTGTTCTTGCAAAAGCTTGCTTTGACTCCCAATGCTAGTTCTTTAAATGTTGCTTTTACTAAGCATATTACCAATGCTCTCATAAAAATTAGGGATGAAAAGTTGCAACAAAAAGCCTATGTTCCCAAGAAGTTAGAAGATGGTTGGGAACCCATCATTGATATGCATGTTAATGGTTTTGATTGCCATGCTTTATGTGATCTAGGTGCTAGTATTTCTATCATGCCTAGAAAGATTTATGACATGCTTGATTTACCACCGCTTGAAAAGTGTTATTATGATGTTCCTATTGCTGATGTTGCTAAGAAGAAACCTTTGGGAAGAATTAATGATGTTCTTATTGTGGTTAATAATAACCTTTTTCCCGTTGATTTTCTTGTTATGGACGTTGAATGCCATGCTTCATGTCCTATTATTTTGGGAAGACCCTTTCTTCGAACTGTAGGTGCCATCATTGATATGAGAGAAGGCACCATCAAATATCAATTCCCACTAAAGAAAGGTATGGAACACTTCCCTAGGAAAAGAAATAAATTACTTTTTGACTCTATTCTTAGAGCAAATTATGAGCTTGATGCTTCATCACTTGATGTTACTTGATTCGCAATTTTCTGCGCCTAGCTCAAAGGCGTTAAAGAAAAGCACTCTTGGGAGATAACCCAATGTTTTATTTTCAGTACTTTTTCTTTTATTTGAGTCTTGTAAGTCATTACTACTGTAATGACCGCTCCTTATTCTTTTTATTTCATTATTGTGCCAAGAGAAGCCTCTAATTTGAGTGAGGTAAGATTTGGGGATGTTGCTGTCCTAAAACTGTTTTCGGTGCTGCACCATAAAAATTCGTATAAATTCTCTGTATATATTTTGGACCTGCGATTTCTTGTGCATATGTCCCAGGTTATATCCAAACTTTCATTAGTTGTACACTTTTTGATTTGAGCAACAGAAAACCCCTCAAAAATTCGGCCTTTGTCAGCTGTTCTGTTTTGACAGATTTCTGCCAATATTTGTGTTTGCCGCTTTATCACTTTCTTTTGAGTTCTTTTGATCACGGAACTTTTGAGGAAGTTGCTACAGTATTATATGCTATATATGTGGTGGTTTTAGGTTGAAACCTGAAGCAAAAAGAGGTTGATTATATGTTATGCTACACTAATGTTGCTAATAGAATTGTGTTTAGTTTTGTATAAAGGAAGTTTTCAAGTGTAGGGATTGGAGAATGATGAGATGAGTTGAAGAATGGACAAAAGATCAAGCTTGGGGATGCCCATGCATCACCCCAATAAATATCCAAGAAGTACAAGCGTCAAAGCTTGGGGATGCCCCCGAGGCACCCCTTCTTCATCGGCAAAAAACATGTCACCTTTCAAGACACTATATTTTTATTGCTTCACGCACTATGCGTTTTTCTTGGAGCGTCAGTTGTTTTAGTTTTCTTTATTAGTTTAGTTTGTTTGCTGCAATAAATGGTTGGACCCCAACAAATTTCTTTTGGAGAAGTTGCCTTGCTTTTCATTTGCCAAGAACGCTCTAGTTTTCACTCTTATCAAAAACTGAGTGTTCTTCTTTTTCTGCTACTGCTTTTGGTTTTCGATTTCACCTTGATTTGCGTTCAGATCTTCTTATATTTGTTTATCAAGGTGTATTTTTGCCTCTGATCTTTATTGGTTTTCATCAAAAGAGGTGTTTATAAAAAGTTTGAATGGTGTTGGAAAAGAGAAAAAGCTTTATGCAAAAAAGTGGTATAAGAAGGAGCTTGTGTAGACTGCGGCTTAGGCTTTTTCATGTCATGCTTGATGTCTTTTTGATAGTATGCTTAGTGGTTTTGCTGTAGCATGACTTGTCTCAAATAACTGAGATTGCTTAATGAGCCTTTGAAAAAATCATGCGTTGTTTTAATTATTTGGAAGCATTATTTTGGTTTTCTACTTGATGCTTTATTTGGGTTGACTTGGCGCATGCTCACACATGTTAGACTCTTACAAAGTCACCAATAGCCTTTATGATCATTTAGTTTTTGACTTTTGATGCCATCTTATGCTTCTTTTAATGTCGCTTTGTCGCTTTGCATGATTATGGCCATTATTGCTCTCTTAGTTGGTCGCTCCCAGTCTTTTGCTAGCCCTCGCCTTGTACTGAGTATGAGCTCTACTCGTGCATCCAACTCCTAAAAACCAAGTTTGCCAAAGTGTCCACCATACATACCTACTAGCAATTTGCTATTCCAAGTAAATTTGACTTGCTTTTATTTTCTCTTCAAATTAAACTCTTACCAGTGTTATGCGAAAATTGGTTAGTAAAGCTCTCACGAACCGGAAGGCACACTTTACTTTTTCCTGTTCTTAAAAATTTGACATTGTGGTCTCTTATGTTGAATTGTTATGCTTGCAAGTTGTAAGTTGGAGACTAGCCCAGCCATGCAGTCATGGGCAAGCTTTCAACATTGCACTTCTCTTTTGAGTTGATATCGTGATCTTTTGTTTATGGATGCCCGCGGTGTGAAATGAATTGGGAATCTTGTGGGGATCATGGAGTTTGTATATGTGTTAGGGAAACGCCTGGGCCGCCAATCTAAGCCATGCATAATTCATGGTGGAAATTTGCAGCATACCCATAGTGGACATTCGACGACGCATCTCAAAATAAAAAGCTAAACAAATGGTAAATAAAAGAGATGTCGAGGTGTTCATTGTCTGCTTGTCCTGTCATTTTGATGTGGGCTTGTTCCATGTCATCGGGCACGGAGGTACCCCGTTGGCGGTTCTCAATGATATGCATATACTTACAATGACAAGAGCCTTGTTTGGGACTCTAAGTAAAGTAGCATGAGGTTTGGGTACTTGTATTCACGGGACACGAGGTTTTCAACTTATGATTTGTCAAGCATATGCATCATAATTGTTCTCGCATTAACTTTAACCATTCAAGATGCTTATGATGGGGGCAATGAGAGCTCAAAGCCGGTAAGTACCATAATTTTTGAAGGTTATAAAACTTGCAATCAATGCTTCCCTCTGCGAAGGGCCTTTCTTTTACTTTTATGTTGAGTCACCACCTTCTATCTTTATGCACCATTAAGAGAGCATAGTTGTCATTCTTAGTATAATGTGCATTGTCCCAAAGTTTTCATTGATTGATTCATATTGTTGGTTTCACTTGTTCTAAAATTACTTGTATCTAGTCGCCCTCTTAAACTTGAAGGTGTCCTATGCATTTATGTTTTGCTCTCTTTGAAGGACAAGCTGAAAACCATTTGTATGTTTTCCTTATGATTTGAACACACGTTTGACTTTCATTGTTTCATTTTCATGATCTTTTGTTTGTGTTTATTTACATGTTTATAACATGGTTGCTAAGTTTCTATTATCAAGATTATATCTTTCATGCCCATGTTTTAAGTTCTTATGATCCCAACTCACAAATGCTTACATATATGATCAAGATTGTATAGGTGCATGTCACCTCAAAAATTATTTCTTTTGTTATCACTTACCTACTCGAGGAAGAGCAGGAGTTAAGCTTGGGGATGCTGATACGTCTCCGACGTATCCATAATTTTTGATGCTCTATGCTTGTTTTTACACCATTTGCCTAATGTTTCGTTACACTTCGTGACACTTTTATGCATTTTCCGGAACTAACCTATTAACAAGTCGCCACAGTGCCAGTTCCCTGTTTTCTGCTGTTTTTGTGTTTCAGAAAAGCTACACAGGAAATATTCTCGGAATTGGACGAAACAAGTTCCTGAAGTCTTATTTTCCCCGGAAGCTTCTAGAGATCCGAAGAGGAGACGGAGAGGGGCCACAGGCCACCCTCACACAAGGGCGGCGCGGCCCAGCCCCTGGCCGCGCCCCTATGTGTGAGGATGCCTGTGTCCACTTCTGACGCTGCCCTTTCGCCTATAAAGACCCCCCGACGGGAAAAATCTAAGGACCCGATCAATTTTCCAGAAACACATCGTGATCCGCCGCCGTCGTCGACCCGAGATCGGGAGGGTCCAGAAGCTCTTCCCGGCACCCTGCCGGAGAAGGGAATCGCCACCGGAGGTCTTCTTCATCGCCATGCTTGCCTCCGGAGTGATGAGTGAGTAGTCTACCTTGGACTATGGGTCCATAGCAGTAGTTAGATGGTTGTCTCCTCCACCATGTGCTTCATGTTTAGATCTCATGAGCTGCCCTACATGATTGAGATCACCGTTATGTAATTCTATATGTTTGGTTTGTTGGGATCCGATGAATATTGGTGTTATGATTGAGTTGCTATACTGAAATATATCTTATGTTATCTCTATGTTGTTTATGATCTTGCATGCTCTCCGTTGTTAGTAGCTATCTTGGCCGAGTAGTTGCTAGTGACTCCAAGAGGGGGTATTTATGCTCGATAGTGGGTTCATGCCTCTATTTAACCTGGGGAAGTGACAGAAACCTCTAAGGTTGTAGATGTGCTGTTGCTACTAGGGAGAAAACAACATTCATATGCTCAAGGGCATATGCTTTGTTTACATTACACACTTTGCTTAATGCAATTATCTGTTGTTCGCAACTTAATACTCATGGGGTGTTCAGATGATATCCCCGTGAGTGGATTATTAGTCATACATGCAGTTGGATGGCGGTCTATGTATTTTGTTGTAATGCCCAGAGTAAATCGCATAGTGATCTTCTTGACATATCACGTTTATCTTTATTCTATCAATTGCCCAACTGTAATTTGTTTACCCAGCATGTGTTATTTATCTTATGGAGAGACACCACTAGTGAACTGTGGACCCCGGTTCTATTTCCATCATATTGCTATCACCTGTTTACTTTACTCGCACTGTTTACTTTACTCGCATACTTTCACTGTTTTCCACTCGATACGCTCATACCCTTTGTTTCAAGCAAACCGGTGAGATTGACAACCTCATTGTAAGTTGGGAACAAAGTATTTGGTTGTGTGTGTGCAGGTTCCGCGTTGCAGCTAGCAAAGCAAAGCTTGGACGAGGCGCCCTATAAATTGTCCTGAGCTGTCGCAAGCTAGCAAGCATCACCTTTAGTCGTTTGTCTCTCCTCTCCAAGATCGACATACCTTGGTTTCTTAACTGAGGGAAAATCTACTGCTATATTCATCACACCTTCCTCTTGGGGTTCCCAACGGGCTGGTCATTAACCACGCATCATGCACCTATATATCTGACAAGTGTATTGGGTGTGTTGGGGACACAAGAAACTTTCTGTATCGTAATTGCAGGGTTGTTTGAGAGGGATAGATTTGACCTCTTCCTCCCTGAGTTCGATAAACCTTGGGTGATCCACTTAAGGGAAACTTGCTGCTGCTCTACAAACCTCTGCACTTGGAGGCCCAACACTGTCTACAAGAACAGACGCGTGCGTAGACATCAGTCATCCAATCTCAAACACCTCAGGAACGTCTCTTTGGTCATAAGGGTGATTACTCTATGTTGCGTATTTTTGGGTGCGCATGTTGGCCTAATCTTCGTCCATACAATAGACACAAGCTTGAGTTTTGCTCCAAACAATGTGTTTTCATTGGTTACAGTAACATGCACAAAGGCTATAAGTGTCTTGATATTTCCACGGGTCGCTTGTATATTTCCCGTGATATTGTTTTTGATGAGTCTGTCTTCCCGTTTGCCTCCTTGCACTCTAATGCCGGCGCTTGGTTACGTGATGAAATCAATTTGCTTCCTCTAAATTTGCAACCTTTTAATTTGCATGGTCATGAGGGGTGTGATTTGTAGGGACTAGTTGATGCTAATCCTACTGATAATACTGTTGCTGAGTCTTTTGTACAGGATTCAGATCAAAATTATATTTCTGGTGATGATTCTACAGATTTTTCAGCATCTGGCGCAGATCCCCATGTTGATTCTGGTGGCAGCACTTCTGTCCCAATCAATAGGGTCTGATTCTGGCAGGCCATCAGCCTCGGGATCGCGTCTGGTAGTGGGGCGCCCCACCCTTGATTTTCCCGCCGCGATCCTCGCTCCGTTCACGCCACCTACCGCGCCTGCGGTCAACGCCCCTAGCGTGGCGCGTGCTCACCCGACACCCAGTGCGGTGTTCAGCGGGACTGGTTCCCAGTGTGGCCCTGCCACGGGCGGGCTGTCTCCTTTTGTCACCTCGCCGGACGGATCTTCTGCGACCACAGCTCCGGTTTTCTCGGACACACATTTGCCTGCAGGATCTTTTGCAGAAAGTGCAGAATATTCTGCTATATCATCGCCTTCAACCTTTTTCGCCGTGGATACTGTGGCTGTGGTACCTTTTGTGCAGGAGCAACCACATACACGTCTTCAAAGTGGTGTTTCTAAGCCGAAGAAATTTACGGATGGCACAATCCGGTATGCTTATTTTTCATCCACTGGTGAACCTTCTAGTACTGCCGAAGCACTTGCAGATGTTCATTGGAAGGCTGCTATGGACGAGGAGTATGCTGCTTTGATCAACAATAAGACTTGGCATCTTGTTCCTTCTGGTCGTGGTCAAAATATTATTGACTGTAAGTGGGTGTATAAAATTAAACGGAAGGCCGATGGGTCTGTTGATCGCTACAAGGCTTGTTTGGTTGCTAAAGGATTCAAGCAGCGTTATGGCATTGACTACGAGGATACCTTTAGTCATGTGGTTAAATCTGCTACTATTCGTGTGGTTCTCTCTCTTGCTGTTTCTCGTGGATGGAAATTGCGTCAGCTTGATGTCAAAAATGCTTTCTTGCATGGAGTTCTGGAAGAAGAGGTATTCATGCTGAAGGGAATATGCCCGAGAGGCAATAATAAAGTGGTTATTATCATATTCCATGTTTATGATAAATGTTTATTTCTCATGCTAGAATTGTATTAATCGGAAACATTAATACTTGTGTGATTAATAAACTAAAAAGGTTCCTAGTAAAGCCTCTCTTTTATACTAGCTCGTTGATTAACTGATGATCAAGGTTTCCTGATCATGAACATTGGATGTTGTTAATAACGGGGTCATATCATTAGAAGAATGATGTGATGAACACTCACACCCATAGTACGAATAGCAATACGATCAAGTCATCAAGTTCATTGCTATATCAAACTCATGCGAAGTAGTTCTAATCCTTAGACCATGAGATCATGTTAATCACTGATACCGGAAGGGTACTTTGATGATATCAAATGTCATACCGTAATAGGGTGATTATAAAGGTTGATTTGGGTACTATGAAAGTATTAGTTGAGGATCATGGATCAAGAGTGGGATTTGTCCATCCGGATGACGGAAAGATATTCCCTGGGCCCTTCTCGGTGATATTGCATTGGAATCGCTTGCAAGCATGTGACTAGGTCACAGGAATGCATTATCACGGAACGAGTAAAGAGACTTGTCGGGAACGAGATCGAACTGGGTATGGTTGATACCAAATGGTCGGATCTCGGACAAGTAATAATATCGCGAGACAAAAGGAATTAACTATATTCGTTACTGGTTCACACGATCACTAGTTCATCGTTGAGTAAGTGGGAGTCATCATGGATTTCTAGATCCCGCTGTTGATTATTGATCGGAGAGGAGTCTCGATCATGTCCACGTTATTCACGAACCGTAGGGTGACACATTTAAGGTTCGCCGTCGTTTTTGAGTGGATACGATACTCCGACCGAATTACAGGACAACATAAGGGTTGTTTCAGAAAAGCACCGAAACTGTTTCGGGATATCGAAATAACTCAAGGGTGTATTTGTTAATTGAATGAATTAACAAATATTAAAGAAAAAAATGTTTTATTAAATCAATAAGTGTGAATTTTAATTAGCATGAATGTCATGCAAAATTAAAATGGGGGTTACCTCATGTTGATGAGGGGGTTACCACCATGAAGGGAATGAAGAGGGGGTTACCACCATGAAGAGGAGGAGGGCCTCCTTGGCCGGCCACCCCTTGGGGGCTGCCCCTCCTCCCCTATATAAACCCCTCCCTCTCCTCCATGTGACACACTTCTTGATCCTCCCCTCCCTCGCATAGTTGCTGCCCAATTTCCGTCTCTGCTTAGCGAAGCTCTGCCGGAATTGTAGTTCGTAGTTCATACACTTGGAGAAGTGTGTGGTGGAGTGTCCGGCGGATCCCTTCTTCCGCTGCCCCGCTGGACCGAGGGCGTGGAGGAGTCGACGTCGAGCTGTACGTGTGACCGAGCACGGGGGCGCTGCCACTTGTGGCGCCGTGTACACGATCTTGTGATCGTCAAGTGAACCACTACGTCGACTACATCAAGTGAACAACTACGTCGACTACGTGCGTCTACATCGACTCTCCATCGTCAAAGTTTGTGCGGGAACGTAATCCCCGCTTACGGTCGTCGAGGGTTAGTCTTCGTTGCTACCACCTCGTAGAGTATCTTGGCTAGTTTATGTGTTCTTGCGTAGGAATTTTTTTGTTTTCTATGCTACGAACCCATCAGTGGTATCAGAGCCATCTCTATGCGTAGTTGGTATGCACAGTTAGAACACATGTGGATGTGGGCGTTGATGATCATGTTATTGCAATTTTTTGTATTTTGGATCATAGTGGCATAGTGGGATTGAAGTTACCCGAGACTAACCTTACGTGACCGCGTTCACGAGACTTGTCCCACACTTGACATGCTTCGGCATATGTGGCTTTGCGGGTGCACGTTTCTCCCACTATAGTTATGATCTATTTTACAAAGAGTTGTTAATAGTATTTTTATCACCGTTGTGGTTACATGTTCGTAGGTAAGAACGGTTCTTCCTAGAAAGCCCCAAACCACGTAAAATATGCAAGACAAATTAGAAACGTCTAACTTGTTTTTGCAGGGCATGTGATGTGATATGGTTAAATTGTTTATGTTACAAATTGTATGCAATGATCCTTTTTGTAAGTTATAAACAACCGGCAGGAGCCATATGGTTGTCTTTACATTTAAATGGCCTGCGTGCCGAATATATATATCCAAGTGATATATTGTAATGGAGGAAGACAACCAAGGTGGCGCGCCATGGACCTTGGTGCTACGCCGGTGGAATGATAGAGATCATGCCATGACGCACAAGATGGAGATCGAATGCGTGAAGGACCATATCATATCACATTATATATGCATGTGATATTTATCCTTTTATGCATCTTATTTTGCTTAGATTTGATCGCGCGGTAGCATTATAAGATGATCCCTCTCACATAAATATCAAGATAAAAATGTGTTCTTCCATAGCATGCACCGTCAAGAAAGTTCGTCGTTTCGAGACACCACGTGATGATCGGGTGTGACAGACTCTACGTTCACATACGACGGGTGTAAGACAGTTTTACACACGTGAGTGCTATGGTTCTACTTGGCGAGCCTAGCATGTACAGACATGGCCTCGGAACACGAACCGAAAGGTTAAGCATGAGTCATATAGTTGATATGATGAACATGGTGATGTTCGCCTTTGAAACTATGCTGTTGCACGTGATGATCGGTTGCGGTATAGTGAATTTGGTTCGTGTAATCACTTAAGAAAACTAAGAGGGATGTTGTTTTTAAGTGGGAGTTCACTTAGTAATTTTGAATTATAGAACTCAATTTATCATGAACTAAATCAAAGTGAATTTGCATAGTTTGTTGTAGGCATTGGCATCCGTTTACTACCTTGCGATTAGCAATAATTGAGATAATAGAACTATAGAATTCTGGATGTTAACTTTACGAACTGGTATCGTATTGTTTGAATGTCAATCTAAAGTTTATAGTCCTATTGCAAGCTTTTAGCAAACCTTAGTTACTCGATAAAATTTAATAAGTTTTATTAAATCAAGAGTAACAATTCCAGTGTTAGTATCTAAGTATCACACTTGCCTCCATGATCCTTGATATTCAAAAGTTGTTTTTAGTATCAAGATTATCTAGGAGTTGAAAGAATTGTTTCATAAACTATCATGTGTGGAAGATATTGTGATATCTGAAACAATGTTTGGTTGCAATGTGATAGAGTATAATTTAGTAAGACACATGTTCTCATATTGTATGAGAATTTGCGAAGATTAGAGACGCTAGCCGTCTAGATCTCCTAAAAAGGTTTTGGGAACTAACATTATACTCACAATTCGTCCTCATGAGCTATAGTAGCTTGATCATGAAAGTTGTCATGATAGGATGAATGGAAGATGTAGGTAAAATGTTTACTACACTAAAAGGTTACTAAAGATTGGAATTTGGAAGAACGCCAATTATTTGATAATGGTGATCTACTTCAAAGTGCGAGTCCAAGGATATTAGTGTTTGACTAATCATGCCTTGAACTATGTGCCATGTGTATGGCGCCACTATTGATGTTGATAGATTCTTCTAGATGAAAAAGAATTGCTAAAAGAGAATCCAAAATTTATTCTGGCGGAAAAGAAAAGACTGGAAATGTCCAGCTCAGATATATAGAAGATATACATGTTATGGGTGTATTCGTTGCTTGTTAAAACAATGTTGTTCTTGGGTATTTGATACTAAATTGGTTGGTATGAACTGTCATACATAACAACGCAATACAAGAACTACAATGGCCTAATTAACTAGCAAATGAATATGGGATGATTCTCATCGAAAACAAATAAAGTGTTATTGTGTTTCGTTGGAATTAAACCTAGCCTTCAAGATTTATTTGAATAATTGTTATTTTGTTCTGGTATTATGAGAACAATGGTTGTTCAAATTATTACCGCATTTATAAAAGATGAATGAACGCTTATCTTGTTGGAGAAATCACATCCATAACACTGATGCTAAAAAATGTCTTAAGAGAAATGATTAGAAGATCACTTATGAGTGACACCACCGTTTAAATCATATTGGAAAGAAAACGTGAAGGAACTCCATATTGATGGAATTCTGGAGCCTTTTGATTTTGAATCAATTGACACTTGTGAGAATTTCCTAGATATGATTAAAACTCCGTTCATAGGCCAAAGAGGAATGGACGACTAACTTATTTGATATTGTACATTGTAACAACCCAAATTTTTGGCAAATAGAAATAAATAGATTAATTAAAATACCAAATTTTGGAGACAACAAAAACTTTTATTTTGAATACAAGATTAATTTATTGTCTTCTAAAAACTTGTGAATTTGAGCATTTGCTCCCATGCTTCAAATAAAAAGAGTATGAGAAGGGTTTTAAAACAAATCCTTTGAGTCCACATTTTTAATCGTTTAGAAAGGAAATATTGGGAATAGAGGTAAAACCTTTATTCTCAAGAAACCTATCTTTGTCTTAAAAAAAGAGGAGAACAAAAATATCTTATTTCAAAAATTACTATTTCTCATTTCTCAAGTTGACATTTCCAAAACTATTGGAATCAACATTTTGAAAACTTATTTTTCAAAACCTTTGAAAACCTTCCCTGATTTCTTAGCCAAACTTGAAGACCAAAATAAGACCTATGCTTCTTAAATGATTTACTCAAATTAGTTTTTCTACATATTTAAATCTTGCATAAGTGCAGGCCAAATCCATTCGGGAAACATAGTTCCAATAAACCAAGTCATCCAATCCCATGCAACCAGGAAGAAAACATAAAGAAATGAGAAGAAACACAAAACCCTAAATCAGAAAGATACGAAAAGCTATCTTCAAAATATTATTGCCTACACCACTTTGCCCTTCTATATTAAGAAATCTTTGAACTATACCATCATGCATCTCTCCACCACCACTAAGAACAAGTCACAAAGAATCAAATACAATAAAGTTTGAAACAAAAATCAACTTGGAACCCTATTCAAATTTCTACCAAAGTTTGAATTCAAATAAGAGGTCATTTCCCAACTCCCTCTCATCTCCAAGAAAACCAACACTTTTGGACCAATTAAATCTTTTTCATTCATATTGCATGCATACATAGTATTTTAAATACATGTTGTTCTATGATTTCATGTGGGTTATTTTGGTTGTGCATTGTTTAGATAAGCCACACCAAACTAGCATAAGCATTAGAGAAGAACCACAAAGATCAAAAGAACCAGAAGCAAGAGAAATAAAGAAAAAGAGAAGAAAAGATGATCTAGAAAAAGTTAACCACTACCCTACTTTGGACCCTTAGAATAAGAAATCTGTAACTCAAGCCAAGGTATGGTCAGTTAGTTGAGCTTGACCATATCACATACTAACTCAACCAAGAAGTTTCCAGCAAAAACTCAAACCCTAACCTCTTTCAAAATCTGTCCAAAGTTTGAATCTGAAACAGAAACCATACTTCAAAATTGAAATAAGATTTTTGCAAAACAATATATTTCTTCATAACAAAAATATGTTTGGAGTCCTTATCCAATATCTTGACCAACCCAATTTGAAATTTTCGAAAATTCAAATTTTGAATTCTTTCGGGCATTTCAACAAACAGTTGGTGGGCAAGATTTAGCAAAGTCAAACTCACTATTTGCAATAGTGAATCCCTGCACCCCTTGCGACTATTCTTGCTCTCAGCAGTGCCCAGCCATCCCTCTCCATCCCCCTCGGCCCCGACCCAGGGCCGTGAGACCTGGAAGAAACGGAGAGAAACGACCCGGACCCTTCCCCACAGCCATTCCTTGCCCCCTCTGCACCAGACCACCCCGCAGCCCGTAGGTGCGCCAGCAGCACCCCACAGCATGCCGCAGCCCTCTGCCGAAAGCCCCGACCGCCGCGTCCCTTCTGTAGCCAACACCGGCCGCGCTCTGGCCGCAGATCCCTTCGCCTCGTGCTCCCTCTTCCGCCTATAAAAGGACCTCCCTTCTTCCCTGAAAAGATTCACCTCACCTCCCTCTACCTCCTAGACATCATCGCTTCGCTAGTTGCTCGCCGGTTTGAGCTCGCCGGAGTAGGCCGAGCTCCAGGACGCCAGCCGTTCCCAGCGAACCACGCCGCCTCCCGCGCTTGTTCCTGCTGGAGGTGGACGAGAAGAGCTTCCTCTGCCGCCTAGACACCCTCGCCGCCGCCGCGACCCTCCCAGGTGAGCTCCCCGTGCGCCGCCTCCTCCCAGTAGCCGCTCGGGTGTATGCGTCGAGCTGGGGAAGAAGCCTTCCCCGTACCGGTTCGTTCGTTCTGACAAGCCGGGCCCAATTGTCAGCAGCATTTTTCTTTTTTTTTCTCTCTTGCCACCCGCCAGCCTGCAGCCTAGTGGGCCGGCCCAGCTCGGTCTGTGTGTCCGGCCCGGATAAAAAAAAGGGATATTCGATTTCCGATTTTTGAAAAAACTCATTCAGATGCTTTAGTATATTTAATTTTCCTGGAGATCTACCGATCCAAATCTAGCAAATGAAAATGTTCTGGAAACCTTAGAACATAAGCTATCCAATAAAAGTGGTTTCAACACAATTAGATTTACATAATAATTGCAGTAAAAATAACAAAGTAGGAGCTTTTCCACCTTAGAAAATCCACATCAAATCCAATAAAATTCCTAAAAATATAAATCCAACTCTAGAAATTCATAATTAGTGATACCCATCTTCCTGTAGCATTAGATCTAATTTTTGAACCTTTTAAATCAAATGCTATTTACCCATTTGGTTAAATAAGCATTTGCCATATAGGATTTTATTAAACTCAGTTCTATAATCGAAATTTTTATGGAACCTTTATGGTTAAACCACATTTCCAAATAACTATCTATAGGTATTGATCTTAGTCCATGTGTACTTGTAGGAAGTATTTGGAAATTTAATCCTACATGATAGTAATTAGAAACTCAAACTTGCACACATATTTCAAAATAAATGGAAGTGATATGAAACCAATTCGAATCAACCACATTTCTAAATATTGATCTATAACCTTTGATACAAGTCAACTAGGATCTATAGACCCTACTTGCAGATTCAAATTTGATTACTAAATAGTTGCAAACTAGAAATGGCTTCAATAAAAGAAAAATACTCCACATCCTATGAAGCCTCTTTGGTTGAACCATGATCTTGAGTATCTACATTTGTCCATGACCTTGGTCAATAAGGACTTGCAGGAGATATTTTCATAATCCAAAATGAATAAACCCTACTTAGATACAACAACTCAATCATCTCATCCATCGGAACTCAATTATCGTCGAAACCACTCTCCATAGACTTCCTAGATCGTTTCTCTTACCCAAGTATCCTTATTATAGTGAGTATGTGTTGTTTGTGAATTGTGTGGTGATTGTATGCTTATTTACCTTCCTACGATTAGACGATAACGAGAGTAAGGAGAATGGATCCCGAAGTCAACCAAGCAATGGTGATGGAGACTACACAACCCGAGATGAAGATGAAGAAGCCTATGACATTGCCAAGCCAGGCAAGCCATCTTTTGATCATACCATTACCCAGTTTTAGAATGCATGTTTACTTGCTTTCAAATAAAAATGCATGCTAAAATGATTGTTACCAAGTTGCAAATGAGTAGAGATGTCTTTCTTCACAAGTGCATCCAACTCTTTTTGTGAATGACATCAAGTGCATCAAGCTTAGCCTACCTTTGAGAAACCTTTCCTTAGTGGATGCTAAGTAGAGCATCAAGCTAAGCCTATCCAATATACCTACCTAGATCCTTGTGCCCTCATGAGGATCATGCTTGAGCTGAAGGCATTCATGGAAAATGACTAGGTGGGAACCCCAAGGGAGATCATGAAGATTTTGAAATGAAAACCTTGGAAAGGGGCAACCTTGCCCAAGAATGATTTTTAAATACAAACCTTGGAGATGGGCAACCTTACCCAAGGGTGACTTTGAAAACTATTTACAAAATGGTGACATGGTGAAGGTGACATGAAGGTTTGACAAAAATGATAAATGAGCGAAGTACCATACTGGACCAACCATACAGTGCGACCACATTATCCTGGTATGGGACAGGGCTTAGTGGAGTAGTTTGTTTCTCCTTAGTGTAGACCCTATAAAATGTAAATGGAAGTCCGACCAGGGACTCCTCTTCCAGGGCACCCTGTGGCTACGGCCTAGGCTCGCCTTGTCCTCCTTTTTAGGTGGTTGGGGTACAAGCCGAAGAGCCCTCATTGAAAATGGACTACCGGGTGTAGGACCCTACCTCGGTTAGTGGCATTCCGGTGGGACAAGCGGCTGGGAACTTTGCACACTCCGGACAGCTTCTTGGACTCCGGTGTTGGGGGATACATCTCTAGGCGGTAGTGTTTATGCTAAGGCGGGCAGGTGAAACATTAATGGTCGGCTGCTTGTCGTGGCATATGTCGTTATGCAGGGAAGTTGCCCACACGATGAGTAGTCGGATGATGTGGGTAAAGTGTACAACCTCTGCAGAGTGTAAAACTATTCGAATAGCCGCGTCCGCGGTCATGGACGGTTGGATTGGCGCTGCTTGGCCGTTATCAGGTTTTACTTTGAAAATGATTGAGAAAGGTGACTTGACAATGAATTTCGATGACCATGAAGGTGACTTGGTGAACAAAGGAATTGACATTTGGGGGATTCCATCTAGAGATTTATAAAGAGCTAAATGTTTTCTTACCATTTTAAATAAAAGATCTTTGAAAGGAACTTCTGCTTTATGCAAATGAACCTAGAGCTTAGACCACTATATGAACTATGCATTCTCTATTCATTTATTTATAAGATGGTTTGCGAGTGCATGCAATGTACTCATGGCTCTGTCCCTGGCTATTAACTTGGCCAGACTTGAAGGAGAGAAATCAAGAAGGAAGAAATCATTGACGACTTTGCGAATTAGGCTCGTTTCCTACTGTCTGCTTTGCCTGTGCGGTTGAAGCTTGACAATATGGACCCAAAGTGTTATTCCGCTGCATGTTGGTATAATGTAAGGTTTGGTCGGTGCGACCACCTATGTAATTTCCTTTATTTACTATAAATAGCTATGACTGTGATATCAACTGCGTTATGTAAATCACAACATTGATTCTGGGATTGTGATGGATTACATAACGGGCACTTCGAATTTGTGATAAATTCGGGGGTGTCACATACATGTTGATGTATATAGTCCATTATGTGTAGCCGTGTGTGGTGAATTCTTGAACTTCATTTACTTTAACCGATGATTTGAGTAGATATATGTGTATATTTACTTGATAAGGAAGAAGCATGAAATATTTGAATATTGTTCAAAGTATTTCTAGTTGAAGTTGAAAATCATTGTAACAAGAGAATAAAGAATTTATGATTTGATCATAAAGGAAGATATTTGAGTTACAAGTTTAGCAAACACCTAAAAGTTGAGGAATCGTTCCATAGACTTGTATTTCCTGAAACACCATAGGAGTATGGAGTGTTCGAGAGATAAAATCAAACTTTGTTTGACATCGTTGGATCAAAGGTGTCGTCTATAAAACTGCCATTATATTTTAAGGATAAAGCTTTAGAGACAACCGCTTTTACACTGAAAAGAGCGCCATCATGATCCGTTGAAATGACACCATATGAGTTATGGCATGGGATAAAACCCAAGTTGTCTTTTCTAAAATTTTGGTATGCTAGGCATATGTAAAATGTTTACAGCCAAAGTCGGATAAATACGTCTTTGTAGGTTATCCCAAAGTAACTGTTGGGTATTCCTCCAGAACACTGAAGACAAAAGTGTTTGTCGCTGAAAAACGTCAAGTTTCTTGAGAAGGAATTTTTCACAAAAAGTCAAGTGGGAGGACAATAGAACTTTGATTAGGTTGTTGAACCTAAGCTATATGTGCTGAGTAGCGCAGTGCCGGGAAGTGTCCCGGAGGCGGCCACTATGCGCATGGATACAGTACCTCAAAAGTTGTGGTCACAGATATCTAAGTTCCTATTGAACCACGTGAGTCGGGTAACAATCAAATAGTTAGATTTGAGAAGAGATCATTATTGTTTGACAATAATGAACCGACTACATGCAAAGAAGCGATGATGGGCCCTGACTCCGTCAAATGGCTAGAAGCCATAAAATCCATGATAGTTCCATACATGAGAAACCAAGTTTATGAACTTGGAAGACCCTCAAAAGGCATGAAGCCTAATGAACGTATTTGGATCTATAAAGATAGACATGGATGTTTAACATCTTTGAAATAGTCGACACATCGTTAAAAGAGTTTACGATTGTGTTCAATGAGTTGACTATGACAAGATTTGATCTTTCATAGCGATATTTTGTCTGGAAGGATTACTGTAGCAACCACTACATATGCCAAGTTTGGTATATGTTAGTTGAACAAACAAGACAACATTCTTCTAATAGAATGGTTACCTAGGACATGTACATGACATGGTCCAATGGGTTTTGTAAATTCAAAGGATGCTAAAAGGCATGCAAACTTCAATGGTTGAAGTAAGCATCGCGGAGTTGGAATATTCACCGTGATGAAATAATTAAAAGGTTTAGTTTCATCAGATACGATGAATATGCTTGCATTTGCAAGAAATTAAGTGGGAGCACTGAGACATATTTTCAGTACATTATGTAGAAGACATATTGTTAATTGGAAATGATGTATCTTTTATTAGCATAGGTTAAGAATTTCATTAAAATTAGATTTCAATGAAAGACTTAGGCAAAACCAAAATATTGGGTCTCGATGTCTATATAGATAGATCGAGGTACCAATATGGTTATGCCAAAGTACATAGATGAAATATTGAATGAAGTTCAATATGGAAACGACAAGAAAAGTTCTTGTCGCATAGAAGAGGTTGAAATAAGATTCAGGTGTTTTTGATACTTGATGAGTGAAGCCACATGAATGATTTGATCGATCATGTATACCATGATATGTACATATCCAGATATGTCCTATGCTCTAAATGTTATGAGCATATACCAGAGTGATAAAAGTCATAAGATGATCACTGGACAATAGTAGAGATATCCTTATGTGCTTTGGAAGGACTAAGGATATATATTATGTATGACAAAGTGACACATAATTCATTGTAAAGTGTTACATTGATACTAAGTTTGTCACAAGATACAAATTAAGTTTATCTCAATTTTAGCTGTATGTTTAGGTGGCACAATGTAATGGAAGTAAGTTTCATGATGGATTTGGATGAGTTCCAAAGTTAAGACATTGTGATGGATTCTACAACAAAGGTTGAGTATATGGCTACTTTAGAAGTAGCAAAGGAGGGCATTTGTGTCAAGAAGTTTGTTGTCAAACTAGGTGTAGTTCCAAGCTGGCTATTACTGTGAAGATCTATTGTGCGACAATAGTGACAACATGATTTTAGCTAAAGGAACTAAGGTCTCACCAAATGACCAAATTTATACCCAACTATCTCATTTGAGAATGAGTGATGCGTAGAGACGCAAAGACATGCAAATACACACAGAACTGAAAGTGTCAGATCTGGAGATCAGATTAACCACTGCAACACGTACGGATAATACGTGAAAGCCATAACTGTTATATACGCAAGTATCAACTAGATTATTGACTCTAGTGCAAGTGGGAGACTGAAGGGAATATGCCCGAGAGGCAATAATAAAGTGGTTATTATCATATTCCATGTTTATGATAAATGTTTATTTCTCATGCTAGAATTGTATTAATCGGAAACATTAATACTTGTGTGATTAATAATCTAAAAAGGTTCCTAGTAAAGCCTCTCTTTTATACTAGCTCATTGATTAACTGATGATCAAGGTTTCCTGATCATGAACATTGGATGTTGTTAATAACGGGGTCATATCATTAGAAGAATGATGTGATGAACACTCACACCCATAGTATGAATAGCAATACGATCAAGTCATCAAGTTCATTGCTATATCAAACTCATGCGAAGTAGTTCTAATCCTTAGACCATGAGATCATGTTAATCACTGATACCGGAAGGGTACTTTGATGATATCAAATGTCACACCGTAATAGGGTGATTATAAAGGTTGATTTGGGTACTCTGAAAGTATTAGTTGAGACTCATGGATCAAGAGTGGGATTTGTCCATCCGGATGATGGAAAGATATTCTCTGGGCCCTTCTCGGTGATATTGCATTGGAATCGCTTGCAAGCATGTGACTAGGTCACAGGAATGCATTATCACGGAACGAGTAAAGATACTTGTCGGGAACGAGATCGAACTAGGTATGGTTGATACCAAATGATCGGATCTCGGACAAGTAATAATATCGCGAGACAAAAGGAATTAACTATATTCGTTACTGCTTCACACGATCACTAGTTCATCGTTGAGTAAGTGGGAGTCATCATGGATTTCCAGATCTCGCTGTTGATTATTGATCGGAGAGGAGTCTCGATCATGTCCACGTTATTCACGAACCGTAGGGTGACACACTTAAGGTTCGCCATCGTTTTTGAGTGGATATGATACTCTGATCGAATTACAGGACAACATAAGGGTTGTTTCAGAAAAGCACCGAAACTGTTTCGGGATATCGAAATAACTCAAGGGTGTATTTGTTAATGTTTGTTAATTGAATGAATTAACAAATATTAAAGAAATAAAAATGTTTTATTAAATCAATAAGTGTGAATTTTAATTAGCATGAATGTCATGCAAAATTAAAATGGGGGTTACCTCATGTTGATGAGGGGGTTACCACCATGAAGGGAATGAAGAGGGGGTTACCACCATGAAGAGGAGGAGGGCCTCCTTGGCCGGCCACCCCTTGGGGGCTGCCCCTCCTCCCCTATATAAACCCCTCCCTCTCCTCCATGTGACACACTTCTTGATCCTCCCCTCCCTCGCATAGTTGCTGCCCAATTTCCGTCTCTGCTTAGCGAAGCTCTGCTGGAATTGTAGTTCGTAGTTCATACACTTGGAGAAGTGTGTGGTGGAGTGTCCGGCGGATCCCTTCTTCCGCTGCCCCGCTGGACCGAGGGCGTGGAGGAGTCGACGTCGAGCTGTACGTGTGACCGAGCACGGGGGCGCTGCCACTTGTGGCGCCATGTACACGATCTTGTGATCGTCAAGTGAACCACTATATCGACTACGTCAAGTGAACAACTACGTCGACTACGTGCGTCTACATTGACTCTCCATCGTCAATGTTTGTGCGGGAACGTAATCCCCGCTTACGGTCGTCGAGGGTTAGTTTCCGTTGCTACCACCTCGTAGAGTATCTTGGCTAGTTTATGTGTTCCTGCGTAGGAAATTTTTTGTTTTCTATGCTACGAACCCATCACATGCGTCAGCCTCCTTGGTATGAGACTCGTTTGGGTTATGTTTGCAAACTTGATAAAGCATTGTATGGTCTCAAGCAAGCGCCTCGTGCTTAGTATTATCGACTAAGTTCCAAGCTTCAGTCTCTTGGTTTTTCTGCATCTAAGGCTGATACTTCTCTATTTTTCTACAACAAAGGGGGAGTAATTATATTCATGCTGATTTATGTGGATGCTATTGTTGTTGCTAGTTCATCAGAGAAAGCCATTGATGCTCTTCTTCATGATCTTGGACTTGACTTTGCATTGAAGGATTTGGGTGAGTTGCATTATTTCCTTGGAATTGAAGTCAAGAAGGTACATGATGGAATTATTTTATCCCAGGAGCAGTATGCTAATGATTTACTTCATTGTGTTAATATGTAAATCTGCAAAGCCGTTGATACTCCTTTGTCTGTGGCTGATAAGTTATCTTTGACTGATGGTGAAGTGTTGAATAGTGAAGATGCTACGCGTTACAGAAGTATTGTTGGTGCTTTGCAGTATATCACGTATACTAGACCAGATATTGCCTTTTCAGTCAACAAGGTTTGTCAGTTTTTGCATGCTCCTACGGCAGTTCATTGGACAGCCGTGAAATGTATACTGATATATCTTTGTGGTACTATCTCACTTGGGTTGCGCCTGAGTAAATCTTCTTCCACTATTATTAGTGCCTTTTCTGATGCTGACTGGGCAGGTTGTCCAGATGACAGGAGATCTACAGGTGGTTTTGCTATATACTTGGGATCAAATCTTATTTCCTGGAATGCTAGAAAACAAGCTACTGTGTCCAGGTCTAGTACAGAGGGTGAGTATAAATCACTTGCCAATGCAACGGCTGAAGTTATGTGGTTACAAACATTGCTTGATGAGTTGGGAGTGGCACAGTCTAAAACAACAGTGTTATGGTGTGATAATATTGGAGCAATATATCTTTCTGCTAATCCTATGTTTCATGCTAGGACTAAGCATATTGAGGTAGACTATCATTTTGTGCGTGAAAGAGTTGGTCAAAAGTTATTGAACATACGGTTTATATCATCAGGAGATCAGGTGGCTGATGGATTCACAAAGTCACTATCTACTAGACAATTAGAAACATTTCGTCGCAATCTTAACTTAGATAAGTTATGATTGAGGGGGAGTGTTAAACTATGTATCATAGTAGGACTCTTCTCTCCCCTTCGTTGTTACCGACTCGATACCGTCTTGGATCGTGATCGATGTAATCTCCTCGATGTAATCTCTTGTATGTTGTCTAATATAAATACACACCAGCGGCCCACGTTTGGGTAACGCTCTCCATAACGTTTGATATTGAGCTCTTCATTGGACAAGAGAGCAGACTCGTGGGATGTGTTCAATGGAGTCGGGGAAACAACCAAAATATATGCTTAAACATTGCCTTTTTTTTCCTCACTAGTGATTGAGTTGTCGCAAAAAACCCCCTTTTTTTAAATTTTAGCTATTCCTACGAGAGGAATAGAGGATTCTTTGTGACCGGGATTTTGTACCGTTTTCAATCATTTAATTAGTACCGAAAGAAAATCTGGGTAGGGTTGAACTTGAACATCAGTCATAATTTATTTTGGTAAATTCAGTTAAAAGTGATACAAAGATAAGCCAGGACGACATGTCTCTTATGTCACATGGTCGTAAAACAACTTAGTGTCTTTTTAATTAGCAAATGCACAAAAACAAAAAAGAACATAATCTTTAGACAAAAAAAATCATAAGAAAGAACATAATTTTTAAAGTGATCCAAGCTAAAACCATGCCAACAAGTCTCTTATGTCACATGGTCAGAAAACAACTTAGTTTCTGTTGGTTAAAAAAATGCACAAAAACTGAGAAAGAACAAAACCGTTAGAAAAATTTCCTAGGCAAGTTTCTCTTTTTGTAAGATTGAACCTTGTATTAACTTAAAAATCCCTTTGTACTACATTTCAATGAATATTTCACAAACCTTTGTTTCCTTCTATGGATCATTCAAACAAATCTATACTATTTGAGATATAATAATCCAATCACTTGTCCCCCCCAGGGGCGGAGCTAGTGTGTACTCATTGGTGTCAAATGACACTAATGAAATTTCACAATCCTCTTTAGAAATAGCTAATACTCTTAGAAAGTAAGCAAATGACACCGGTGAACTTACAAGGATGAAACCAATGGTAAATTTTCCTGGCTTCGCCCCTGCCCCCCCCCCAATTCACTCAAACCGACAACAAAGTATGCCATTATATGAATGAGAGCGCTTTAATAGATACATATGACAGTTAAAAAAAGGTACATATGATAATACAAAGATTACACAAAGATTATATATAAAACTTCATGTCACATAGTATTTTTTGGGTTAATGCAAAACAAACATGGCTTTTGGGTTAAAATGAGGTAAGATTTAAAAACTGTATTTTGGTATTTAAGTGGAGCATTCCTTGATATTCTTCTTGTTTGGAGTTATTCCCAAGCTTGCTCTCAATTTATCTCTTTAATTATTTTAACTTCCTGACTTGATTGCAAAATTTAAAATATGATAATGCCATGAAAGAGGGGCTAATAGCTTTATTAAATATATTCCATAGGACAAAAACTAATTTAAAGAAATCTAGTCTCAAAACTCTAAATTCATTGTGATCCAAAGAAAGTGTATATTATCAAAACAAATAACTAAAAACACATTTTGAAACTATATCATAGAGTTTCATATTCCTTTAATAATTAAAATATTAATATGGATTTAAAAATTATTTCCTCTCTGTTATTCTTCATAGAAAAGGGAAACATGTTTTGATAAATATTTTGGTGTCCAAAAATCTTGGAAAATTTACCAAGGGTGTATTATCCTATTTAAAGCAAGTTTACACAAAAACATCATCGATATAGAATATGAACTAATGGTTCAAATTCAATTCTAAACCAAATCTCAACCAAACTTCACCAAAGCAACTATGAAAATCCCAAATAAATCTAGAATGATGTTATCTCTATGTCTTATTTGTTTGGTAGCTCTGCTTAGCCCAACTAGAGGCCATGCCATGCAAGATCTTGCAAATATTTCCCTGGAAGAGCTACAACCTTGAGTTCAACTGACTGCATTGGTGACATATTCAAACCTTTGCCCTACTGATACGACTAAACAGTGGACCAACCTCACTTATTTCTCTTCCCATGTTACCCAACAACTTCCACGACTGAGTTCAGGACACAAACCAGTTCTTACAGTTTTGTAGACATTGCACAAAAAAGAAGAAAGTGACCTAAAAATCCTTGTGTTTGATAATCAACCCCAAGTTACCCCTTTTCGGAAAGAGCCACTTGCTACAACACTAGAGTCCAAATAAATTTGTATACTTTGTCTACTAACATGAAGATCTCTTTATGGTGTCGTTGCTAGGGGTTTTAGAGAAGGGATGCAATCATACATAGCAAAAAAAATTGTCTGGCATGTGGCATGGTTGTGATCTTCACATCTCCCTTTTGTTATGCAAAATTAATCTAGTTGACTTGTTTTAGTATATGCTTTTAATCTTGTTATATATGAAAACACAAAAACATTAGTGTAGCCTTTTTTGTGATACAAAAAAGATAGTGTAGCTTTTGTTTCTTTGCAACCATGGGTGATTGAAATACTAAATGGGTTTGTAACGTGTCCAACACTTAGTTTGTGTCTCCAATGTTTACCTCATCCGAATAAACTATCTAGTCCTTTGAAATCCTTTCTTATCCTATGCGTCAATATGCATTTGTAGATTTGGATGTGCTATTGATGTCAAGTCTGTTACACATATGCAAAGATTTTTTGAATACTCATAATATTAAAAGCATAATGACCGAGGCTTATTCTATGTTTGGCCAACAACAAATGAATGGATAACAGCTTTGCATAGTGAAAATTTTAATTCTTGAAAAAAAATTAAGAGCTTAATTTATTGAGAGGTTCTACCCATATTATATAGTCCCAACATTTCACTTTAGGCAGTTGCAAACCTTGCAGATGCTTGGAGACATATAGAGAGATAATCTATGGATATGACCATGGGCTAAGAGACTGGATCATATTTTGCACTTTTTATTGCACTTTTTATTGCAATTTTTATATCATATATGTCCTATCTTGATAGTGAGGCCCATTGACTTTTATGGATATGAAATCTTTTGATTGCTTGATTGTGTTGATACCAAAATTGAAGATAGCCTCAAACAAGTAGGACTTACTGATGAGCCCTATGATGATTATGCTAATTATGTGAAAAGTTTAATCATCTGATGATTTGAATTGCTTAGTGATATCACTATTGATCTTCTCATCAAAACTTGATGATTGTAGCTTACAAAAATTGATTTCTATCTTCCATAATAAAGCCAATGAGCTTCAGTAAAATCAACCAAAGCTGGTTTTGGATATTGCATTGTTGATCATGTTATAAAAGAAAAGACAAAAATAAGTAAGGGGTCCATGATCCCACCTAAGCTTGGGATGCATGTGAACGCTTAGTGCGGTATAGAAAGAGTCACATACAATGCATTACTTAATTTGTGTGCTAGTGTTCCTATATTTCTAAAACTTTACAGGATGATTTAAATATTGGACCCATCTCACCATGCCATTTAAAATTGCACATACATTATTTCTCTACCAAGAAAGCATTACGTGTGGTGAATGATGTTATGGCTGAATTACATTTATAAATTTACACATAGACTTTATTATTATTAACATGAATCATTCTAGTCCTATGATACTATGTCAATGCATCAGCTTGATGGATTTTCCTTCTTTAAGAAGTGTTCTATACAAATTTTGTGTGTAAAATGAAACTTTATATTCCCATCAATAAAGGTATCGAGTGTATCTATATGGCTATAAAGGAGCACTTTCGGGCGGCAACCCACTTGTTATTTTTTATGCTCTGTTCCGGTGTGTCCATGATGTAGCTAGCAATTATTTTTTCTGTTTTTAAAATATAAAGTTCCAAGGTTTACATAGTTGGATGTTCAACACTATTTAGTTTTGCTGTTTTCAGCACAATGCTTTTCATCTTCTATTTATTTGCTGGAATCTCCTAATATTGTGAAAAAAACTGAATGAACAAAATTTTGTCCTCTAAACGCTAAGAAAAATAGGATTTCTAGGATGGATTTTTTGTCGCCTAAAATATTTGTTTTCCATCAGCTGGTTTTCCAAACAGATTATGAACTTTTTTTGCAAGAGAGTTTGTTAGCCTAAATCTGATTCTTTCGGATCTTACTTGGATGTTACCCATTTATGCAACACTTCTGGACTTTCAAACAAAATTGTTTTGAAGCTTATATATTCACACGTTTGGCAGTTATATTACATGTTTCTATGTTACAAATATGTCCTACAAGCTTTAGTGTTTACCATTTTTTAATCTTCAAAAGGGATGGAAGTAATAAGTAAAATCTTGATGCATGAAATCCTTTCAATAAAATTTCTTTTTAACGAAAATAGAGACCAAAGGATTATAGTTTCCTTTTAAAGAAAATTATAATTTTGATTTCATGAAAAAACAAAACGCTCTACCCCCACCCCCTCTCTCTTCACAATGTTCAAGTAGTTGGAAAGTGACGGTTGCATACCCATTGCTTATCCATGAAATGTGACACAATGTTTCCTTTACATATCATGTAGATATTATAATTTTGATTTCACAAAAAAACAAAACGCTCTACCCCCACCCCCTCTCTCTTCACAATGTTCAAGTAGTTGGAAAGTGACGGGTGCATACCCATTGCTTATCCATGAAATGTGACACAATGTTTCCTTTACATATCATGTAGATATAACTGCAAAATGTGTGGATATATATCTGTATGCATTAATGTATTGTTGGTTCTAGAACATTACATATGTGCCAACGAAATACGGGCCAAGCGTGGCAAACTATCTGCGTAGTATTAAGTGACCCTTATGTACGTAAGCAAAGTTGGTGCTTGTAACTAGTGAGAAGATACAATGCAAGATATCAGTTATGTGTGATTTTATTTTAAAATCAATAACGACCCGTCCAACCCACTCGCAAACATGGCACACATATATGGACAAGAAGGTTTCACTTTTGCCTCCTTTTTGTCGCTAGAAACCAGTAGCTATGGACGGACACCTACCAGGGAGCCTACGACTAACAAATGAAGAAAATGCATGATTTTTAGTGCTAAAAATCCTTGTGAGACATCTATTATGTCATAGTGTTGTAAAACTATTCATTTGTTATTACATACAACTGATGTACTATGTATGTACAAATTTCCTAATGCACGTCCATTGTAAGTTAGAGGATTTAATTTAAGGAAACAGAGGGAGTACTTCATAATTCTCACAAGTATGCAAATAAAATTGATTATGAGATAGTGCTCTCTTAATTCAACAACAGATGGTGTTTCAGATATTGATATGCTTTCAAACAAGAATATTTTGCCACTACTTTTTATATGGATATGTTACAAGGACATAAAAATATACTGTTAAAATATGATTTATGTATTCCCATGAGTATATTTTCATCTTACAGTCAAAATATTGTTAATATCATTTCCTCAAAATTTCTTAGAACAAATTCCTCGCATGCATGTTCTAGTAGGAATCTACAAATATTTCTTGGAAAAGGGGAATCTTACAAAATTTACCCAATGTCGACCTGTACAACCGACGAACGTTAAGGCCTTGCAATACAATTACATACTAGTACATGTATATATATACATGCATGGTATAGAAGTGCTCTCATCGATTATGACTCGTCGAACTAGGTCGAGACTTGGCTAGCTAGATATGTCGAATGGCACAGCAAAGTTAAGTACATCTTGGAAGTTCGTTCATTGTGCTAAAATCCGAACGTTCCCTTAATATAGCTAGTGTTATCGATAGTAATAGTCCGTACACGTAAAAAGAACAGAAGAGTAGGTAAAAAAAAGACCACTACCCGCCGGCGCCGGAGCTAGCAATCTCAGTACCCCATGGTTTAGGGTTTATGGCAGAATTCAAAGTGCACATATATGGGGCTCTGCTGCATGCATGCACAGTTGACAACTACCTTGACCACGACGTCTCATGCCGTACGTGTTGTGTAGCTACACCGGTGGAAAAAAGGGCATTGGTCCCAGTTTGTAACGCCCATTAGTCCCGGTTGTAGCAACCGGGACTAACAAAGCGGGACTAAAGGCTCCAGCCTTTAGTCCCGGTTGTTTACGAACCAGGACCAATGGTCCTCCACGTGGCCCGGGGCATGTGCTGCGGCTGGAGGACCTTTGGTCCCGGTTCGTAACACGAACCGGGACTAAAGGTCCATTCGGAATAAAATTTGTATTTTCTGTTTCGGAATTTTTGTATTTTCTTTATTTCTCTATTTTTCTTTATTTCTCTATTATCTAATCACCTCTATTCCTTCCCTAGCTACTAGCTTCCAAGACTGTGGTCCTCACTCCATTGTCATGTCAAATTACAAGTACTTATGGTCCTCACTTTCCGGTCGGTCACTCATCCTCACACTGTTCCGCCCTTAGCACGCTTAACTTCTCCATTCCTTCCATAGTAGCTTCCAAGACTGTGCTCGCGACTTCTTGATATTGGTATGCTACCAATTCTATTAACCTATACACTTTGGAAACATATAATATTACTTTTTTAAAATTCCAAATAAATTCACAAATTAAGCAACATTGATTAAGTAATAATAAGCATGAATGATTCCAAATAATTTTTATACATAATTTAATTATTAACTTTTAATAATTAAAATATTCAAAAAAGGCCAAAAAACTTGAAAAATCCAAAATAGTAGCAATATAATAGACTTGTTAACCAAACAAGAGGGAGTACATTTTTTCATATATATATGCACTCGCACACCACACCACACACACATCTAGCTAGTAGCCTTCTAGGTTCCAAAAACTCCTAGCAATCTCAAAGCTCAAGCGAGCGTCTAGAGCGGCATACAACACTTGCTTGTCGCTTAATGGAACTTTGGCCCAACCATATATAAGTTCTTCTTCTTCTTCTTCTTCCTCGTCGCCCTTCTTCTTGTTCTTCTTGATCTTCTTCTTCTTCTCAAACTTTGTCCCAATAGTAGCATTGGATAAATCATATAGACTCGGAATTGGTTTCATGGTGGGGTTCGGTATAATCACTTGGAGGTCGTGCACCGACGAAATTTGAATTCCGTATGGTTGCAGCATGCGCACATCATTGCCGATAGCCGCGCCATAGAATCTAATGGTGGGGCCCCCCAAGAAATCCCTGAGCAGCTGTGGCACATGATCGGCCCGACATATTTGGAAGAGCAAAACCTCGGACGGCACCGAGATTTGAAGGAGGGCGGCACGCTGATGAGGCTTATCGCGAGGGGTGGTGAACTCGTAGTCCAAGCCCACACATTTGACCGGTGCGGCGTCGAGGAACCGCTGATTGACAACGTGGAGCCACTTCTCCACCGTTGATGCACGAACGGTTTCCGTGATGGTGAATTCCATCCCTTCGGCGGTGAGATTATGCACCCGCGTTGCCGGCTCCATTGAAATGAGAGGGAGAGAGAGAGAGATAGCTTGATTGCCGCTGGCGCCCGTGCTAGAGATGGAAAGAGAGCTTGGTGTGATGCTATGGTGGTTTTGAGGAGAGATTAGGAGAAGATGATGATCAAGAAAGCTAAATAGAGGCTTCTTATATACTAGAAATGGAGAAGAAGATCAAGAGGCCGCCGGTAATTGATTACCAAAACGCTCTCCCGATGCGTTCGTTCCATATTACCGAAATGATCGTAATGGCCGCAGCGATTTCCAAAACAATACGCATGAGAGCGGCGGTTCGTTTGAACTGCCCTTTAGTCCCGGCTCGTGGAGCAAACCGGGACTAAAGGGTGCCCTATAGTCCTGGTTTGCGCCACGAGCTGGGACTAAAGGCCCAAAGGCATTAGTCCCGGTTGGTGGCTGAAACCGGGACCGAAGGACCCATTTGAACCGGCACTAATGCCCCTGGCCTACATTTTCAAACGAACCGAGACTGATGGACCCTTTAGCCGCGGACCAAACACGTTGGAGACTAATAGGGGCGAATGGAAGCCCTTTTTTCTACTAGTGCTAGCCCGCGACGAGTTGCCATCCACGGCCATGTTAATCTTAGGGCATCTCCAGCGGGCCGAACCAAACGGACACCGCGGGTCCGTTTCTGTCTGACCGGACAAAGAGGCCGAAAAAACAGCACCCAGCGGGCCGACCCAAACGTGTCCTGGGGGGAGGACACACCCATCCGCGGCCGAAATTTGGGGCAGCGATGGGTCTGCGCGGACACAGGCGGACCGGGCACGCGTCCTCCCCTGGTCCTCCTGTCATCGACCCGCGCCGATACGTCTTCTCCAACACGACGCGTCCGCCCGCGTCAGTGCGTCCCATCGCCTCGAGTCAGAGCGCGGGCGCTTTGGGCGCCCCGCCGTCACCTTCAATGCCTGCCGCGGCATCAACGCCGGCGTGGCGTGCCGATTGGGCTATCGCGCGCAGGCATTCATGGCGGCCGCTGGACGCCCGGCCAGTGGCCCCTTTAAAAGGAGGCCACAACGGAGCCACAGCCACCACAGCCTCCATCGCCATAGCCACCGCAGCCGCCACAGCCACCACATCCCAGCCACCACAGCCCAGCCACCACAGCCCAGCCATGGGGTTCTGGAAGAAGGGCCGCCACGACCACGAGGCCAGCGGGTCTCGGCGCCGGTCGCCACCTCGACGCCGGTCTCCACCGCGCCGCGCCAGGACGGCCTCGCCGCAGCCACCAACGCGCCAGCGTGATCGCCGGTACATTCCGGTGAGTCACTGCCAGGCGCTGTACCGCTGCGGCCAGAGCATCGACTGGCCGGACTGCAGCCTCCCCGGCGGGTGGCACCTGAACAGCCGGCGTGTGCCAGTCCCGCCGGTGCCGCGCTTCGGCCCGGACCGGGTGACCGAGATCCGCCGCCGCCGCGCGCTGATGCCGGCGCGCCTCCGCGCCGATCCCGCCTTTGGCTATGATAGCCAATGATGGGACAACTTCGGGCCGCGGGAGCGCGACCCGGTGCGGCGGGCGGCCTTCCTAGGGGAGGCCGACCCTAACCCCTTCGCCGGCGTGTACATGCCGGAGCCGGGGCCAGAGCCGCCGCAGCTGGAGCCCTTCATCGAGGAGATGGTGGAGGCCGACGACGAGGAGGAGGCGCCGCCGGAGGTCCACGTCAAGCAGGAGGTGGGCGGCGACGACATCCCTGGCGAGGAGCCCAGAGACGACACGAGGACTTCATCGGGTGCGTCGCCTACGGCATCCTCGACGCAATGGAGCGCGGCGAGGCGCCGCCGTCCCCGCCACCGCTGACCGGGGAGGAGCAGCTCCGGGTCGCCCTCCTCGTCTCCGAGGAGGAGGAGAAGAGGCGGTGGGCCGGCTACGACACTGCGCTGGCCATTTCAGTGCACCAGCAGCACGGCCGGCCACCGTCGCCGCCACCGCAGCGTGCCGCGACGCCATCGCCGCCTCCTCCTCCAGGCCCTCCGCCGCCGCCACCTGCTGCCCCTGGTCCTCCTCCACCGCCTGCGGCCAACTGGCCGTGGCCGCAGTCGCCCTACATCATCCTCCCCGACGAGGACGACGAGTAGGCCGCGGCGAGGACGACGACGCCGCCGCCCCTGTGCCCCCAAAGCCCTTGCTAGGGCTTTCTATGTTTTTTTTTCTATGTATTATATAAGTAATGAAAAAAAATAAAAAAAATATTTGCGTCGGGCCGCTGGGTGCACCCCACGACCCATCCGGATAAAGCCGAACTGGCTGTCCGCGGACCGACCCATACGGACCAAATCGGACCGATTCGGTGTCCGAAATGGGTCGGCCCGCTGGAAATGCCCTTACATGGGCGACACGGCCAGCCTGCGCGCAGTGGCGATGCATTTCCACGACGAGATCTAGCTAGGAGACGATCGAGACAACAGGGCCAAAAAGGGGAGGAGAAGGAAGGATCAGCTGCAGTAACAGGCTAACAGCAGCAGCGTTCAATTAATGGTTTGCAGCCACGGTACTTCTTTCCTGGCGCGCGTCGGCCCGAGATAGTTATTGTGTTCAGTTTGGTTAAAAGTTCGGTGCTGTTGAAGAGCAGAGCAGCACGTTCACGTACAGTAGAAAAGGATGGCCTGCTCCTACGTTGTACGAAACGCTCGCCATCGCCATGCATATGTGGTAATGCGTGTGTGACGCGACATTGCTGCGGCTGCATCGATCTGCATGGCATCTCTCATGGAGGCCGGCCAGCCACGAGGATTAATGGCGGGGCTCGTTTCGTTATCGGCAACGCATGCAATAACTTCCAACTGTTTCCCTAGATTTCTTTAACTGGACCTGCAGAACAGCAGTCGTACGTACGTCGACCTGGATACCTACGGGACTAGCAAGTGTGACCAGTCTAGCTTTGCTTGTCCAAGGGTTTCAAGGGCATCTCCATGCCGAGTTTTTTTTTTAACAAAACGGGCAATTTTGCCTCCTTTATTAAAAAGAAGAAGAGAATTGACCAGTTTTTTTGCAGGGGAACCGGTCGAAAACCCATACAATGCACTAATGTTGTCATGAACCACGATTATATTGGGCACACCACCACAGCCAACCTGGCTATCCACATGAGACACAGACACACAAGGAGAGCCGCATCAAGGTTGCCACATAGCGTCATCGTCATCACTCCTCCACGAGCTAGCGACTCCGACTTCACCGGCGGCAACCCAATCAGAGCTTCACAAACGGCGCCAGAGCCCATGCCGGCCCATGCCACCAATTGGCCACACGCGCCAAGGACAGACAGCTCCAAATCAGACGACGAGCTTCACATGGGAATTATGCTGGTCTTGCGCCGACCGAGCACTCTGCAAACCACCCGCGACCGGTCATCGTCGCCACAGAGACGCCACCGCAGCTCCGACTCCACAGCAGCACAACATAGCAGAAGAACCCATCGGACAAGTCGGGTAAAACCGACTAACGAAGCCCCGCCTCGACCCATCTTCCGCTCAAGTCATCATCTTTGCCAAACTGCACACCTGGACCTCACACATCAGCCCGACAATCACCATCATCCCACAATCCCTGACCGCAGGCAACTCCGAGACGATGCCCCCAGCAAGGAAGAGACACAACAGCGCCTCCATCGCCTGATCTTGGATCAGAGGTTTCCCTCCGGAGTCGAGGCCGCAGGCGCAGGACTGTGCACACCTCGCGACGATGCTTCCAAGAAAGTAGTGACACCCGCGGGCGTCACCATCGCCCGCTCTGGCCAAGCCGGAGCAAGGATTTCTCCTAAAGGTGCGCAACGACTGCAACCTGAAACGGCCACCCACGAGCCACCACCATGCGCGTCGAAGCCCGCCGACCACCGTCCCTTGCCAAGACAACTCTGCACCACCAGGACGAGTACCAAAATGCTGCATAGAGCCACCACCGGAACAAGCCGAGCCGCAGGCAGAAGTGGAGCACCGAAGCCCTCGCCGCCGGCCAGTCTAAACCACCGCCCTCACGACCAATTCAGACCGACCTCATCGCCGTCCGAAGCCGCCGCTCCAGCGCCCGGGAGCCACGGCGGCCAGAAGACCGTCGAGCCCCCACCAAGCCGCGAGCACGGACAAGGAGAGCCTGTCCCGCCGCGACCACCCCTCCTTCCGATGGCACGAGCCTGCCGGACTGGCCAAGACGCGCAGATCGAAGCCCCGAAGGCCGAGCTATTTGGACCACACAAACGATCCGTTTTAGTTCGGATGGGTTGGATCTCAGACAGTAAATGGATCGCGGTCCGGCAGGACTGACCAGGGCGCACAGTGGCATGATCCATCATGTTCGTGTAATTTTTTATTTGCAAAATTCAAAACGAAAATTACAAAATTTAGATAGATTTTGAAAGATATTTTACAATGCATTTAAAAAAAACCTAACTACTGTTCATCCTCGCCCCTAGCTGACGAGGATGGACAGCGTCCTCCTCCTACTCATCGTCGTCGTCATCCAAAATGACGACATCCAGCGCTACAGGAGGGTTGATCACCATGCCGCACGGGTGATCATGGCGCCGTCTAGCCAGACACCGGGAGGCGGCGACACCTCCTGCCCCTCGTACAACACCTATGGCGGTGCGTGCGCTGGCAGCGGTGGTCGATGTGGCAGAGAGGCCAAGTGCTTCGCCACCATTCCAGTGAGCGCAATGGCCTCCGTGAGGTCGGGGAACGCTCGGTCCTCGTCGGCCTTGGATGACTCCATGACCTGCTGCAAGAGGGTGTCCTTGTAGTACCCGACAGCGTGGACTGCCTGGTACTCCGGGGGTAGGTCGACGGCGCCCGGTGCGGCAGCGTCCTTCATGGCCTCATTGGCCTCCTGCTTGACGATGACATCGTCCTCCGGCAGGTTGTAGTGGTCGTCTTCCTCGTCGTGAGGGAACTCGTCCACAGGGTGGGCCTCCCACGACTGGTACTCGCCCTGGAAGGTCAACTGGTGGTGGGCGGTGTGCTCCCAGCCGAGGAAGTCGTACATGAACTGCGGGTTCTAGTACTTGCGCTCGCAGTGTAGTGGCTTGGGAAGGTTCTGGATACGGCAGCGTATCTCCACCATGAGTTGGGACATCGGCTGGGGCACCAGCGACACTAGCACTTTTGCCCGGTTTAGGTGCCAGCTGGCGGGAAGGGAGAAATCCTTGTGGTCAATGCCCTCATTGTCCCGCCACCACTGCTCGCACTCCTCGAGCGGCACATAGCGGCGGTTCCGCGGCCGCCTGGCGGGTGCGACGACACGTGTTGGCCGCCTCACGTAATCCTCCGGCCTTGGCACTGAAGGAAGATCGCACAGGAGCGGCGCCGGTGGTGGGGACGATTGCCTGTGGCGGTGACACGCGAACGAGCTCGAGCCCGCCTCGACATCGTTCTTGGTCTTCTTGAGCCAAGATGTCATCTTCATGGCGCGGGCTGTGGGGATTGCGGTGGTGCGTGCGGCACCGATGACCGCGCATTTTAGCTTATAAAGGCCTGGCCGGCCATTATCCTTTGTATGGAGTATGATAGTAACGTTTTCTCATGGTGGGCTTCCTTTTCCAAGAGGCTTTCGTGCTACTTTCTAAATAAAGTCACACGGTCGAACCAATTCAAATTGGTTAGGAAACTTTATTACTCCCTTTGATCTATATTATCTTTCGCAAATATAAATGTATCTAGACACATTTTAGTGTTAGATACATTTATATTTGCGAAAGGTAATATGGACCGGAGGAAGTACAAAGCAAAACAAAGATAAACTACAAATACTAGAGTATTCACACCCCAACGAAGCACCCGTGACTAACTAGAGTCTTTAGTTGGCACCATGCCTCCTTATGAAACCACCAGACATCGTCGCACTTATCACTGGAAAGTGTCCCTGCCCTCTCGCTCTATCAGAAAAAGAGGACCGAGAGTAGTGATAACTAAGTCACGTGAAGAAATAGAAGGCCATCCTCCGTGATCAAAGACCTCTTGGCAAAGAGGAAGGATCAACATAAAGGCTTCAAAATTTGTGTCGAACACTCAAGCCATTTGGAGAGCCATTGAAGGTTCCTAGTCTTGCAAGACCTAGACTCAAATATCCAATGTAGTTCGTTAGATGTTGAAATATTTTATCTATAAAATTGGCCAAACACAATTCGGAAAGTGTCTTTGGCTCATGGGTACCAGTGATCTCTTCACTTTCAGATTTTTAAAATTTTAAAACCTTATATTTCTATGTCTCAAAAAATTATAGCGTTAAATATATATATAAATATATATATGAGGAGCGTACGTAAAAAAGTTATGTTAAAAAGTACTTTATATTTTATAAAATATGAAAAAAAGACAAATTTCTGACAGAAATTTGTCTTTTTTGTATTTAGTTTGACTTAGAGCAAACGTAGAACTTCACCCATGTTGTGACAGAGGAGGTAGCAAAGTTTGATGTTGGACACGTAATAAACGGACACCCATGAAGAATTGTGGAGTGGTTCCATATATGAAAATGTTTGTTCTCAAATAGTATGAAAAGTTTGTAACTTTAAATCACGGAGGCATTGAGTACTACGAAAATGCTCGAAAAAGTATGATCTAAAGAGAAAGATGGCCCCTAAAAGTAGGATCCAGAAAAAGTGTTGGTGTTACATGGTGACAAGTGCTAAACGAATGTGGTTGTTGGTTTCCTCGGTTTGCTTGCAAAGTGGGCAAAGCCCACAATTGTCCCACCCACGCTTCCTTAATCTATCCGCCGTCCAAAGTCTATTTTGCAAGGCAAGCCAACCATGATTCTTCGCTTTAGGAGTCGCCCAAGCCTTCCAAACAATTTTGTATAGGCTAGATTCCACCAAGCCAAAAAATTGCAATTTGTAGGCGGAAGCCGTGGAGTATTGACCATTGGACGTGAGCTTCCAAGAAATATCGTCGTCCACACCTTCCTCAAGGTGCACCCTCAAGGTGCACCCTTTGCCGCTTCTCCGTTAGAGTTTGGGAGCTCCTTAAGGATTGGCTACACATTCAAGATCTTCATCCTAGGCTTTGGGCGGGGCTTGACATCCAAGATTGGTGGTCTCTTTTGGCGGAGGCACCGGGAGCTCACCGGAAGGGAATGGCTTCTCTAACCTTGCTTACCGTGTGGATGATTTGGGAGGAGAGGAATGCTAGAATTTTTAAGCATAAGCTTTCGCCTACGTTTGTAATATTAGATAAAATCAAGTGCGAAGCTAGGCTTTGGGCTATTGCCGGGGCAAAGCGGTTGGGTGATTTGATGCCGGGAGAGTAGGCTTCTGTGTAATAAGACCTTTTAAATTTTCTTGTAAACTCTTTCTATCTTAATTGAAATTGGGCAAAGCTTTTGCCCTCGTTTCAAAAAAAAGTGCTAAACGAATCCCGTGCATGCAATCACACGGGTTCAGTTCACTCCCTGATTGTTGAAGGGTAGGGAGAGAGAGAGATTGGCGGAATATGATGGATATATTATTGAGTCTCTCGGGCGAGTATATATAGACATACAACGGACCGACTTGGAGTACAAGACAAGGCATAGACTTGGAGTACAAGACACGTATCCTATCTCTATCCTAATCTAGCCGTGTACAACATGTATACTCTAACATCCCCCCGCAGTCGTAGCGGTAGCGTCGTGAACAACTGGAGCGTCGCGAACGGTCAGACTGGAGAGAACCCGAAGTAGACCAGTGCGCAGACATCCCCCCGCAGAGGTAGCGGGGACGTCGTGGACGGTGTCACATCGCAGAAGCTTGGACTGTAGAGAATGCTGGTGAGGAGCTCAGGCGAGGTGGTAGCCCTTGTGCCGATGTTGAGGGAGCCGAGAGCGGTGGGTGCAGCAACCTTGGTCGAGGTAGCCGTGCGAGGGGTCGCCGTGGTCGATGTCGCGGCGAGTGCCGATGACGAGGGAAACGCAGATGAAGCCGCAGGCGCGTAGGGCGCCGTAGAAGGACGGAGACGCGTCGAGGCAGTCGTCGGGGAGAGCGATGCCGAAGTCGATGCAGTCCGAGCCGTCGAGGACGAGGTGCGGCCATGGCTTTGCCAGAACCAGGCGCACGTCGGGGACGAAGGCATACTCCGGTTGTGCCAAAACCGAGTACGCGAAGATGAACACGGGGACGAGGCGCTGCGACCGAGCTTGCCAGACTCGGGAGCGCGTCGGGGACGAAGGCAAGCACCGATGTTGCCAGTACCGGGCGTGCGAAGAACGGGACCAGTAGAAACTGGACGTAGACGTAGAAGGCGGCGAACCAGCAACGACCAAAAGTGGCCATGCTGGATGCCTAGACAGGCGAAGAGGTAGTCGGCGGGACCTGCGACGGCCAGGAGGGCCATGCAGGTTACCTGTGGAGATGCGGCGGCGGTGCTCGAAGTAGGCGAGGAAGAACCCAGCGGCGCGACGAAGACCATGCGCGGACGGCGACAACCCGCGCCGAGGGAGGTAGCGCGGTGGAAGCCAGCGACGTCCTCGCGAGGTGACGGCGATGACCGCGTGCAGCGACGCAACAGCCCGATGGGACGGCGCGGCTGCAGGGCGCGAGTCGGTGCAGCGGCGTGAGAACCACCAGCGACGTACATGCTGGAGAAGGCACGTTGGTAGCCGGCGGCGGGGACCAAAGGCGGCGACGCTACGGCCCGAAGGGGCGACGCAGCGGCAGCCCGATGCTCGAACGGTAGTAGGCGCGTGCTCGGGGACGTACTTGGCGGAGACGAGCGTCAGATCGGTTGATCAGACCGACGGCGGTGCTGTACGCGCCAAGTCCTAGACGACGGCAGTCAGATCGGAACCCGTGGCGTCGTTGTCGGTGAAGTCCCTGGCGATGACGGCGAAGATGGACCGGCGATGGAAACCGCGCAGGTGTGGAGTCGGCAGTGATGTACCGAGGCGTCCCTCGGACAAAGCGTCCGGCGTTGCCACGCGGTTGGTGAAGGCGAGCCGACCGGTGCGGAGTCGGCGCCGGCGAGACGACCGCGACAGCCTATGGAGGTAGGCGCCGCAGCCGATCGAGGGACCGCGACAGCCGGCAAGAGCCGACCGAAGCGGCGACGGCGCCAGCGCGTCGGCCGCGATAGCCGGCGTATGGGTGGCCGCCGGTGCGAGATCGACGCTGAGGTTGGAGTAGAGGCGCGTGGTGACGGCGGCGGTAGGCGACTCAATCCGATCTAAGATCGGTAAACCAAAAAGAAAACGCCGGTCAAGCGACCGGCGAGAAAAGACTCACGAGGGCAGCCGATCTAGGTCGGCGCACGAGTTGCGCAGCCCCCGGCGGAGATCATGGAGATCGACCTCCCCGGGGGCGGCGCGGCGCGGAAGCGGGGGCGGCGGCTAGGTCAAGGTTCGGCGCCGCTCTGATACCATGTTGAAGGGTAGGGAGAGAGAGAGATTGGCGGAATATGATGGATATATTATTGAGTCTCTCGGGCGAGTATATATAGACGTACAACGGACCGACTTGGAGTATAAGACAAGGCATAGACTTGGAGTACAAGACACGTATCCTATCTCTATCCTAATCTAGCCGTGTACAACATGTATACTCTAACACTGATACTTAGCTAACTCTTAGATAGAGGATATACATCTCGAAGAGGTGTTGGTTACTTTAGTTCCCTTTTTTGGTTCTCAGACAACCTTGTGTGGAAGACTAAGAAATGTCAGGAGGGGCTCTGGGCCAGACCAGGCGCTCGCTTCGTCCTTGCACGTTCACTGTCTTGCCGCATGCATGTGCAGGACATGGTGTGCCAATAATGTGCTTTATTCGGTCAGGAATTACCCTGCATTTTGTGTTTAATCAAAGTCAAAATTTTCAAATTTTAACCAAACATATTAGTAAAACTATCAATAACTATGAAACCAAATACATGCAATATGAAAATATATTTTATGACAATTCTAATAATGGTTTTTTTATATTATAAATATTAATATTTTTTCTTATACACTTAGTCAAAATTTATTAAGTTTGACATTGATTAAACCCAGAATGCAGGATAATTCTTGACAAAGGGAATACTACATAGTCATCCAGACCCAAACAAAGCACGGAATCTTGGTTAACCCTACCCAGGCCTTGCTACAATTATTATTTCCTTTTTACTGCAAAATTTGGCCTGTAAATCTGTACCAGAACACTTTTCTCTTTGACATTCTGTACCAGTGTACAGTTTTATTTGCAAAGATGTTATTATTGCGTGTACGCTTTACCCTTTGACACCTTGCCGTCGGAGTATATGGAAGGAGCGCGCACCCCCTGGGTAACCTAACACAAGTAGGCAGACCGGCCGCTCCGTCCAGGATCAACATGCACCGTCCGCTGCATGCATGCCGGATCAACAGTCGTCGAAGGCCACATTTGACCCATGTGTCCTTCAGTGGATAGATAGAGTGGTCGTGAACGGGCACCACAGTACGACACCAGAGCAGTATATACAAGCAACGGAAGTTTCACCGACCGGATGGCCCCGCCAGTCGTCTACCGCGCGCGGAGATAAGCAAACCTTTTTTTAAAAAAACGGGGCAAAAGATTTGCCCCAATCTATTAAGTTAATTAACGAAAACCGGACAAAAAACGTTACAACAAAACAATAAGAGAAACAACATCTAAAATATGCAACCTCTAAACCAACAAGCATCCACAACCTACAACCGCGAAGTCACAACACTTGTACAAACTCACGACACTTGGAGCACCACAAAACAAAGGACCACTAACCGGATTACCATAGAGGGATCCAACACTCAAGTAGCTCTCGAAGTTTTCCTTGCTACGCCCCTCTTCCTACTTCTGCCCCTGGTAATCACCTTTCTGAGAGATTTCTTCACCTTCCTAATCAAGTCCTCCGAAGCCTTATGCGCCAAGATGTAGGCAATGTCCCTGCCATATCTAGGGCTAACTGTCTCTAAACTAGCGAGCAAGCCGCAAAGCTCTGCGGCAAAAAGAGCATCAACATTATCTGCCGGCACATCTCTAGTGACCACAGAGTCGAGCGACTGATGTGGCGAGGGCGTCGAGGACACCGTCAAGGCCTCAAATGAGCCAAGCTCCAACGGAAGCACCACCGAAGATTCCCCACACAACACAGGATGCTCTAGTGTCGTGGCCACTTCCAAGACCTCAGATGAGCCCGGCTCTAACGGAAGCACAACAGAAGATTCCTCAGAGCACTCATGTGGCTCTGGTGCGATCTGCAACATTTGAACCAAAGATCCCATCCATGCCCTTATCCACGGAGGAAACCGATACAAAAGGCCACGGCGACAGGCAGGGACTAGCACATGAAGAGAAACAACCATAGAGCTGTTCTTCCACAACCACAGGCGACGTCGGGTCGGTGGAGTCAAGCGGAAGTGAAGCCTGCATGGAAACGAGCCCCAAACCACCACGAGTACATGCCTCCAACGACGCCAAAGAATCACCAATTGAGATTTTCCACCTCTTTCGGAAGGGGGTAACAACTTGAGATTTTCCACCTCTTTCGGAAGGGGGCGAGACGCCTCCTCAACACGGACATCCACCAATTGAAGGAGCTCCATGCGCATCGAAGCAAACTGAGATAGAAAGACAGAGTCTGAGCTAGCATCCTCGCAACACCTAGGAGAGGGCCTTGGTGGCACAGCTGCACGCAACGAGGAGTGGCACACAACCTCAGCCCAACTCCGAGACGACAGGGGACGAGGCTGAGCAGACGGAGAGCGGTTCCGCCGGCTAGGAGCACAAGCATCTGAAGAACGAGTACATGTGTCCGGAGAGCGAGAATGAGCAGCACGGCAAAATCGCTCCCGATGGCTAGGATGACGACAACGAATACATCTGAAGGGCCCACGGCATGTGCTGACCTGGTGGCTACGCTCGAGGCACCGAAAGCATCTCTCTCGAGCCCAACGCTTGAAGGCGAGACTACGCTCAGCGCCTTCCTTCTGAAGCAAAGAAGATGGCGTGCGGCCAGGACGGCTGATACGTCTCAAACATATCTATAATTTTTGATGCTCCATGCTTGTTTATGCACCATTTGCTTTATGTTTTGTTACACTTCGTGGCGTTTTTATGCATTTTCTAGAACTAACCTATTAACGAGATGCCATAGTGCCAGTTGCCTGTTTTCTGCTGTTTTTGTGTTTCAGAAAAGCTACACAGGAAATATTCTTAGAATTGGACAAAACAAAAGCCGAAGTTCCTATTTTTCCCGACGCGAGACGGAGTCCAAAGCTGAGATGGAGGGGGGCCAGGGGCCGGCCACACCATAGGGTGGCGCGGGCCAGCCCCTGGCCGCGCCACTAGGTGGTGGGGCCACCTGGCCCACCAGGTGGTGGGAACTTATGATTTGTTAAGCATATGCTTCGTAATTATACTCGCATTAACCTTAACCATTCAAGATGCCTATGATGGGGGCAATGAGAGCTCAAAGCTAGTAAGTATCATATTTTTGGAGGTTTATAAAACTTGCAATCACTGCTTCCCTCTGCGAAGGGCCTTTTCTTTTACTTTTATGTTGAGTCTCCACCTTCTACCTTTATGCACCTTCTAAGAGAGCATAGTTGTCATTCTGATTTTAATGTGCATAGTTCCAAAATTTATTATTGATTGATTCATGATTATGGTTTTTGCTTGTTCTTAAATTATATGTATCTAGTCGCCGTCTTAAACTTGAAGGTGTCCTATGCATTTATGTTTTGCTATTCTGAAAACCACTTTGCTATGTTTTTCTATATGGTTGAAACACACACTTGACTTTCAATGCATTATTACTCATGATCTTTTTTTGTGTTACTTTTCATGTTATAATATGGTTGCTAAGTTTTATTGTCAAGATTATGTCTTTTATGCCCATGTTTAGAGTACTTTGATCTCAGCACTCAATGCTTTATATCGTTTGATCAAGATTGTGTTGGTGCATGTCACCTCAAAAATTATTATTTTGTTATCACTTACCTACTCGAGGACGAGCAGGAGTTAAGCTTGGGGATGCTTGATATGTCTCAAACGTATCTATAATTTTTAATGCTCCATGCTTGTTTATGCACCATTTTCTTTGTGTTTTGTTATACTTCATGGCGTTTTTATGAGTTTTCCGGAACTAACCTATTAACGAGATGCCACAGTGCCAGTTCCCTATTTTTTGCTATTTTTGTGTTTCAGAAAAGCTACACAGGAAATATTCTCAGAATTGGACAAAATAAAAGCCGAAGTTCCTATTTTTCCTGACGCGAGACAGAGTCCAAAGCTGAGACGGAGGGGGACCAGGGGCCAGCCACACCATAGGGTGGCGCAGGCCAGCCCCTGGCCGCGCCACCAGGTGGTGGGGCCACCTGGCCCACCTTCTGACGCTGCCCTTCCGCCTATATATTCCCCTCGACGGGAAAACCCTAAGTACCCGATCAATTTTCCACAGAACATACTGTAAGCCGCCGCCGTCGTCGACGCGAGATCGCGAGGGTCCAGAAGCTCTTCTCGACACCCTGCCGGAGAGGGGAATCACCGCCGGAGGCCTTCTTCATCACCATGCTACCTCCGGAGTGATGTGTGAGTAGTCTACCTTGGACTACGGGTCGATAGCAGTAGCTAGATGGTTGTCATCTCCTCCATGTGCTTCATGTTTAGATCTTGTGAGCTGCCTATCATGATCAAGATCATCGTTGTGTAATTCTACATGTTGTGTTTGTTGGGATCCGATAAATATTGGTACTTTATCAAGTTGATCTATTGATTTATCTTATTTATTTTATCTCTATGTTGTTTATGATCTTGTATGCTCTCCGTTGCTAGTAGATATCTTGGCCGAGTAGATGCTAGTGACTCCAAGAGGGGGTATTTATGCTCGATAGTGGGTTCATGCCTCTAGTAACTTGGGGGAGTGACAGAAACCTCTAAAGTTGTAGATGTGCTATTGCTACTAGGGACAAAACAACGATCTTGTGTTCAATGATATTTGTATTGTTTATATTACACACTTTGCTTAAGGCGATAATCTGTTGCTTGCAACTTAATACCCAACGGTTGCTCGGACGACACCCGGTGGGTGGATTATTAGTCATAGATGAAGTTGGATTACGGTCTATGTATTATGTTGTAATGCCCAAGTGAATCTCATAGTGATCCTCATGACATTTGTATGCTTGCTTTATTCTATCAATTACCCAACTGTAATTTATTTACCCAACATGTTATTTATCTTATGGAGAGACACCACTAGTGAATTGTGGACCCCGGTCCATTCTTTTATATTGTTATTACCGTTTACCATTTACTCGCTTTATTTACATTCTCGCAAACTACTATCTTTTACCACTCGATACACTTAATCCTTTGTTTACAGCAAACCGGTGAGATTGACAACCTCACTGTAAGTTGGGGCAAAGTACTTGGTTATGTTGTGTACAGGTTCCACGTTTCCGCTGGTGCAAAGCTACGCCCCAGACGAGGTGCCATATATAAATTGTCTGGAGCTGTCGCGAAGCTAGCAAGCATCAACCTTTGGAAGTTGGTTCTTTCTCCTACTGGTTTGATAAACCTTGGTTTCATACTGAGGGAAGACTTGCTGCTGTGCTCATCATACCTTCCTCTTGGGGTTCCCTACTGGGCGGACATCTACACGCCATCAACGGCCGCCACGACCCACCTGCACCTAGTCTTCCTTGCCACCAAGGGCAGCACTATCAGCAAAAAGGCCACCACAGGGCTCCACATGCGCCTTCTTGGTAAGGTGCACATCAACGGTTCCGAGCACTGAGCCAGAAACAAACCTTTCATTGCATCAGCCTAGTAATCACATATTTCTATCGATATATGCAGACGACATATTTTATTTTTTAAGGCCTCACATAGGGATGCGGTCTGTAACACCCCCGAATTTATAACAAATTCGAAGTGCCCGTTATGTAATCCATCACAATCCCAGAATCATTGTTGTGATTTACATAACGTAGTTGATATCACAGTCATAGACATTAATAGTAAATAAAGGGGATTACATAGGTGGTCGCACAGACCAAACCTTACAATACATCAACATGCAGCGGAATAACACTTTGGGTCCATATTGTCGAGCTTCAACCGCACAGGCAAAGCAGACAGTAGGAAACGAGCCTAATTCGCAAAGCCGTCAATGAGTCCTTCCTTCTTGATCTTGCTCCTTCAAGTCTGGCCAAGTTAATAGCCAGGGACACAGCCATGAGTACATTGGATGCACTCGCAAACCATCTTATAAACAAATTGATGAGAGAGATATGCATGGTTGATATGGTGGACTAAGCACTAAGTTTGTTTGCAAAAAGCTAGTTTTGTTTCCCAAGAATCTTCATTAGTAGAGAAGAAGATTTAATTCTCTAAGTTAAATCTAAAGAGGAACTTCAAGTGTTGGTCACCATCAAGTATCAAGCAAGTCATTCACCATGTTCAACTTCAGTTGTTAACATTCTTGACAAAAGTCAAGTACAGCTTGCCAACTGTCCATAACCGAGGACGCGGCTATTCGAATAGTTTTGAAAACCTCTGCAGAGGGGTACACTTTACCCACAAGATTCGATACATCTGCCGGGAGAAATCCACGGATCGTCATACACAAGGTATGCGGGGTTCAGATAATCAAACAAATTCTTTCACTTGCTCACTCTAGTACAGGATCCTTCCCTAGAGCCCGAGATACGGAAATCCCCGTTCCGGCGCCTCTAGTTTTGCCCGCTCCGGGATGCCGGATGAGTGGAATCTCCACTTGGTTCAGAAGTACCCGCGCACGGAGCACTTCTATAAAGGATGATACAAGACCTCCCATACTAGGGTGAACAAGCTACGGACTAAGGGTTTGTTTGTTTGGGCTGCTGCTGTTGAGAAGCAGCTGTAGCTGGTGGGCTGTGAGAAAGCAGCTGTGAGAAGCAGCTGCTAAAAGTTGAGATTTGATGTTTGGTAGAAGTGCTGTTGATTGCTGTTGCTACTGTTTTAAAGGATGAAATATCTGAAATGCCCCTAGTACTGAAGTGGTTATATAAATGCTAATTAAAATCAAATTAGCTGATTTTAAACTTTCTTTTAACATAATTACCATGATTAACAGTTAAATTGCCTCAATTTTCACTTTTTATAAAATAATTTAAAGTTATTTATTGGGCTTTTGGCTTTTAGCTTCAGCTTTTGGCTTTTTTACCCAAAAAAAATATTAAGCATCGGGACAATTTTATTAGAAGACCTCTCCATAAACCCAAAACAATTACGAGTGTCTCTTTTTTCCCTTTACTTCCATATTATCACACTTGGAGTCAAATATTAATTGTTGGGTCAAATTACCACAAATTTTATACAGCTAATTTGAAGTACATCAGATATACTATAGCTAAAGTACAGATTCAGTTAATTACCATACTTGGAGTCGGCCATGTAAAGAAAATGAAAAAAAAGAGCAGATATTGTGGGGCTGCCAGAGATGAGCACAATCCCTGTGAGGTAGCTGCGTGCGCAGATGGAAGGATTGTGGGGACAGAGCAGATCTCGGCCAGGGCGACAGAGCAGATGGAGCGAGCTCGACCAGTGGGGACGGAGCAGATCTCGGCCTTTGTCTGCCGGCCGATGGGGACGAGCTCGTCGTGCGCTCGTTGGAGATGTTGAGGCAGGCGACAGAGAGAGGGGGGCGGCGGGAACGACGGCGGACGTCCGCGGCGGACGGGGGCGACGGCGCCTAGGCGGCTGGGCGGCGGCGGTCAAACCCTAGCCGCCATGGCTAGGGAACAGGGAGGCTCGGGGGGAGAATGACTCGGGGGCGACGACGGAAACCGATTCAGGCGCAATATATATGAAGTGGCAGTTCTTGGTAAATAAATGGAAGTGATCAGGGTAGCGTTGTCTTTTCAAGTTCGAGAAGCTCGGGAAGCAGCTGGAAGCAGCTCCCGACTAGCTTCCGTTCGACAGCGGCCCGTGCAGTGTGTTTCGGTCCAGCGCTTTTATTCAGTGCTTTACAAACTTTGGATGTTTGTTTGGGCTTCCGCTTTTGGACCCTAGAAGCAGAAGTAGAAGCTCAAACAAACACAGCCTAAGCCCCTTCCCATTTAGGGGTAATGTGGTCGTACGGTAAAGGTTGGCTCACATGGTACATCACTTATTATCATTTAGCAAATACATTCCATAGTCTTTAGTCAAGATTACTTTCCTTCATAAAACCATCATGTAGGAGGGATCTCCATTTCAAGTTTTCAAGTTCAAGTCACCAAGTTCAAATGGGGTTCCCTTTAGAGATTGCCTTAATTTTATTAGCGACTAAGCAACTATATTGAGTGATGGTACCACTAAGCTAGGGTTGGATAAACTCAGCTTGATGCTCTTGCTAAGCAAGGTATCACTCTACTTCTATCATTCTACTCTAGCAATTCAATCAGGCAATTTACTTAAAACAAGTAGAATGCAATAGTAAAACTAGGCATTTGGAGTATGATTCAAAAGATGGCTTGCCTTGGTTGGCAAAGTGTCTGGGGTATTCTTCTTCTTCTTGATAATATTCCCCCTCAATATCCTCCTCGGCAATACTAGCGTCTAGTAACGAATAAACACAAAGCACATCATCACTACACAATGCTAACAACACACCAAGCACACATACTTGTTTTCTCACAATAGCCTTCCTCTTGGATTTTATTTGAATTGTGTTGCAAGTTTGCTTCCAAGTTTGCATTGAGTGTGTAAGTTAAATTTTCTATCATATGCCATGTGTGGTTTACTTTTTAAGTATGGGTATTAAACTAAGGGTATTTGTACTAGTTCCAAAGAGGATTGACTCAATAAGTGAATTGGTAATGAGGGCAATTTAGGTCTAAGTGTATAATAGAAGTCTATCATTTTATGTTACCCATTAAGATTGGATTAAGGTCTAATTGATATCACTAACTAGGTTTGAGTTGATTAGGGTTGACTAAACCGTAGGGGAGGTAATTAGTGAGTTCACAAATCAAGTTTCATAATTTTAGGAGGTTTAAATAATTTTCTAGAAATGTTCTATGATTAAAAAAAAGCTATGGTCACACTATTCTTATTTATTTAAATTCCTAACTCAAATTGAATTCTAACCAGTTCTATAGTGTAGAGCATTTCATAAGCTTTTCAACGACATATAATTTGCTAAATTTTGAGTTACAGAACTTCGAGAATTTGAATTTGAAACTTGCAGTAATTTACAACGATTAAATGGGTTCCTAAAAAAAAACTGCACAGACCGAATTTTAAACGGGCTGGGATTACAAAGCCTGGCCAGCCCATATGGCGCCTGCCTGGCTGGCCCAACTTGGCTCGGTACGGGCGAAAAAAAGAAATAAACGAAGCGGTACGGGGGTCGTCGTCCTCGACTCGGACTACTGGGAGGAACTCACCGACGGCGAGGAAGGGCGCGGTGGCGGAGCTCGACGAGGAAGGCACGGGAGGCGACGGCGAGCAGCAAACCGGCGGAGGAGCTCCTCCTCTTCCACCTTGTCCAGACGGCGGCTCGAAGGAGGTGCTAGAACGCCGGGAACGCGTGGCGCTCTGGGAGCACGGCCACACCGGAGAGCTCGATGGAGAGAGCTAGAAAGGAGAGGAGGATGTCTGGGAGGTAGAGGGAGGTGAGGTGCATCTTTCCTGCAAACAATGGCGGCCTTTTTATAGATGGGAGAGGGAGCACGGGGTGAGTGGATCGGCGGCCGGAGCACGGCTTGTGTCGGCTAACGAAGGAGAGGGGCGGTCGGGGCTTTCGGCGGAGGGCTGTGGAGGGTTGCAGGCACTCGCTGGCGCGCTTGCGGGCGGCGGGGTGGTCGGTTCAGAAGGGGACACGCTAGGGGGTCTGGGGCGGTTTTCCTCCATGCCTTCCATGTCTCACGGCCTGGGGTCGGGGCAGAGGGGGCTTAGGATCGACAAAGGGGTGAGAGGGGATGTCCTCGAGTATGGCTAGGTAGTACGGAAATAGTGGCATATACAGTGAGTTGGATTTTTTGGATTTCTGCCCACAGGGTGTTCGACGAAATGTCCGCAAGAAATAAAAATTCAAATTTTCGAAATTTTCAAATTGGGTTGGTCAAGATATTGGATAAGGACTCCAAACATATTTTTGTTATGAAGAAATATGATGTTTTGCAAAAATCTTATTTCAATTTTGAAGTATGGTCTCTGTTTCAGATTCAAACTTTGGTAGATGTTTGAGTGGGGTTCTGGTTTGAGTTTTTGTTTGAAAAACTTTGGTTGAGTAAGTATGTAGTTTGGTCAAGCTCAACCAACTGACCACACACTTAATTGATTTACAGATTGCTTAATTTAAGTGTCCAAAGTAGGGTAGTCAATAACATTTTCTAGATCAAACTTTTCTTCTCTTTTTCTTTATTTCTCTTGCTTCTGGTTCTTTTGGTTTTTGTGGTTCTTCTCTAATGCTTCTGTTGGTTAAGTTTGAATTAACTAATCATTGCCCAACAAGTTATCACACACATGAAATCATAAAAGACCTATATTAGAAATCCATGCATTCATGCAATATGAAGTGCAAAAGTTTTATCTTGGTCCAAAGGTGTTGGTTTTCTTGGAGATGACATGGAGTTGGGAATGACCTCTTATTTTAATTCAAACTTTGGTAGAAATTTGAATAGGGTTCCAAGTTGATTTTTGTTTCAAACTTTATTGTATTTGATTCTTTGTAACTGGTTCTTAGTTGTGGTGGAGAGATGCATAACGGGCACTTCGAATTTGTGATAAATTCGGGGTCGTCACACGGTCGCTGCCAAAACAATCCTGGAGATTTTTGGAAATGCTTCTGGCTTGGTGTGTAATATGAGTAAGAGTTATGTCTCCCCTTTGGTCGCTGATAATGATGTGCTGATGGAAATCAGTAACACTCTATACTATCAGATTGCACACTTGCCAATTACTTATCTGGGACTACCGCAAGAAAAGAAAACTTCCAAGCTCTAATAGATAAAATCAGGAATCGGTTAACCCAATGGAAAACACACATGCTGACACAAGGAGGAAGACTCATTCTAGTTCAGTCGGTTCTGAGTGCTATTGCCATTTTTTGGGTAAAGGGAATATATTAATATCATGAAGATATCAATTACATCTAGACTATGCACCAACGTACTGCCCTAGCGGCACTACGGATGCACACAACCAAAACAAGAAAAAAGAACTACAGAAAAGAAAAATCCACGAAGACAGCACCAGAAATTCATCTTCTCCAAAAGCGACGCCTTCAAGAAGGGAACAGTGCGCAAGAGCCATCATCTCCCTAATCATAGATCAGGGGTTTTCACCTAGGAGAAAGTCCATGCTTACAATGCAATGCCTTAAACAAGGCCACTGCTAGGCACAACCAATTAAGGTCAGACCTTGAGTTTTCACCCTACAAGCTTAGACTATGAACTTCTCATGTGATGTCGCCCATACAAGCCGATGCCGCTGTTCCAAATCACAAATCACCAAGCCAAAACCTCATTGGCACCATGGCTCGAACTACCATCACAAGTCCTCATATTTCATCTCCTTTCTTTGGAACCGCCTCCTTGGGTTTTTGGAACCATCACTACTACAAAAATAGCTACCCGTAGCGCATGCCCCCGCGCTGCCACTATCATGCCACTGGTAATAGATTACCCGTAGCGCATGTGCACATGCGCTACGGGTATGTATGTTACCCGTAGCGCATGCAAGGGTGCGCTACGGGTAATAGGGGCATGCGCTACGAGCAACATATATACCCGTAGCGCACTGCGGGGTGCGCTGCGGGTATGGACATTCCTCGTAGCGCACCGTCATGACCATGCGCTATGGGTATATACTTTACCAGTAGCGCACCGTGTTGTCAATGCGCTATGGGTACGTTTTTTCAAATTTTAAAAATACAGCCATTTATACTGCCAGATTATAGTTTTTACACAGAAAAATGCACGAATACAAGAACACAAGAAGTGTACAGGAAAATGCAATATAAATAGTATGAAATAGACACGGAATATGAATCTCATTGTTTTCGAAATGAAGCGATCACATATTACAAGAATGTCTCTAAGTCACCGGCACCGGTCAAAGTATGCAAGTTCATCATCCCATATTACATGAATAAGATAGTCACCTACGGTACGATGAAGTACACTACAACTGCAATCACCGCGGTGAGCAAGACGGCGGTGGTGACGCCGAAGAAGGTCGTCCTCCTCTCCTTTCGTAGGTGGTTCCTCCACCTAGCTTCTGCCTCCGCCATCGTCTTGTACCCTTTGTAGCTATTGCCCTTGAACATGTTGACTTGCTTCAAGCAATCTTCCCAGTGGACATAAACTCCAGGAACCCTACCCTGTACACCACGTACAGCATCCCTACCTTCAAGACAAATAAGGTTAGAGAACAGAAAGCAAGAGTTCATCACATGTATGCAATAGTAATGAAATGACATAATTAACTAGGATGTACTTATTAACTTTACACCACGACTAAGTTCATCACATGACACGATCATCGATCAGAACTAAGTTCACCGATTGTCTACGAAACTTGCCATGCTAAGCAAGTTAGGAACAAAGTGTACTTATTATTACAAGTTTACATCACAAGATCATCGATACATAGTTCATCACTCTAGCTAGTGAATTAACATTTTGGCTTGCCAATATCAGGAACAAAGTGGAAGCCACCTCCTGCCAGCAAGAATGCCCTGTCGTCGCCTTACAGAAGCAGCCTCTTATCTACTTCATCATTTGACGGCTTTAGCTCGGCAGTGTAGAACATCCCTCCTTTTCTAATGACATCTTGAAAGATGATTGTCACAAACTGCTCCTGGATGCGATAGAACTGTCCTCTTAGATTGTCATCATCGATCATCGCCAACTTTTGGGCCCAGGGTTGGAGTGACTCTGGCAGCGTCAAGTTTTTCTTGTCCTGTACCGACGCCAGCATATGATATAAGGCGTAATAGGCCTCCTTGTGACTTCCCTCGGGCTGCTTGATGCAGGGGAACGACGTAGTATGGAGGAAGGTGTACATGCTGTCGTGGGGATGACTTATGGGGCATGCCAAGGGCCGTGCTATCTGCCGGCTGGCGTCCCAGGAATCTCCACGGATGTAGGACGAGAAGACCGGCTCCGCCCGAAGGGCCGGCTGCACCAGCAGCCGGCTGGCGACTCCACCGAGGAGAGCCAGAGCCGGGCGATGAAGACAAGAATCCTCCAACGGCTGTTTCACCGAAAGTGGTCAGGCCCCGACAAGGTCGACAGAGGCAAAGGACGGGAGTGACGTACACCACGACCGGACTCCACCAACCAGTGATCAAGGAGCCTTCCCCACGAAAGGATCCGAGGCAAAAGGGAGGGCATATGCCTCCCAGATGCCGGTCCAAGGGGGAAAGGCACTTTATAAAGTGTGATCGTCAGAGCAGGGCCGGAGGATCACACCGAGGACGCAGCCACGGAGGAGCCGGCAGCCGGACAAACTGCCACCTAACCTGTAACCAGACCCCCGCCTATATAAGGGGGTCTGGACCCTTAGACTAGGGAGATCCGATCTTCTTCTTCCTCCTCTAGACCGAACAGCTCAAGAAGCGTTGTAACCACTGTCGAGATAATACAAAGCAGGCAGGAAGTAGGGGTTTTACCTCCGGCGTGGAGGGCCCTGAACCTGGGTAAACCGAGGTGTCTCTGTTGGCACAACCCCGAGCCGGTCCCATCGTCGCACACCGTCGAGCCCCTTCGTTAAGCCACCCCATGGCTACTGTCTCCAAATTCCCACGACAGTTGGCGCCCACCATGGGGCAACACGCGGTGGCGAGCGTAGTCAAGTTCCGGCTGGGACCCTCATCGGCTCTCGGCGAGAAGGTCGCCTCCGGCCTTGTCTGGAGGTTCGGCACCTTCGACTGCGTCAGCGACAACTTAGCCTGCTTCAAGAACGGCTTCGGCAACAGCGGCTCCTTCCTCGACGTCGGCAGCCACCGCTTCTATGTCACCAAGCCCTTCCCGGAGGAGGTGACCGACGTCTTCGACCCTCTCAGCGATGGAGGCTCGAGCTGCAGTGAAAGTAGCGATCTTAGCGCCATGGTCGAGGTGATGGCCCTGGGAGAAGAGGAGGGCGGCGACTCACCGCGCCCCGAGCGCCCATCGCCCGAACGCCTTCTTCCACAGGAGCAGGATGCTCCGCTCCCAGAGCAGGACGCCCTGGACGTCTCTGTGGTGGACCTGCGCACACCACTCAACCGCGTCATCGACCCCGCCCGGGTCGCCGAGGCCCTGGAGCGGACGCGCCTCATTCTCCTCCGCAAGGTGGTCGAGGACGAGGACGCCCAGCACCAAATGAGCACCGAGCTCCGTGAGTTCCATGACGTGCAGGGAGGCACGCTGGTGGAGCTCGCTCATGACCCGCGGCGTGGCCATGGCCTCGCTGCCTTGGGCCCAGGCCAAGTACAACGATCGCCATCGGTGAGCCAAGGCCGCGGAGGACGCGGACGGGGCGGTCGTGCTCCGAGCTGCAACGCCCGAGGCCGCTGCGCCCAGCAGGCCGGCGGAGCTGGTAGGCCATGTCAAGTCCCAGCGCCGACGCCAGGGCTAGAGACCCAAGCTCACCAACTGGCCCTGCACATCCATCTATGGCTTGACCACATGAAGGCGCTCCCCAAGGGATCTGCTAGCTCAAAGCAAGCGGCTTCTGATCAAGGAGGCCCGGGGGCTGCCGACAGTAGTTAGGGGCGCAAAGAGGGCAAGTACACCCTCGATGCTGCGCTTGACCAGCCGTGCAAATTCCACAGCACCTCGGGCAGGGAAGCGACCCACTCCACATGTCAGTGCCGATTCATGAGAGAGCTGGAGCAACACGCTCGGCAGCTCCCTGGAGCTTCACAAGCGCAGCCGGCTGAAGGTCAGGAGGACCAACAGCATGAGCCGGCTGGAGGCGAGCCGGACCAAGGTGATGACGACTTCCCGGCGGATGTTGAGCAGTATCACATCTTTACCACCCCAGGCAAGGATAAAAGGAACGACCTTTGGCATGAGGCAGAGGTGAACGCTGTTATGCCTGCAGAACCCCAGTTCATGCACTGGTCTGAGGGAGCCATCACCTGGGGGCGCGAGGACCATCCGCGACTGATGCCCAGCCCTGGAGAGTACGCGCTGGTCTTGGATCATGTCATGTGCTCCGACACGCACACATGCCGGTTCTCCCGCGTGCTCATCAACAGCGGCAGCAGCATCAACCTTCTTTACCAGAGCTCTATGGAGAAGCTGGGCATCCGGCTTGCTCAGCTGAAACCGAGCTGGCTCACCTTCCATGGCATCGTGCCTGGGCATTCGTGCACCCCTTTGGGCAGGGTGCAGCTGGAGGTTCTCTTCGGGAAGAAAGGAAACAGCCGCCGCAAGCCCATCTGGTTCGAGGTGGTGGACATCAGCAGTCCCTACCATGCGCTGCTTGGCCGTCTAGCCCTGGCCAAGTTCATGGAGGTGCCGCATTACGCCTATCTGAAGATGAAGCTCCCAGGACCCAGGGGTGTAATCACAGTCTCGGGAAGCTTCAAGAAGTCTCCGGCCTGCGCCAAGGAGAGCTCGCAGCTGGCGGAGGCACTGGTCATCGCCGAGGAGAAGCGGCAGCTTCTTCATCGCGTGGAGCTGGCCCAGCAAGACGTGCCGGTTCGCCAGTCACCGGTGGAGCAGTTCAAGCCAACCGATGACACCAAGAAGATCCCACCAAGTACGTCATCATCGGCACCGGCCTGTCTGCCAAATAGGAAAGCGAGCTCACCAGCTTCCTCCGTAAGAATCGGGACATCTTCGCATGGTCTCCAAAGGACATGCCAGGTGTGCCGAGTTAGCTGGCTGAGCACTCACTCAACGTCCGGCCAGATGCCAAGCCGGTCAAGCAACTGCTGCGGCGCTTTGCAGAAGAGAAAAGGAAAGCCATTGGTGAGGAGATTGCCCGGCTCCTCGCAGCCGGCTTCATCATGGAGGCATTTTACCCTGACTGGTTGGCGAACCCAGTCTTGGTCCTGAAGAATGCTGGAGCCACTTACCAGCGTACCATGCAGCGATGTCTGCGAGGGCAGATTGGGAGGAACATGCACGCTTATATGGACGATGTGGTGGTGAAGATCAAGCAGAGCGGCACGCTCCTGGACGATCTGAAGGAGACCTTTGCCAACCTGCGGCGCTATCGCATGAAGCTCAATCCGGAGAAGTGCACCTTTGGCGTGCCGACTGGACAGCTCCTAGGTTATATCGTTTCCCAGCAAGGGATCGAGGCTAACCCCTCGAAGATAAAAGCCATCGAGGCCCTAGAGCCGCCCACCCAGCTCAGGGATGTGCAGAAGTTTGCTGGATGCTTGGCCTCGCTCAGCCGGTTCGTCAGCCGGCTCGGGGAGAAGGCCATGCCGTTGTACCAGCTGATGAAGAAGACGGACCACTTCGTTTGGTCCCAGCGCGCTGATGATGCCTTCAACGACCTCAAGCGAGCCTTGTCTACCGCGCCAATCTTGGAAGCGCCGGCTCCTCGAGAGCCAATGCTGCTCTACATCGCGGCTACTCCGCGAGTCATCAGCGTCGTGATCATGGTGGAGCGCACCGAGGAAGGCAAGGAGCTACCGATTCAGCGCCCGGTGTACTACCTGAGTGAGGTGCTCACTCTCTCCAAGCAAAACTACCCGCACTACCAGAAGGTCGCATATGGCATGTACATGGCGGACAAGAAGCTGAAGCACTACTTCGAGGAACATCCTATCACGGTGGTGAGCACCACTCCGCTCTCGGAGATCATAGGGTGCAAGGATGCAACGGGCAGAGTGGCTAAATGGGCGATCGAGCTTGCCGCTCATACCATTCAGTACAAGCCCAGGACGACAATCAAGTCGCAGATCATAGGATTTCTTCGCTGACTGGGGAGAGCACCAGTACCTGCCGCCGGCTCCGGACACAACCCACTGGCACATGAACTTCGACGGCTCCAAGATGCTCGGGGGCTTGGGAGCCGGCGTCGTCCTCACCTCTCCCAAGGGAGACAAGCTGCAGTACGTGCTGCAAATGCACTTCCGTGCGTCGAACAACGTCGCCGAATACGAAGCCCTGGTGCATGGGCTCAAGCTAGCCAAGGAGATTGGCATCCGGAGGATCCTCTGTTTTGGAGACCCCGACCTAGTGGTGCACCAGGTCTCAGGGGAGTGGAACGCCAAGGACGCCAACATGGCCTCCTACCGCTTCTACGTGCAGCAGCTCAGCGGATTCTTTGAGGGCTGCGAGTTCCACCATGTCCCCAGAGCAAACAACGATGAGGCGGACCGGCTATCCAAGATCGGCTCCACCAAGTAGGATATCCCAGCTGGGGTGTCGCTGGAAATCATCCGCAAGCCGTCCATCAAGCCCTCGCCGGAGTCTCCCTCCATCTACGTGCCCGGAGACCCCGCCCCGGCTCAGGTGCCACCGCCGGACCCGGGGGCTGTCGCCTCGGGGCTAAAGGAAGCAGCCAGCCAGCCCAGCGTGGCCGGCTCGACGAAGGACTTGAGGGCCGCCGGCTCCAGGCCATCAACCACAGCCGGCCAATCAGACGAAGCCGGCACGGCGATGGACCCGGGGGCTGCTGATCCCCTGGTCGCCGGTGTCTTCCACATACGGGAAATACCATCCTGGGCGGAACCATTCTCCAACTACCTCATCACTGGGGACTTGCCGCAGGACGAAGCGGAAGCCAGGCGACTTCAACGTCGTGCGCAAGCATATACCATCATCAACAGCGAGTTGTACAAGCGCAGCGTGTCAGGAATCTTCCAGAAATGCATCGAGCCAGAAGAAGGGATAGAGCTGCTAAGGGAGATACACCAAGGGGAGTGCGGACACCATGATACGTCTCCAACGTATCCATAATTTTTGATGCTCCATGCTTGTTTTTACACCATTTGCTTAGTGTTTCGTTACACTTTGTGGCACTTTTATGCATTTTCCAGAACTAACCTACTAACAAGTCGCCACAGTGCCAGTTCCCTGTTTTCTGCAGTTTTTGTGTTTCAGAAAAGTTACACAGGAAATATTCTCGGAATTGGACGAAACCAAAGCCAGTCGCCCAGAATTTTACCGAAGCTTCCAGAGAACCGAAGAGGAGTTGGAGTGGGGCCACGAGGGGCCCACACACCGGGGCGGCGCGGCCAGGGGCTGGGCCACGCCCCCTATGTGTGAGACCGCCTCGGTCCACTTCTGACGAGGCCCCTTCGCCTATAAAGACCCCCCGACGGGAAAAACCTAAAAGCCCCGATCAGTTTTCCAGAACACATCGCGATCCGCCGCCGCCGTCGACCCGAAGATCGGGAGGGTCCAGAAGCTCTTCCCGGCACCCTGCCGGAGAGGGAAATCGCCACCGGAGGTCTTCTTCATCGCCATGCTTGCCTCCAGAGCGATGAGTGAGTAGTCTACCTTGGACTATGGGTCCATAGCAGTAGCTAGATGGTTGTCTTCTCCACCATGTGCTTCATGTTTAGATCTCATGAGCTGCCCTACATGATTGAGATCACCGTTATGTAATTCTACATGTTTGGTTTGTTGGGATCCGATGAATATTGGTGTTATGCTTGAGTTGAAGTACTGAAATTTATCTTATGTTATCTCTATGTTGTTTATGATCTTGCATGCTCTCTGTTGTTAGTAGCTATCTTGGCCGAGTAGTTGCTAGTGACTCCAAGAGGGGGTATTTATGCTCGATAGTGGGTTCATGCCTTTATTTAATCTGGGGGAGTGATAGAAACCTCTAAGGTTGTAGATGTGCTGTTGCTACTAGGGGGAAAACAATATTCATATGCTCGAGGGCATATGCTTTGTTTACATTACACACTTTGCTTAATGCAGTTATCTGTTGTTCGCAACTTAATACTCATGGGGTGTTCGGACGATATCCCCGTGAGTGGATTATTAGTCATAGATGCAGTTGGATGGCGGTCTATGTATCTTGTTGTAATGCCCAGAGTAAATCTCATAGTGATCCTCTCATCATATGCACGTTGTCTTTATTCTATCAATTGCCCAACTGTAATTTGTTTACCCAACATGTATTATTTTATCTTATGGAGAGACACCACTAGTGAACTGTGGACCCCGGTCCTATTTCCTTTATATTGCAATCACCTGTTTACTTTACTCGCATACTATTATCACTTTCCACTCGATACGCTCATACCCTTTGTTTCAAGCAAACCGGTGAGATTGACAACCTCATCGTAAGTTGGGAACAAAGTATTTGGTTGTGTTGTGTGCAGGTTCCGCGTTGCTACTGGTTGAAGACGAGTCAACAAGTGTCGTAAACGATGCCCTTGTTGGAGTGTTATTAGGCCAGTCAGCATCACCTTCAGTCGTTTGGCTCTTTCCTCTCCTGATCGACATACCTTGGTTTCGTACTGAGGGAAAATCTTGCTGCTATATTCATCACACCTTCCTCTTGGGGTTCCCAACAGGCCGGTCATTTACTTGGCATCAAGTATATTTTCTGGCGCCGTTGCCGGGGAGGAAAAAGAAGACTTCTGCGAGGGAAGTTTTTGCACGCACATCCTTTACTTTGTTTTAAGTTTTGCTTTACTTTGTTTATTTTTACTTGCATCATTTTATCAAAACCCCAAAAAAAAAGTTAGAATCCTTTGTAGTTGTTTATTATGTCTAGTTTAGTTGCTACTACTATATCGCCCGAGGATATGATTTTCACTTTCAAACAAAAAGAGAAGGAAAGTTTTAAGGAAGCTTGGTCTAGAATTTATGATTGGCATGAAAAAACTGAACCGAAAATGACCTTGAGTTTGCTTCTTAGTTGCTTTTACTTTGGACTTGCTCTTCGTTATAGATATGCTTTGGATGCTACTGCAGAAGGAGATTTCCTTCATTGTGATGGAGATCAAGCCTTCAATATTATAAAGAAGTTGATTACAATTTATAGCATGCCAACCTATTTTGATTCCTCTCTTGTGTGCATTTTTAATAGACTTGATACTCTTGAGACTCGCACTGCTAGTTTGAATACTTGCTACAATACTTTGCGCCAGCATTTTGATTATGTGCCAACAAATTCTGAACCTTCGAGTTGGTATCCTACGGTAAAAATCACCATTGGTGGTGAAACTTTTCATGCTCGTTGTGATATTATGTCTGAATTTTGTCTTATGCCAAAGGATGTTTATGAATCTTTGAGTCTTGGGAAGCTTTCTGAGGGGGGAGAAGGAATTTCCCTTACTAATAATGCCACTATATTTCCTGTTAGAATAGCTGAAGGAGTTTTTACAAAAGTCCTAGGAAGAATGATATCTACTGATTACCTTGTTATTGAATGTGTAGGAAAAGGACAAATCACACTTGGAAGATCCCTACTGAAGCTCCTGGGCGCCGTTATAGATGTGGGAAAAGGCAATATAAGATTTATCTCTCCACCTTACAATAGCCACGTCTTTCCTAGAGTCAAAAGCAAAGGTAAGAAAGGAAGACGTAAGGCACCCGCTGATCCTAGCACTTCATCACTTGATATTACTTGATTCGCAACTTTCTGCGCCTAGCTCAAAGGCGTTAAAGAAAAGCACTCTTGGGAGATAACCCAATGTTTTTACATTTAGTTCTTTTTATTTTATTTGATTCTTGGAAGTTATTACTACTGTAATGACCTCTGCTTATCCTTTTTATTTCGTTTTTGTGCCAAGAGAAGCCTCTAATTTGAGTGAGGTAAGATTTGGGGATGTTGCTGTCCTGAAACTGTTTTCGGCGCTGCACCTAAAAATTCGTGAAAATTCTGTGTATATCTTTTGGACCTGCGATTTCTTGTGCATATGCCCCAGGTTATATCCAAACTTTCATTAGTTGAACACTTTTTGATTTGAGCAACAGAAAACACCTAAAAAATTCGACCTTTATCAGCTGTTCTGTTTTGACAGATTTCTGCCAATATTTGTGTTTGCCGCTTTATCGCTTTCTTTTTGAGTTCTTTTGATCACGGAACTTTTGGGGAAGTTGCTAAAGTAGTATATGCTTTATATGTGGTGGTTTTAGGTTGAAACCTGAAGCAAAAAAGGGTTGATTCAATGTTATGCTTACACTAATGTTGCTAATAGATTTGTGTTTAGTTTTGTATGAAGGAAGTTTTCAAGTGTAGGGATCGGAGAGTGATGAGATGAGTTGAAGAATGGACAAAAGCTCAAGCTTGGGGATGCCCATGCAACCCCCAAGAAATATCCAAGAAGTACAAGCGTCAAAGCTTGGGGATGCCCCCGAGGCACCCCTTCTTCATCGGCAAAAATCAGGTCACCTTTCAAGACACTATATTTTTATTGCTTCATGCATTATGCATTTTTCTTGGAGCGTCAGTTGTTTTAAGTTTTCAGTTTAGTTTGCTGCAATAAATATTTGGACCCCAACAAATTTCTTTTGGAGAAGTTGCCTTGCTTTTCATTTGCCAAGAACACTCCGTTTTTCACTCTATTCGTTTCAACGAGTGTTCTCTTTTTCTAGAACTGCGTTTAGCTTTCATTTTTCACCTTGATTTGCGTTCAAATCTTGTTATATATTTTCATCAAGGTGTATTTTTGCCTCTGGTCTTTATTGGTTTTCATCAAAAGAGGTGTTTATAAAAAGTTTGAATGGTGTTGGAAAAGAGAAAAAGCTTTATGCAAAAAAAAAGTGGTACAAGAAGGAGCTTGTGTAGACTGCGGCTTAGGCTTTTGCATGTCGTGCTTGATGTCTTTTTGATAGTATGCTTAGTAGTTTTGCTGTAGCATGACTTGTCTCAAATAACTGAGATTGCTTAATGAGCCTTTGAAAAAAATCATGCGTTGTTTTTATCGTTTGGAAGCATTATTTTGGTTTTCTCCTTGATGCTTTATTTGGGTTGACTTGGCGCATGCTCACACATGTTAGACTCTTACAAATTCGCCAATAGCCTCTATGATCATTTAGTTTTTGACTTTTGATGGCATCTTATGCTTCTTTTAATGTTGCTTTGTCGCTTTGCATGATTATGGCCGTTATTGCTCTCTTAGTTGGTCGCTCCCAGTCTTTTGCTAGCCCTCATCTTGTACTGAGTATGAGCTCTACTCGTGCATCCAACTCCTAAAAACCAAGTTTGCCATTGTGTCCACTATAAATTCCTATGCATGGTATTTGTAAGCCATTCCAAAGTAAATTTTCATGTGCTACCTTTCAAAACATCCAACTACTTCTCATTTTGTGCCACTGTTTTTAGCTCATGGGGACATAGTGGTCGGATTTGCTATCTTCCATATTGCTTATTCCAAAAAATAAAAAAAATAAAAAAAGAAAAGAAAAAAGGCACTCGTCTATGGTATGTGAATGTTGGTGGGCACCCGATGGAATCGGTTAGCCATGGTTTGAGAAAGGAAAAAAGGTGGGGAGGAGTGCCAAGCTTTATAAAAGAGCACAAGAGTGCCAATCTCTCTCAAAAACTTGCTTCATTTTTGTATGGAAGATAGTAAGAACCCCATTGCCAGTCGTTGACAAAAGCAACCACCTCTCGAAACCCAAGTTTTATCTCTGTTTTACAAATGAAAAGCTCTAGCACATGTTTAATCACTGCTTCCCTTTGCGAATTGCCTTTCTTTTACTTTTATGTTGAGTCACCACCTTCTATCTTTATGCACCATTAAGAGAGCATAGTTGTCATTCTGAGTATAATGTGCATTGTTCCAAAGTTTTCATTGATTGATTCATGATCATGGTTTCACTTGTTCTTAAATTATTTGTATCTAGTCGCCCTCTTAAACTTGAAGGTGTCCTATACATTTATGTTTTGCTATCTCCATGAAGGACAAGCTGAAAACCATTTGTATGTTTTTCCATATGATTTGAACACACGTTTGACTTTCATTGTTTCATTTTCATAATCTTTTGTTTGTGTTCATTTTCATGTTATAACATGGTTGCTAAGTTTCTTCTATCAAGATTATGTCTTTCATGCCCATGTTTTAAGTTCTTTTGATCCTAGCGCACAACGCTTACATATATGATCAAGATTGTGTAGGTGCATGTCACCGCAAAAATTATTTCTTTTGTTATCACTTACCTACTCGAGGACGAGCAGGAGTTAAGCTTGGGGATTCTGATACGTCTCCAACGTATCCATAATTTTTGATGCTCCATGATTGTTTTTACACCATTTGCTTAGTGTTTCGTTACACTTTGTGGCACTTTTATGCATTTTCCGGAACTAACCTACTAACAAGTCGCCACAGTGCCAGTTCCCTATTTTCTGCTATTTTTGTGTTTCAGAAAAGTTACACAGGAAATATTCTCGGAATTGGACGAAACCAAAGCCAGTCGCCCAGAATTTTACCGAAGCTTCCAGAGAGCCGAAGAGGAGTTGGAGTGGGGCCACGAGGGGCCCACACACCGGGGCGGCGCGGCAAGGAGCTGGGCCGCGCCTCCTATGTGTGAGACCGCCTCGGTCCACTTCTGACGATGCCCCTTCGCCTATAAAGACCCCCCGATGGGAAAAACCTAAAAGCCCCGATCAGTTTTCCAGAACACATCGCGATCCGCCGCCGCCGTCGACCCGAAGATCGGGAGGGTCCAGAAGCTCTTCCCGGCACCCTGCCGGAGAGGGGAATCACCACCAGAGGTCTTCTTCATCGCCATGCTTGCCTCCAGAGCGATGAGTGAGTAGTCTACCTTGGACTATGGGTCCATAGCAGTAGCTAGATGGTTGTCTTCTCCACCATGTGCTTCATGTTTAGATCTCATGAGCTGCCCTACATGATTGAGATCACCGTTATGTAATTCTACATGTATAGTTTGTTAGGATCCGATGAATATTGGTGTTATGCTTGAGTTGAAGTACTGAAATTTATCTTATGTTATCTCTATGTTGTTTATGATCTTGCATGCTCTCCGTTGTTAGTAGCTATCTTGGCCGAGTAGTTGCTAGTGACTCTAAGAGGGGGTATTTATGCTCGATAGTGGGTTCATGCCTCTATTTAATCTGGGGGAGTGACAGAAACCTCTAAGGTTGTAGATGTGCTATTACTACTAGGGGGAAAAAAACATTCATATGCTCGAGGGCATATGCTTTGTTTACATTACACACTTTGCTTAATGCAGTTATCTGTTGTTCGCAACTTAATACTCATGGGGTGTTCGGACGATATCCCCGTGAGTGGATTATTAGTCATAGATGCAGTTGGATGGCGGTCTATGTATCTTGTTGTAATGCCCAGAGTAAATCTCATAGTGATCCTCTCTTCATATGCACGTTGTCTTTATTCTATCAATTGCCCAACTGTAATTTGTTTACCCAGCATGTATTATTTTATCTTATGGAGAGACACCACTAGTGAACTGTGGACCCCGGTCCTATTTCCTTTATATTGCAATCACCTGTTTACTTTACTCGCACTGTTTACTTTACTCGCATACTATTATCACTTTCCACTCGATACGCTCATACCCTTTGTTTCAAGGAAACCGGTGAGATTGACAACCTCATCGTAAGTTGGGAACAAAGTATTTGGTTGTGTTGTGTGCAGGTTCTGCATTGCTACTGGTTGAAGACGAGTCAACAAGTGTCGTAAACGGCGCCCTTGTTGGAGTGTTATTAGGCCAGTCAGCATCACCTTCAGTCGTTTGGCTCTTTCCTCTCCTGATCGACATACCTTGGTTTCGTACTGAGGGAAAATCTTGCTGCTATATTCATCACACCTTCCTCTTGGGGTTCCCAACGGGCCGGTCATTTACTCGGCATCACACCACGCATCTTCTAGAGCCTTGGTGGCCAAGGCCTTCCACCATGGTTTCTACTGGCCGACAGCCCTGAAGGATGCAGAACAACTGGTGAAACAGTGCAACGGCTGCCAGCGCTTCTCCAAGCATCAAAACACTCCAGCGGCAGCCCTCAAGACCATCCCGCTCACCTAGTCGTTCGCTGTCTGGGGCCTGGACATGGTAGGACCATTCAAGACCGCGCCCGGGGGCTTGACGCATCTGCTGGTTGATGTGGACAAGTTCACCAAGTGGATCGAGGCCAAGCCAATCAAAAAGCTCGACGGCTCATCCACCATCAAGTTCTTCAACGAGATCATCACGAGATATGGAGTTCCCCACAGCATCATCACTGACAACGGGACAAACTTCGCAAAGGGAGTCTTCGCTGAGTACTGTGGCCAGAAGGGCATCCGGCTGGACTTAGCATCAGTGGCGCATCCTCAGTCTAATGGGCAAGTGGAGAAAGCAAATGGGCTGATCCTGGTCGGCATCAAACCAAGGTTTGTCGAGCCTCTTGAGCGCTCAGCTGGCTGTTGGGTCAAAGAGTTGCCCTCAGTACTCTGGAGCCTGCGCACCACTCCAAATCGCTCGGTCGGCTTCACGCCTGTCTTCCTGGTCTATGGAGCAGAAGCGGTGCTGCCCACTGACATTGAATTCGATGTGCCCAGAGTTGTCCAGTACACGGAGAAGCAAGCAAAAGAAGCTCGTGAGGATGGCGTCGACCTCCTCGAGGAGGCACGAGAGCAGGCTCTGGCCAGATCAGCGCTCTATCAGCAGTAGCTGCAATGATACCACAGCCGGAAGATCCGTCCGCTCGCGTTTCGCGAAGGAGATCTCGTACTCTGGTTGCTCCAAAACACTAAAGGCATGCACAAGCTGTCCTCTCCTTGGGAGGGACCATTCATTGTCAGCCGGGTGCTAGGCAATGGAGCATACTACCTCATCGACGCACAAGAGCCCAGGAAGAACAAGGCAAATAATTCTGACAAGGAGACAAAGCGTCCCTGGAATGTCAACCTCCTAAGACCTTTCTTCTGCTAAGGCAAAAGCTTGTACCCCGAAAAACTTGTCAATGAATAAAGGATAATGGAGCGGCTAGTTACGGCCGGCTCAGAGGAAAATACTTCGTGTATGTTTTGCGTCCTGCGTTATTCACTTGACCGATAGCCGGCTTCGGGCACCAAGCCACAGCCGGCTGCCCTAAAAACGATCGACCCCTCGTCAGCCGGATGAGTACCACGTATGAAGTAGGTCTCGAGCCTAACCTTTATCCCCCGGCTCCACGCAGCCGGGCGGATAGGAGCCGGTAGGCCACATACGAAGGAAAACCGCAGAGGAAAACCGTAAACGATAAACGATAACTCGACTAAGCGGTGAAGACAGTGCTCGTTGACCGTGAGTTAGCTAGCTCGAGCCGGGCGCCCGATAAACCGAAGTACTACTTCTCACCCCGCGGCACACTCCCACCCTAGGCCGGCATTCGGCTGCCGGCCCAAGGGAGACCAACCGGCACCAGGCTGCCGGTTGGGGGTAGAAGGGCCGAAGGGTGGGAAGATTAAGGAAAAAGTTGAGGGAACCGGGCTAAGGCAGGCCAGCAAATGGTCGAGGATCACAGTCTCTCGGCGTTTAGGCTAAGCAGCCACGTCAAAGAGGTTCGAAGCTAGGGCTGCCTCGCTCGACGTTGGTACCGCATGCGGACAAGCTAGTTTCAAGCCCGCTATCATTCCAGCTGCCCTAAAACTCGGGGGCTAGGGGGAAGGGGAATTGGCCCTCAGAAGTGGGCCGGCTCCAGTCCCTCGCCAGCTGTTCGATCAGTTGGCGCTGCGACATGATCAGCAAAAGAGCGTCAAAATCGAAATCTAGCATTTGCAAAGAAACGGCTAAAGCCAGAGATCTGGAGGTTTACTCCAGCCGCGGCAAGGGTCATGCGAAGGCTTGGGAAGGGGAGACATGCCGGCTCCGACCCCGCCCGAGCCGGCGCAGGTCTTAGCTTCCGTTTCCGTCTCCTCAAGCCGGCGCTACTTTGCGTCTCTTGGAGCCGGCCTACAGAGGCACTTCTCCCTCCGCGCTGAAGCCGGAAGGCCTCGCCAAGAATGTTCGTGCAAGTTACTGGCTATCTTAGCCCCTACCTACAAGCTCGCGCAGCGACGGTTCTAGCGCGGGAGAGATCCTAACTATGAAATCGACATTGCGCTCCGACGAAAGCAGGGAACATTCATACAAGAGCAAATGCACATCGAATGAAGAAAGATGAACGAGGACTTGCGGAAAATTAAAAGTTCTTAACATTCGATGGTCATTACATAGCATAGGCCACGCTAAGGGCCGAGAACAACAAAAGACACTCCCCCCACCCTAAGCACCCGGATCTTCATCTACGAAGCCGGCGTCGAGGAAGGGGCTTCGGGGGTGCTCGCCAGTCACGGCCAGGGGGAGTAGGCGCGGGCGCAACCGGAGGTGTCGATGATACGTCTCCAACGTATCTATAATTTTTGATGCTCCATGCTTGTTTTTACACCATTTGCCTATTGTTTCGTTACACTTCGTGGCACTTTTATGCATTTTCCGGAACTAACCTATTAACGAGTTGCCACAGTGCCAGTTCCCTGTTTTCTGCTGTTTTTGTGTTTTAGAGTGATACACAGGAAATATTCTCGGAATTGGACGAAACAAGTTCCTGAAGTCTTATTTTACCCGGAAGCTTCCAGTGATCCGAAGGAGAGTAGGAGGGGGGCCACCAGGGCCCCACACGCGTGGCTCGCGCGGCCAGGGGCCTGGCCGTGCCGCCATGGGGTGAGGGCCCCTGGCCCCACTCTTGACATCGCCCCTTCGCCTATAAAGACCCCCCGACAGAAAAAACCTAAGTACCCGATCAATTTTCCAAAACACATCGCGATCCGCCACCGCCGGCGACCCGAAGATCGGGAGGGTCCAGAAGCTCTTCCCGGCACCCTGCCGGAGAGGGGAATCGCCACCGAGGTCTTCTTCGTCGCCATGCTTGCCTCCAGAGCGATGAGTGAGTAGTCTACCTTGGACTATGGGTCCATAGCAGTAGCTAGATGGTTGTCTTCTCCACCATGTGCTTCATGTTTAGATCTCATGAGCTGCCCTACATGATTGAGATCGCTGTTATGTAATTCTACATGTTTGGTTTGTTGGGATCCGATGAATATTGGTGTTTATGATTGAGTTGCTGTATTGAATATTATCTTATGTTATCTCTATGTTGTTTATGATCTTGCATGCTCTCCGTTGTTAGTAGCTATCTTGGCCGAGTAGTTGCTAGTGACTCCAAGAGGGGGTATTTATGCTCGATAGTGGGTTCATGCCTCTATTTAACCTGGGGGAGTGACAGAAACCTCTAAGGTTGTAGATGTGCTGTTGCTACTAGGGAGAAAACAACATTCATATGCTCAAGGGCATATGCTTTGTTTACATTGCACACTTTGCTTAATGCAATTATCTGTTGTTCGCAACTTAATACTCATGGGGTGTTCGGATTGATATCCCCGGGTGTGGATTATTAGTCATAGATGCAGTTGGATGGCGGTCTATGTATTTTGTTGTAATGCCCAGAGTAAATCTCATAGTGATCTTCTTGACATATCACGTTTATCTTTATTTTATCAATTGCCCAACTGTTATTTGTTTACCCAACATGTGTTATTTATCTTATGGAGAGACACCACTAGTGAACTGTGGATCCCGGTCCTATTTCCATCATATTGCTATCACCTATTTACTTTACTCGCACTATTTACTTTATTCGCATACTCTACTGTTTTCCACTCGATACGCTCATAACCTTTGTTTCAAGCAAACCGGTGAGTTTGACAACCTCATCGCAAGTTTGGAACAACGTACTTGGTTGTGTTGTGTGCAGGTTCCGCATTGCAGCTAGCAAGCAAAGCTTGGTCGAGGCGCCATATATAAATTGTCCGAAGCTGTCGCAAACTAGCAAGCATCACCTTCAGTCGTTATTGTCTGCTTTTCTCCTGATCGATAAACCTTGGTTTCTTAACTGAGGGAAAACTAGCTGCTATACTCATCATACCTTCCTCTTGGGGTTCCCAACTGGCTGGTCATTCACCACGGACAAGGAATCTTCTGGTGCCGTCACCCACGCGCCAGCAGCTAATTTTCTGGCGCCGTTGCGGGGAAGAGTGGAAGACTTCTGCGAGGGGAGTTTTCGCACACACATCCTTTACTTTGTTTTATTGTTTTGCTTTACTTCATTTATTTTACCTGCATTGCTTTATATCAAAAACCCAAAAAAATTAGAATCCTTGGTAGTTGTTATTTCTTTACTTTTAGTTTATCATGTTGATCCCTAAGTACGTTCTGGAGGACCTCTCAGTAGGTAGTGGTTCGATTATTGGCAAAAGTAACATTGAGGAGTTCTTTAATCACATTAGTATGCATAAGGAAGTTGAGGAAAAGTCTTTGGTTGAGTTAGCTCCTAGTTATGAAGTTGCTTCTGCTCATTTAGTTCACATGTTAGAAGCTAGGTTTGCTAGTCTTAATCCTTTTATGCAATACATGTTCCTTAAGCTCCACGAAATTGAGGATCCCGAAAAGAAAGCTTTCATCTTGGAAACTTTGCGCATAGAATTTAGAGATGTTGCAATTGAGGCTAGGAAAGTTTTTAAGAAGTTTAATAAGCTTGGCTCACCTGTGGTGGTTGTTGGTACACCCGATGATATTAGAGTGCCGACACCTTATGAACTTATAGGAATTCATGATGCTTGGGAAAAGAATTCCAGTTGGATTTGCCCTAAAAATCCTTTTGATGAAAGTAGTGTGCCAAAGCGTGATCATAAAGGATTTTGAAAAACTCAGTTGAACACATTTTCCTTCATTGTTGAAAAGATCTCTGCAGATGAGCTTGATGCTTCATCACTTGATGTTACTTGATTCGCAATTTTCTGCGCCTAGCTCAAAGCCGTTAAAGAAAAGCACTCTTGGGAGATAACCCAATGTTTCTTTTCAGTACTTTTTCTTTTATTTGAGTCTTGGAAGTCATTACTACTGTAATGACCGCTCCTTATCTTTTTATTTTGTTTTTGTGCGAAGAGAAGCCTCTAATTCGAGCGAGGTAAGGATTTGGGGATATTGCTGTCCTGAAACTGTTTTCGGTGCTGCACCGTAAAAATTCGTGAAAATTCTCTGTATATATTTTGGACCTGCGATTTCTTGTTCATATGCCCCAGGTTATATCCAAACTTTTGTTAGTTGAACACTTTTTGATTTGAGCAACAGAAAATCCCTCAAAAATTCGACCTTTGTCATCTGTTCAGTTTTAACAGATTTCTGCCAATATTTGTGTTTGCCACTTTATCGCTTTCTTTTGAGTTCTTTTGATCATGGAACTTTTGGGGAGGATGCTACAGTAGTATTTGCTATATATGTGGGGGTTTTGAGTTGAAACCTGAAGCAAAAAGAGGTTGATTATATGTTCTGCTTGCACTAATGTTGCTAATAGATTTGTGTTTAGTTTTGTATGAAGGAAGTTTTCAAGTGTAGGGATTGGAGAATGATGAGATGAGTTGAAGAATGGACAAAATCTCAAGCTTGGGGATGCCCATGCATCACCCCAAGAAATATCCAAGAAGTACAAGCGTCAAAGCTTGGGGATGCCCCCGAGGCACCCCTTCTTCATCGGGAAAAATCAGGTCACCTTTCAAAACACTATATTTTTATTGCTTCATGCACTATGTGTTTTTCTTGGAGCGTCAGTTGTTTTAGTTTTCTTAGTTGGTTTAGTTTGTTTGCTGTAATAAATGGTTGGACCCCAACAAATTTCCTTTGGAGGAGATGTACTCATTTTCATTTGCTAAGAACGCTCTAGTTTTCACTCTTATTAAAAATCGAGTGTTCTTCTTTTTCTGCTACTGCTTTTGGTTTTTGTTTTCGCCTTGATTTGTATTCAGACCTTGTCATATCTTTTCATCAAGGTGTATTTTTGCCTCTGATCTTTATTGGTTTTCATCAAAAGAGGTGCTTATAAAAATTTCAAATGGTGTTGGAAAAGAGAAAAAGCTTTGTGCAAAATAGTGGTACAAGAAGGAGCTTGTGTAGACTGCGACTTAGGCTTTTTCATGTCATGCTTGATGTCTTTTTGATAGTATGCTTAGTGGTTTTTCTGTAGCATGACTTGTCTCAAATAACTGAGATTGCTTAATGAGCCTTTGAAAAAATCATGCGTTGTTTTTATTGTATGGAAGCATTATTTTGGTTTTCTCCTTGATGCTTTATTTGGGTTGACTTGGCGCATGCTCACACATGTTAGACTCTTACAAAGTCGCCAATAGCCTTCATGATCATTTAGTTTTTGACTTTTGATGCCATCTTATGCTTCTTTTAATGTCGCTTTGTCGCTTTGCATGATTATGGCCATTATTGCTCTCTTAGTCGGTCGCTCCCAGTCTTTTGCTAGCCCTCGCCTTGTACTGAGTATGAGCTCTACTCGTGCGTCCAACTCCTAAAAGCCAAAGTTTTCCAAAGTGTCCACCATACATACCTACTAGCAATTTGCTATTCCAAGTAAATTTGACTTGCTTTTATTTTCTCTTCAAATTAAACTCTTACCAGTGTTATGCGAAATTCGGTCAGTAAAGCTCTCACGAACCGGAAGGCACACTTTACTTTTTCCTGTTCTTAAAAATTTGACATTGTGGTCTCTTATGTTGAGTTATTATGCTTGCAAGTTGTAAGTTGGATTCTAGCCCAGCCATGCTGTCATGGGCAAGCTTTCAACATTGCACTTCTTAATTGAGTTGATATCGTGATCTTTTGTTTATGGATGCCCGCGGTGTGAAATGAATTGGGAATCTTGTGGGGATCATGGAGTTTGTATATGTGTTAGAGAAACGCCGGGCCGCCAATCTAAGCCATGCATAATTCATGGTGGAAATTTGCAGCATACCCATGGTGAACATACGACGATGCATCTCACAATAAAAAGCTAAACAAAAGGCAAATAAAAGAGATGTCGAGGTGTTCATTGTCTGCTTGTCCTGTCATTTTGGTGTGGGCTTGTTCCATGTCATCGGGCACGGAGGTACCCCATTGGCGGTTCTCAATGATATGCATATACTTACAGTGACAAGAGCCTTGCTTGGGACTCTAAGTAAAGTAGCATGAGGTTTGGGTACTCGTATTCACGGGACACGAGGTTTTCAACTTATGATTTGTCAAGCATATGCATCATAATTGTTCTCGCATTAACTTTAACCATTCAAGATGCTTATGATGGGGGCAATGAGAGCTTAAAGCCGGTAAGTACCATAATTTTTGAAGGTTATAAAACTTGCAATCACTGCTTCCCTCTGCGAAGGGCCTTTCTTCTACTTTTATGTTGAGTCACCACCTTCTATCTTTATGCACCATTAAGAGAGCATAGTTGTCATTCTTAGTGTGATATGCATTGTCCCAAAGTTCATTGACTGATTCATATTGTTGGTTTCACTTGTTCTTAAATTATTTGTATCTAGTCGCCCTCTTAAACTTGAAGGTGTCCTATGCATTTATGTTTTGCTCTCTTTGAAGGACAAGCTGAAAACCATTTGTATGTTTTTCCTTATGATTTGAACACACGTTTGACTTTCATTGTTTCATTTTCATGATCTTTTGTTTGTGTTCATTTGCATGTTTACAACATGGTTGCTAAGTTCTTATTGTCAAGATTATATCTTTCATGCCCATGTTTTAAGTTCTTATGATCCCAGCTCACAAATGCTTACATATATGATCAAGATTGTGTAGGTGCATGTCACCTCAAAAATTATTCTTTTGTTATCACTTACCTACTCGAGGACGAGCAGGAGTTAAGCTTGGGGATGCTTGATACGTCTTCAACGTATCTATAATTTTTGATGCTCCATGCTTATTTTTACACCATTTGCCTATTGTTTCGTTACACTTCATGGCACTTTTATGCATTTTCCGGAACTAACCTATTAACAAGTTGCCACAGTGCCAGTTCCCTGTTTTCTGCTGTTTTTGTGTTTCAGAGTGATACACAGGAAATATTCTCGGAATTGGACGAAACAAGTTCCTGAAGTCTTATTTTACCCGGAAGCTTCCAGTGATCTGAAGGAGAGTAGGATGGGGGCCACCAGGGCCCCACACGCGTGGCTCGCGCGGCCAGGGGCCTGGCCGCGCCGCCATGGGGTGAGGGCCCCTGGCCCCACTCCTGACATCTCCCCTTCGCCTATAAAGACCCCCCGACGGAAAAAACCTAAGTACCCGATCATTTTTCCAGAACACATCGCGATCCGCCGCCGCCGTCGACCCGAAGATCAGGAGGGTCCAGAAGCTCTTCCCGGCACCCTGCCGGAGAGGGGAATCGCCACCGAAGGTCTTCTTCATCGCCATGCTTGCCTCCGGAGCGATGAGTGAGTAGTCTACCTTGGACTATGGGTCCATAGCAGTAGCTAGATGGTTGTCTTCTCCACCATGTGCTTCATGTTTAGATCTCATGAGCTGCCCTACATGATTGAGATCACTGTTATGTAATTCTACATGTTTGGTTTGTTGGGATCCGATGAATATTGGTGTTTATGATTGAGTTGCTGTACTGAATATTATCTTATGTTATCTCTATGTTGTTTATGATCTTGCATGCTCTCCATTGTTAGTAGCTATCTTGGCCGAGTAGTTGCTAGTGACTCCAAGAGGGGGTAGTTATGCTCGATAGTGGGTTCATGCCTCTATTTAACCTGGGGGAGTGACAGAAACCTCTAAGGTTGTAGATGTGTTGTTGCTACTAGGGAGAAAACAACATTCATATGCTCAAGGGCATATGCTTTGTTTACATTACACACTTTGCTTAATGCAATTATCTGTTGTTCGCAACTTAATACTCATGGGGTGTTCAGATTGATATCCCCGGGAGTGGATTATTAGTCATAGATGCAGTTGGATGGCGGTCTATGTATTTTGTTGTAATGCCCAGAGTAAATCTCATAGTGATCTTCTTGACATATCACGTTTATCTTTATTCTATCAATTGCCCAACTGTTATTTGTTTACCCAGCATGTGTTATTTATCTTATGGAGAGACACCACTAGTGAACTGTGGATCCCGGTCCTATTTCCATCATATTGCTATCACCTGTTTACTTTACTCGCACTGTTTACTTTATTCGCATACTCTACTGTTTTCCACTCGATACGCTCATAACCTTTGTTTCAAGCAAACCGGTGAGATTGACAACCTCATCGCAAGTTGGGAACAAAGTACTTGGTTGTGTTGTGTGCAGGTTCCTCGTTGCAGCTAGCAAGCAAAGCTTGGACGAGGCGCCATATATAAATTGTCCGAAGCTGTCGCAAACTAGCAAGCATCACCTTCAGTCGTTATTGTCTGCTTTTCTCTTGATCGATAAACCTTGGTTTCTTAACTGAGGGAAAACTAGCTGCTATACTCATCATACCTTCCTCTTGGGGTTCCCAACTGGCTGGTCATTCACCACGCACAAGGAATCTTCTGGTGCCGTCACCCACGCGCCAGCAGTCGATGACGCGGACGCAGAGGACGGGCGACCCGGCGCGGTGGGTCAAGATGAGGGACCAGTCGCACTTTAGGTCATAGTCATCGATGAACTTCGTCCAGCCGTCGGTGAGGTAGTTCTTCCCCTGCTCGTTGTGAAGGATCTCGACGAGGTACATGGGCTGGCCACCGCTACCCTCCTCCACCATGATGCTCGTCGGGGGGTTCCTCCCCATGGTGCCAACGAAGCTGGCAGGGAGCGACAGGCGCTCCTGGCACCCAGCCCGTAGGTGCACCATGGTGGTGGAGAACCCGTGTTTCGGGGTGTAGGAGAGCCGCTGTTGTGGTGGCGCGCGCCGGGGCTTGCGCGCCTTGGCGGCAGCCACACCAGACGAGCCACCGATGCCTCCGCCGGCGAGGCCCGAAGGGGCCGCTCCAACCGCGAGCGCGGCACCGACGAGGGCAGCCGCTGCCTCTAGGGAGGTCGCGGTGAGGCCGGTGACGGAGGGAGCGCCCGCGGGGGCCGCAGTGTTGGTGGCGGCCGGGGCAACCGCCCCAGCGGGGGACCGTGGCGACGGCGGCGGCGGGAACCGCCCCGGCGGACTCTGCAGCGGCCGCAGCCGCGAGCGCCGACAAGGTCTTCTTATTACGGCTGCCCGGCGGGCGGCCGCGTCGATGCGGAACCGGCGGCGTCGCCGCCGGGTCCTTCACCCTATTCTTGCTCCCAAACGGGCGGCCGCGCTTCCGCCCGCCCGATCCGCTGGGAGATCCGGCCCCGGCTCCGCTGAGAGCTCCGGACGACGACATTGGGGCGGAGGAGTTGAGCGGGAGATGATGAGAGAACCGCTCGGTGAAGAGGAGAGATGAAGGCGCTCAGGAGTGGGAAAAACCCTCGAGAGCTCCACAACTTAAAGGACGGCGAGGCATGGAAGCCCGAGTCTGTTTAATGCGAGTAAATCTGACGCGTGCCGCTTCGATAGGACGTGTCGCTGACGTATGCCAGACTACCCCGCATGACGACTCGAGAAGTTATGATGGTGGTGACCCCGAAGTCCAAGTGACAAGACAGGTCACTGTCGCACTGCACTGGCTGCAGCGTGGGATCAGAACCTGAAGCGGCACAAGTTCCAAGGGAGCAGCCTACCAGCTCGCGGCCGCCTGGTAGTCATCAATCGGATTGGACTTGGAACTGGCACGTCTCGAGATGGCCGGTGAAGTTCCACGAGACTTGGCCTCGAAACCAACAACCTCCAGGCCGGATGAAGAATCCTGGGACTTCGACAGATACGAACAAGACTTCGGCGAGGAAAAGAACCCGCCGAACCCATGAGACTTCACCAGTTTCGGGGGCTAGTGTTGTGGGGATGAATTATGGGGCATGCCAAGGGCCGTGCTATCTGCCGGCTGGCGTCCCAGGAATCTCCACGGCTCTAGGACGAGAAGACCGGCTCTGCCTGAAGGGCCGGCTGCGCCAGCAGCCGGCTAGCGACTCCACCGAGGAGAGCCAGAGCCGGGCGATGAAGACAAGAATCCTCCAACGGCTGTTTCGCTGAAAGTGGTCAGGCCCCGACAAGGTCGACAAAGGCAAAGGACGGGAGTGACATACACCATGACCGGACTCCACCAACCAGCGATCAAGGAGCCTTCCCCACGAAAGGATCCGAGGCAAAAGGGAGGGCATATGCCTCCCAGATGCCGGTCAAAGGGGGAAAGGCGCTTTATAAAGCGTGATCGTCAGAGCAGGGCCGGAGGATCACGCCGAGGACGCAGCCACGGAGGAGCCGGCAGCAGGACGAACTGCCACCTAACCTGTAACCAGACCCCCGCCTATATAAGGGGGTCTGGACCCTTAGACTAGGGAGATCCGATCTTCTTCTTCCTCCTCTAGACCGAACAGCTCGAGGAGTGTTGTAACCACTATCGAGATAATACAAAGCAGGCAGGAAGTAGGGGTTTTACCTCCGGCGTGGAGGGCCCTGAACCTGGGTAAACCAAGGTGTCTCTGTTGGCACAACCCCGAGCCGAACCCATCGTCGCACACCGTCGAGCCCCTTCGTTAAGCCACCCCATGGCTACTGTCTCCAAATTCCCACGACACATGCCGTGCTTGGTCGGCCGTTTACTCTTGAATAAGCCTTCCTGATGGACGTACCTGGTAAGAGCATCATCCAAAACTATCTTGACATGCGTGTAGTTCTTCTTTATTGCACTGCCCGAGTCCTAAAACAGGGTACGCATATACATCGGGAAGATGTGGATGAGCGTGCAGTATTTGTCTCTGTGCAAAACAATTCAAAAAAAATGTTGGCAAAGACCGAGATAGAAATCTAAGAAAGAAGGCGGCGAGCCAATCACTTACTCGGGAAAGTAGGCCAGGAGCAAGTCCTTCCCAATGTTTGATGTCATGACGCCGCTGAGATAGTCAGACGCGGCATTTCGGCCCGCCAATTTAGACAACTGGCTTTCACGCATGTAGTAGGGGTCCACTACCACGATGCCCGGGGTCTTGTCTCTAATGATTTGCATCTGGATACTTAAGGAAAATAGGCGGACGAGGGTCTGGTATAGCTGATACATATGAAATATGTCGAAGATGTCAGCAAACCGAAGCGGCATAATATCGGTGGGGGCAGCCTCGACGAAGCCCTTGCCCTTTGGCACCTTGGCTATGTAAAGCGGGTACGTTGAATCATTTTCATCAAGTTGGCGCTGTTCTAGGTACAGAATAGAGTCATGTAGACTCTGCATATCAGCACTGCAAGCCTTGAGCATTCGATCATTCAGCATCGGTGCACCCATAGTACGCACGATGTGATTAAGACCCTTGTGTCTTGGTGGCCCGTCCTAAGCTCGGATCAGTTTCGTAACCGGCGGCGGTTGGCTCCCAGTTTCCTTCGTATTTTTCCTTTTCCTTTCCTTCTTCATCAGGGGAATTGCATTCTGCTTCTCGACCACCTTAAGGAGTGTCTTGGGGGAGATAAAGTTTTCAGGCTTTCCTCTTGGAGGCTCCGTCCAGGCAGCATCTGGAGGCGTCTGGTGGCGCGGTGTTGAATGGTGCCAGAAAACTGTTGCCGTGTAGTTGATGATATAAATGACCGGCCAGTTGGAAACCCAAGAGAAGGTTTGATGAATATAGCAGCAAGTTTTCCCTCAGTTATGAAACCAAAGTATGTCAATCCAGTAGGAAAAAAGCAAAACTCAAGAAGGTGATGCTTGCTAGCCTAGTGACACTCCAACAAGGGCGTCGTTAACGATATCTTGTTAGCACGTCTTCAACTAGTAGCAACGTGGAACCTGCACACAACACAACCAAGAACTTTGCTCCCAACTTACGATGAGGTTGTCTCACCGGTTTGCTGTAGATAAAGGAATGAGCGTTTCGAGTGGAAAACAGTAGTAGTATGCGAGTAAAGTAAACAGTGCAAGTAAAGTAAACAGGTGATAGCAATGTAAAGGAAATTGGACCGGGGTCCATAGTTCACTAGTGGTGTCTCTCCATAAGATAAATAACACATGCTGGGTAAACAAATTACAGTTGGGCAATTGATAGAATAAAGATAACGTGCATATGTCGAGAGGATCACTATGAGATTTACTCTGGGCATTAAAACAAGATACATAGACCGCCATCCAACTGCATCTATGACTAATAATCCACTCGCGAGGAATCATCCGAGGACCCCTTGAGTATTAAGTTGCGAACAACAGATAACTGCATTAAGCAAAGTGTGTAATGTAAACAAAGCATATGCCCTTGGACATAAGAATGTTGTTTTCTCCCTAGTGGCAACAGCACATCTACAACCTTAGAGGTTTCTGTCACTCTCCCAGATTAAATAGAGGCATGAACCCAACTATCGAGCATAAATACCCCCTCTTGGAGTCACTAGTATCTACTCGGCCAAGATAGCTACTAACAACGGAGAGCATGCAAGATCATAAACAGCATAGAGATAACATAAGATAATATTCAGCACATCAACTCAATTATAACACCAATATTCATCGGATCCCAACAAACACGACATGTAGAATTACATAACGGTAGTCTCAATCATGTAAAGCAAATCACGAGATCTAAACATAAAGCACATGGTGGAGAAGACAACCATCTAGCTACTTCTATGGACCCATAGTCCAAGGTAGACTACTCACTCATCGCGCCGGAGGCAAGCATGGAGATGAAGAAGACCTCCGGTGGTGATTCCCCTCTCTGACAGGGTGTCGGGAAGAGCTTCTGGACCCTCTCGATCTCGGGTCGACGACGGCGGCGGATCGCGATGTGTTTCTGGAAAATTGATCGGGTCCTTAGGTTTTTCCCGTCGGGGGATCTTTATAGGCGAAGGGGCAGCGTCAGAAGTGGACCGAGGCGGTCACACACGTAGGGGGCGCGACCAGGGCCTAGGCCGCGCCGCCCTACTATGTGGCCGGCTCGTGGCCTCTCCCCGTCTCCTCTTTGGTCTTCTGGAAGCTTCGTTAAATATCTGGATGTTTGACTTTTGTTTCATCCAATTCCGATAATATTTCCTGTGTAACTTTTCTAAAACACAAAAATAGCAGAAAACAGGGAACTGGCACTATGGCATCTTGTTAATAGGTTAGTTCCAGAAAATGCATAAAAACGCCACGAAGTGTAACGAAACACTAAGCAAATGGTGTAAAAACAAGCATGGAGCATCAAAAATTATAGATACGTTTGAGACGTATCAAGCATCCCCAAGCTTAACTCCTGCTCGTCCTCGAGTAGGTAAGTGATAACAAAGAAATAATTTTTGAGGTGACATGCACCTACACAATCTTGATCATCTATGTAAGCATTGTGTGCTGGGATCAAAAGAACTTAAAACATGGGCATGAAAGATATAATCTTGATAGAAGAAACTTAACAACCATGTTATAACATGAAAAAGAACACAAACAAAATATCATGAAAATGAAACAATGAAAGTCAAACGTGTCTTCAAATCATAAGGAAAAACATAGCAAATGGTTTTCAGCTTGTCCTTCATGGAATAGCAAAACATAAATGTATAGGACACCTTCAAGTTTAAGAGGGCCACTAGATACAAATAATTTAAGAACAAGTGAAACCAACATCATGAATCAATCAATGAAAACTTTGGGACAATGCACATTATACTAAGAATGACAACTATGCTCTCTTAGACGGTGCATAAAGGTAGAAGGTGGTGACTCAACATAAAAGTAAAAGAAAGGCCCTTCGCGGAGGGAAGCAGTGATTAAACATGTGCTAGAGCTTTTCATTTGTAAAACAGAGAGATAAAAATTGGGTTTTGAGAGGTGGTTGTCTTTGTCAACGACTGGCAATGGGGTTCTTACTATCTTCCATACAAAAATGAAGCAATTTTTTGGGAGAGATTGGCACTTTTTATACTCTTTTATAAAGCTTGGCACTCCTCCCCACCTTTTTCCTTTCTCAAACCATGGCTAACCGAATCCATCGGGTGCCCAACAACATTCACATACCATGGAGGAGTGCCTTTTTTTCTTTTTTTTTCTTTTTTTCTTTTTGGAATGAAATAATATGGAAGATAGCAAATCCGACTACTACGTCCCCATGAGCTGAAAATAGTGTCATAAAACGAGAAGTGTTTTGAAGGTTTTTTTTGAAAGGTAGCACATGAAAATTTACTTGGAATGGCTTACAAATACCATGCATAGGAATTTATAGTGGACACAATGGCAAACTTGGTTTTTAGGAGTTGGATGCACGAGTAGAGCTCATATTCAGTACAAAATGAGGGCTAGCAAAAGACTGCGAGCGACCAACTAAGAGAGCAATAACGGCTATAATCATGCAGAGCGACAAAGCAACATTAAAAGAAGCATAAGATGACATCAAAAGTCAAAAACTAAATGATCATAGAGGCAATGGTGACTTTGTATGAGTCTAACATGTGTGAGCATGCGCCAAGTCAACCCAAATAAAGCATCAAGGAGAAAACCAAATTAATGCTTCCAAATAATAAAAACAACGCATGATTTTTTCAAAGGCTCATTAAGCAATCTCAGTCATTTGAGACAAGTCATGCTACAGCAAAACCACTAAGCATACTATCAAAAAGACATCAAGCACAACATGCAAAAGCATAGGCCACAGTCTACACAAACTCCTTTTTGTACCACTTTTTTGCATGAAGCTTTTTCTCTTTTCCACACCATTCGAACCGTTTTGAAACAACTCTTTTGATGAATTCCAACATGGACCAGAGGTCAAAATACACCTTGATGTAAAGATATAACAAGATCTGAACACAAATCAAGGCAAAAAACAAAAACTAAATGCAGTAGCAGAAAAAGAGAACACTCATTGAACGATAAGAGTGAAAAACAGAGTGTTCTTGGCAAATGAAAAGCAAGGCAACTTCTCCAAAAGAAATTTGTTGGGGTCCAACCATTTATTTCAGCAAACAAAACTAAACAAAACTGAAAACTAAAACAACTGACGCTCCAAGAAAAACGCATAGTGTATGAAGCAATAAAAATATAGTGTGTTGAAAGGTGACCTGATTTTTGCCGATGAAGAAGGGGTGCCTCGGGGGCATCCCTAAGCTTTGACGCTTGTACCTCTTGGATATTTCTTGGGGTGTGTGGGCATCCCCAAGCTTGAGATTTTTTCCATTCTTCAACTCATCTCATCATTCTCCAATCCCTACACTTGAAAACCTCCTTCATACAAAACTCAACACAATTCTATTAGCAACATTAGTGTAAGCATAACAATGAATCAACCCCTTTTTGCTTCAGGTTTCAACTCAAAACCACCACATATAAAGCATATACTACTGTAGCAACTTCCCCAAAAGTTCTGTGATCAAAAGAACTAAAAAAGAAAGCGATCGAGAGGCAAACACAAATAATGGCAGAAATCTGTCAAAACAGAACAGCTGACAAAAGTCGAATTTTTAGAGGGTTTTCTGTTGCTCAAATTAAAAAGTGTTAAACTAATGAAAGTTTGGATATAACCTGGGGCATATGCACAAGAAATCTCAGGTCCAAAAGATATTCTGAGAATTTTCACGAATTTTTACGGTGCAGAACCGAAATCTGTTTCAGGACAGCAACATCCCCAAATCTTACCTCACTCATATTTGAGGCTTCTATTGGCACAAAAACGAAATAAAAATGATAAGGAGAGGTTATTACAGTAGTAATAACTTCCAAGACTCAAATAAAATAAAAAGAACTGAAAGTAAAACATTGGGTTATCTCTCAAGAGTGCTTTTCTTTAACGCCTTTGAGCTAGGCTCAGTAATTTGAGAAAATTCTCACATAAGAAATATGAATTGAAGCAAAAGAGAGCATCAAGGAGAAAATATGAAACATATTTATGTTTAACCCACTTCCTATGCATAGGAATCTTGTAAGGAAACAAATCAAAGAAGCACATAATAACAAGCATGGGTAGATAAAATAAAAGCAACTTCGGAACTTTCAATATAAAGAGAGGTGTTTTAGTAACATGAAAATTCCAAAAACCATATTTTCCTCTCTCATAATTATTTTCAGTAGCATCATGAACAAACTCAACAATATAAATATCAGACTCACCCTCCTTTAAGCATGGAGGGCGATCAAATAAGGTATTAGTTAAAGAGTTACTCTTATTGGGAGGTAGACATGGGTAGCTCCATTCTTCCTCCTCTTGATCATCACTCTCCTCCTCTTTTTTATCCAATGAGCTCCCAGTTTCAGCAATTTCTTCTTCCATAGGCTCTTTCAAGGCATTAGTCTCTTCCATTGGAGAGTATCTATTAAGATATTTAAGAATATAGCCATTTTCTTCCTTGTAATTATCAAAGAAAAATTTAAGTATATCATAAACCTCATATTTATAAGGTGCATCATCAGTATTTTCAAGCAAATAAGCAAGTTCGAATGCACCCTTCCAAGCAATAAATTCTTCAATTTGTTCCACATCATAAAATTCATAATTTCCATTAATATAAGAAGATATGGTAACATCATCATTATACTCACATTGAAAAGGGAGGTGTTTATACCTCCTATAGCAACAAGATTTATCGAAGCAATAAGTAACATTATAAGTAGAGCACACATTTCTAGCAATGATATACAATTTATCAATTTGTTCCATAAGTGTTTCCCTTTTTGTGACAAGCAGTGTTCCTCATAATACTTTTGTTGCTCTTCCGTGAACCCACCTTGCCAAAAAGATTTAGTTTCAAAGAAACCGACCATTGATAGAAAGCATGATAAAGCAAGACAATAACAGACCAACAAAAATAACAACTATAGTAGGAACTAATTTTTTTTTGTATTTTTGATAAAACGATGCAAGTAAAAATAAAGTAAAGCAAAACTTAAAAAAAGTAAAGGATGTGCGTGCGAAACTCCCCTTGCAGAAGTCTTCTTTTTCCCCGGCAACGGCGCCAAAAAACTTGTTGGTGGCCCGGTGTTGAATGGTGCCAGAAAACTGTTGGCGTGTAGTTGATGATACAAATGACCGGCCAGTTGGAAACCCCAAGAGAAGGTTTGATGAATATAGCAGCAAGTTTTCCCTCAGTTATGAAACCAAGGTATGTCAATCCAGTAGGAAAAAGCCAAACTCAAGAAGGTGATGCTTGCTAGCCTAGTGACACTCCAACAAGGGCGCTGTTAACGATATCTTGTTAGCGCGTCTTCAACAAGTAGCAATGTGGAACCTGCACATAACACAACCAAGAACTTTGCTCCCAACCTACGATGAGGTTGTCAATCTCACCGGTTTGCTGTAAACAAAGGAATGAGCGTATCGAGTGGAAAATAGTAGTAGTATGCGAGTAAAGTAAACAGTGCGAGTAAAGTAAACAGGTGATAGCAATGTAAAGGAAATTGGACCGGGGTCCACAGTTCACTAGTGGTGTCTCTCCATAAGATAAATAACACATGCTGGGTAAACAAATTACAGTTGGGCAATTGATAGAATAAAGATAACGTGCATATGTCGAGAGGATCACTATGAGATTTACTCTGGGCATTACAACAAGATACATAGACCGCCATCCAACTACATCTATGACTAACAATCCACTCGCGGGGAATCATCCGAGGACCCCTTGAGTATTAAGTTGCGAACAACAGAGAACTGCATTAAGCAAAGTGTGTAATGTAAACAAAGCATATGCCCTTGGACATAAGAATGTTGTTTTCTCCCTAGTGGCAACATCACATCTACAACCTTAGAGGTTTCTATCACCCCCCCAGATTAAATAGAGGCATGAACCCAACTATCGAGCATAAATACCCCCTCTTGGAGTCACTAGTATCTACTCGGCCAAGATAGCTACTAACAACGGAGAGCATGCAAGATCATAAACAACATAGAGATAACATAAAATAATATTTAGCACATCAACTCAATCATAACACCAATATTCATCGGATCCCAACAAACACAACATGTAGAATTACATAACGGTAGTTTCGATCATGTAAAGCAGCTCACGAGATCTAAATATGAAGCACATGGTGGAGAAGACAACCATCTAGCTACTGCTATGGACCCATAGTCCAAGGTAGACTACTCACTCATCGCGCCGGAGGCAAGCATAGCGATGAAGAAGACCTCCGATGGCGATTCCCCTCTCCGGTAGGGTGCCAGGAAGAGCTTCTGGACCCTCCCAATCTCGGGTCGACGACGGCGGCGGATCACGATGTGTTTCTGGAAAATTGATCGGGTCCTTAGGTTTTTCCCGTCGGGAGGTCTTTATAGGCGAAGGGGCAGTGTTAGAAGTGGACCGAGGCAGTCACACATGTAGGGGGCGCGGCCAGGGCCTAGGCTGCGCCGCCCTACTGTGTGGCCGGCTCATGGCCCCTCTCTGTCTCCTCTTCGGTTTTCTGGAAGCTTCGTTAAATATCTGGATGTTTGGCTTTTGTTTCGTGCAATTCTGAGAATATTTCCTGTGTAACTTTTCTGAAACACAAAAATAGCAGAAAACAGGGAACTGACACTGTGGCATCTTGTTAATAGGTTAGTTCCAGAAAATGCATAAAAACGCCATGAAGTGTAATGAAACACTAAGCAAATGGTGTGAAAACAAGCATGGAGCATCAAAAATTATAGATTCGTTTGAGACGTATCAGTGTCTCCTGAGAATGGAATGACAAATGTTTAGTGATAGTTTGTCGTTTGTCTGAGGGACCTTCAAGGTCATTTAAGCCATCACAGTAGGCAGTATTGATCTAGGCATCAACGTCAACTTCATCATCATCATCGTTTGGATCCTGTGCCATCTGCATATCAGGATCAGGATCAGCCACTGATGGCTTGTAAGTATAGCCCGTTGGGAACCCCAAGAGAAAGGTATGATGAGAACAACAACAAGTTTTCCCTCAGTTGTGAAACCAAGGTTTATCGAACCAGTAGGAGAAAGCCAAACTTCAGAAGGTGATGCTTGCTAGCTTCGTGACACTCTCGACAATGGCGCCAGGAATATTGTTGGTGTGTCTTCACCTAGCAGCGACGTGAAACCTGCACACAACACAACCAAGAACTTTGCTCCCAACTTACGATGAGGTTGTCAATCTCACCGGTTTGCTGTGAAAGAAGGATTGAGCATATCGAGTGGTAAAAGGATAATAGTATGCAAGTAAAAGTAAACAGTGCGAGTAAAAGTAAAATGGTAAAGCAATGTAAAGGAAATTGGACTAGGGTCCACAGTTCACTAGTGGTGTCTCTCCATAAGATAAATAACAACATGCTGGGTAAACAAATTACAGTTGGGCAATTGATAGAATAAAGATAACGTACATATGTCATGAGGATCACTATGAGATTCACTCTGGGCATTACGACAAAATACATAGACCGTAATCCAACTGCATCTATGACTAATAATCCACTCGCGGGGAGTCGTCCGAGTACCCCTTGAGTACTAAGTTGCGAACAACGGATAACTGCATTAAGCAAAGTGCGTGAAGTAAACAAAGCCAATATCCTTGGACACTAGAATGTTGTTTTCTCCCTAGTGGCAACAACACATCTACAACCTTAGAGGTTTCTGTCACTCCCCCAGATTAAATAGAGGCATGAACCCAACTATCGAGCATAAATACTCCCTCTTGGAGTCACTAGCATCTACTCGGCCAAGATATCTACTAGCAACAGAAAGCATGCAAGATCATAAACAACATAGAGATAACATAAGATATATGATTTAGCACATCAACTTAACATAGTACCAATACTCATCGGATCCCAACAAACACAACATGTATGATTACATAAAGATGATCTTGATCATGTAGGGCAGCTCACAAGATCTAAACATGAAGCACATGGTGGAGAAGACAACCATCTAGATACTGCTATGGACCCGTAGTCCAAGGTAGACTACTCACACATCACTCCGGAGGCGACCATGATGGTGGAGAAGGCCTCCGGCAGGTATTCCCCTCTTCGGCAGGGTGCCAGGAAGAACTCCTGAATCCTCTCGATCTCGTTTCGACGACGGCGGCGGCTTGCAGTATGTTTCAAGGAAAAGTGATCTGTCCTTTAGGTTTTTCCCGTCGAGGGGAATTTATAGGCGAAAGGGCAATGTTAGGAGGTGGGCCACCTGTCCTCACCATGGGGTGGCGCGGCCAGGGACTGGGCCGCGCCCCCCTGTGGTGAGCCTGGCTCCTGGCCCCCCTCCGTCTCATCCTTGGTCTTCGCGAAGCTTCGGTAAAAATAGGAGGTTCGGCTTTTGTTTCATCCAATTCCGAGAATATTTCCTGTGTAACTTTTCTAAAACACAAAAAAAGAAGAAAGCTGGAAACTGGCACTGTGGCATCTTGTTAATAGGTTAGTTCCAGAAAATGCATAAAAATGCCACAAAGTGTAACAAGAAACAAAGCAAATGGTGTATAAACAAGCATGGAGCATCAAAAATTATAGATACGTTTGAGACGTATCAAGCATCCCCAAGCTTAACTCCTGCTTGTCCTCAAGTAGGTAAGTGATAACAAAAGAATAATTTTTGAGGTGACATGCACCATCACCATCTTGATCATCTATGTAAAGCATTGAGTGCTGGGATCAAAGAACTTAAAACATGGGCATAAGAGACATAATATTGACAATGAAAACTTAGCAACCATGTTATAACATGAAAAGAAACACAAACAAAAGATCATGAACAATGAAATAATGAAAGTCAAACGCGTGTTCAAATCATATGGAAAAACATAGCAGATGGTTTTCAGCTTGTCCTTCATAGAATAGCAAAACATAAATGCATAGGACACCTTCAAGTTTAAGAGGGCGACTAGATACAAATAATTGAAAAACAAGTGAAACCATAATCATGAATCAATCAATGATAAACTTTGGGACAATGCACATTAAACTCAAATTGGCAACTATGCTCTCTTAGACGGTGTATAAAGGTAGAAGGTGGAGACTCAACATAAAAGTAAAAGAAAGGGCCCTTCGCAGACAGAAGCAGTGATTGCAAGTTTTATAAACCTTCAAAAATTATGGTACTTACTATCTTTGAGTTCTCCTTGCCCCCATCATAGGCATCTTGAATGGTTAAAGTTAATGCGAGAACAATTATGAGCATATGCTTGACAAATCATAAGTTGAAAACCTCGTGTCCCGTGAAGTACGAATACCCTAACCTCATGCTACTCGAGTTAGGGTCCCAAGCAAGCTCTTGTCATTGTAAGTATACACGTATCATCGAGAACCGCCAACGGGGTACCTCCTTGCCCGATGACATGGAAAAAGCCCACATCAAAATGACAGGACAAACAGGTAATGAACACGTCGACATCTCTTTTATTTACCATTGATATAGCTTTTTATTTTGAGATGCGTCGTCGAATGTCCACTATGGGCATGCTGTAAATTTCCACCATGAATGATGCATGTCTTAGATTAGCGTCCCAGGCTTTTCTCTAACACATATACAAACTCCATGATCCCGCAAGATTCCCAACTTATTTCACATCGCGAGTATCCATAAACAAAAGATCATGATATCAACTCAAATAAGAGAAAGTGCAATGTTGAAAGCTTGCCCCATGACGGCATGGCTGGGCTAATTTCCAACTTACAACTTGCAAGCATAACGTCAACATAAGAGAGCCGCAATGTCAAAATTTTAAAAGTGAGAAAAGTAAAGTGTGCCATCAGGTTCGTGAGAGCTTTACTGACTAATTTTCACATAACACCAAAAAGAGTTTAATTCGAAGGATAGATAAAAGCAAGTCAAATGTACTTGGAATAGCAAATTGCTAATAGGTATGTATGGTGGACACATTGGAATAACTTGGTTTTTGGGAGTTGGATGCACGAGTAGAGTTCATACTCAGTACAAAATGAGGGCTAGCAAAAGACTGGGAGCGACCAACTAAGAGAGCAATAACGGCCATAATCATGCAAAGCGACAAAACATCATTAAAAGAAGCATAAATTGGCATCACAAGTCAAAAACCAAATGATCATAAAGGCTTATGGCGACTTTGTAAGAGTCAAACATGTTTCAAGCCGCAGTCTAAACAAGCTTCTTTTTGTACCACTTTTTGCATGAAACTTTTTCTCTTTTCCAACACCATTCAAACATTTTTGAGACAACTCTTTTGATGAAAACCAACATAGACCAGTGGTCTAAATACACCTTGATACTAAGATAAAACAAGATCTGAACAAAAATCACGGCGAAAAATGAAAGCTAAATGCAGTTCTAGAAAAAGAGAACACTCGTTGAACAATAAGAGTGAAAACTAGAGTGTTCTTGGCAGTGAAAAACGAACTATATCTCCTCCAAAAGAAATTTGTTGGGGTCCAACCATTTATTGCAGCAAACAAAACAAAAGAGAACTGAAAGCAAAAGTAAAGACGCTCCAAGAAAAACGCATAGAATATGAAGCAATAAAAATATAGTGTGTTGAAAGGTGACCTAATTTTTGCCGATGAAGAAGGGGTTCCTCGGGGGCATCCCCAAGCTTTGACACTTGTACCTCTTGGATATTTCTTGGGGTGACATGGGCATACCCAAGCTTGAGCTTTTATCCATACTTTATCTCATCTCATCACTCTTCAATCCCTACACTTGAAAACTTCCTTCATACAAAACTTCACACAATTCTATTAGCAACGTTAGCATAAACATAATAGTAAATCAACCCTTTTTGGTTCAGTTTCAAGCTAAAAATCACCACACATTAAGCATATACTACTGTAGCAACTTCCTCAAAAGTTCCATGATCAAAAGAACTAAAAAAGAAAGCGATCGAGAGGCAAACAAAAATAGTGGCACAATCTGTCAAAATAGAACAACTGACAAAGATCGATTTTTTCGAGGACCTTCTGTTGCTCAAATCGAAAAGTACAAAACTAATAAAAGTTTGCATATAACCTGGGGCATATGCAAAAGAAATTTCAGATCAAAAAGACATTCTGAGAATTTTCACAAATTTTTATGGTGCAGCGCAGAAATCTGTTTCAGGACAGCAACTTCCCAAAATCTTACCTCCCTCAAATTAGAGGTTCTTCTTGGCACAAAAACGAAATAAAAATGATAAAGAGAGGTCATATAGTAGTAATTACTTCCAAGACTCAAATAAAAGAAAATGTACTGAAAATAAAACATTGGGTTATCTCCCAAGAGTGCTTTTCTTTAACGCATTTGAACTAGGCGCGAAAAGTGCAAATCAAGTATTTTCAAATGAAGCATTAAGATCAATTGCAGAAGTCTTCTCGACAATAAATTGTATTGTATCCAAATGAGTTTTTGAAGATCTGTTGTGAACACTCTTGGGTTCACTAGTTTCATCAAAAGGGTTTTTAGGACAAATCCAATCAAAATTCTTTTCCAATGCTTCATGCAATCCTACAAGTTTGCAAGGTATTGGTAGTTTGATGTCTTCTTTGGTTGTACCAACGACATTAACACGTGAGCCAAGCATATTAAAACGCTCAAAAAGTTTCCTAGCTTCAATAGCAACATCTCTAAATTCTCTACGCAAAGTCTCGAAAATAAAATCTTTCTTTTCAAATTCTTCGATATCATGAAGCTTAAGAAACATTTGTTGCATAAAAGGATTAAGGTTAACAAACCTAGCCTCCAACATGTGAACTAAATAAGCAGCAGCAACTTCATAACTAGGAGCAAGCTCAGCTAAAGATCTATCCTCAACATCTTTATGCATACTAACATGATTAAAGAACTCCTCGATGTTGCCTTTCCCAATTATAGAACCACTACCTATTGTAAGATCCTCCAAAGCATACTTAGGGAACAACATAATGAACTAAAAGTAAAAGTAACAGGATGCAAATTATCAAAGGAACTAATTTTTTTGTATTTTTGATAAAACGATGCATGCAAAAATAAAGTAAAGCAAAACAATAACAAAGTAAAAGATTGGAAGTGAGAGACTCCCCTTGCAGAAATCTTCTTTCTCCCCGGCAACGGCGCCAGAAAAAATGCTTGATGGCATGTAGATAACACCCCGTTGGGAACCCCAAAAGGAAGGTATGATGAGCATAGCAACAAGTTTTCCCTTAGTTGTGAAACCAAGGTTATCGAACTAGTAGGAGAAAGAACCACACTTCCGAAGGTTGATGCCCGCTAGCTTTGTGACACTCTAGACAATGGCGCCAGATAAAGGCTGGTGCGTGGCTTTTCACTAGCAGCAACGTGGAACCTGCAAAAAACACAACCAAGTACTTTGCCCCAACTTACGATAAGGTTGTCAATCTCACCGGTTTGCTGTAAACAAAGGATTAAGCGTATTGAGTGGTAAAAGGTAATAGTTTGCAAGAATGTAAATAATGCGAGTAAAAGTAAAACGGTAATAGCAATGTGAAAGGAACTGGACCGGGATCCACAGTTCACTAGTGGTGTCTCTCTAAAAGGTAAATAATAACATGCTGGGTAAACAAATTACAATTGGGCAATTAATAGAGTACAGATAGCGTACATATGTCATGAGGATCACTATGAGATTCACTCTGGGCATTACGACAAAATACATAGACCGCAATCCAAATGCATCTATGACTAATAATCCACCCTCCGGATGTCATCCGAGCAACCATCGGGTATTAACTTGCGAACAACAGATTATCGCCTTATGCAAAGTGCATAATGTAAACAATGCAAATGCCCTTGAACACAAGAATGTTGTTTTCTTCCTAGTGGCAATAGCACATCTACAACCTTAGAGGTTCCTGTCACTCCCCCAGATTACTAGAGGCATGAACCCAACTATCGAGCATAAATACTCCCTCTTGGAGTCACTAGCATCTACTCGGCCAAGATATCTACTAGCAACGGAGAGCATGCAAGATCATAAACAACATAGAGATAACATAATGATAATAATTCAGCACATCAACTTGACTTAGTACCAATACTCATCGGATCCCAACAAACACAACATGTAGAATTACACAAAGATGATCTTGATCATGTTAGGCAGCTCACAAGATCAAAACATGAAGCACATGGTGGAGGAGACAACCATCTAGCTACTGCTATGGACCCGTAGTTGTAACACCCACGAATTTATAGAAAATTCCAAGTGCCCGTTATGTAATCCATGACAATCCCAGAATCATTGTTGTGATTTACATAACGTAGTTGATATCACAGTCATAGCTATTAATAGTAAATAAAGGGGATTACATAGGTGGTCACACAGACCAAACCATACATTACATCAACATGCCGCAGAATAACACTTTGGGTCCATATTATCAAGCTTCAACCGCATAGGCAAAGCGGACAGTAGGAAACGAGCCTAATTCGCAAAGCCGTCAATGAGTCCTTCCTTCTTGATCTTGATCCTTCAAGTCTGTCCAAGTAAATAGCCAGGGATAACGCCATGAGTACATTGCATGTACTCGCAAACCATCTTATAAATAAAAATAAAAGAGATATGCAAGGCTTATATAGTGGTTTAAGCCATAAGTTTATTTGCATAAAGATAGTTTTCTTTTCCAAGAGATTTCATTGAGAGGTAAGAAAAGTTTAGTTCGCTAAGTTGAATCTAAGATAGAACTCCCAAGTGTTGGTCACACTTCTTATTCAATTCACGATCATTCACCAGTGCCATAGTTCATCTTATAGCTGTTCAAAATTCTTGACAAAGGTCAAGTACAGCTTGCCAACTGTCCATGACCGTGGACGTGGCTATTCGAATTGTTTGAAAGCCTATGCAGAGGGGTACACTTTACCCACAAGATTCAATACATCTACCGGGAAAAATCCATGGATCGTCATACACCAAGTATGCGAGGTTCAGATAATCAAACAAACTCTTTCACTTGCCTACTCTAGTATAGGAGCCTTCCCTAGGAGCCCATTTTGGCACTCATAGTTTTGCCCGCTGCAGAGTGTTGCATGAATGTATATTTCCACTCGGTTCGGAAGTAGCACTCAAGTTGTGCACTTCTATAAAGGATGATGCAAGGCACCCCATACTAAAGCAAACAAGCTATGGACTAAGCCCCTTCCCATTTAGGGGTAGTGTGGTCATACGGTATGGTTGGCTCACATAGTACATCACACATTATCATTTCAAAAATTCATTTCATAGTCCTTATTCATGATTATTCTCTTTTGAAAACTCAATGTGAATGAACAATATTCATCCAAGGTTTTCAAGTTCAATTCATAACTTTCCATAGGGTTACCATCTAGATAACTTCAAATTTATTAGCGACTAAGCAAGCTACTATGAGTGATGCTACCACTAAGGGGTGTTGGATAAACTCATTTTGATGCTCTTGTTAAACAAGACATCACTACACAATTATTGTTCTACTCTTCAATCATGCAATTTAATATGGAAGCAAGTAAATATGCAAGTTGGAAAACTGGGTATTGGGGTATGATTCAAAAGATGGCTTGCCTGGCTTGGCAAAGTCAAAATAGTCTTCATCTTCATCCTGGGTTGATTGATCTCCATCTCCATTTCTTGGTGGACTTTGGGATCCATTCTCCTTACTCTCGTTGTCTTCTAATCGTCGGAAAGAAAATAAGAATACAATCACCACACAATTCACTAACAACATACATACAACAACACGAACACTAAGGTAAGGATGTTGATCTAGGAAGTCTAGGGAGAGGTGTTTTAAAGATAATTGAGTTCCGATAGATGAGATTATTGAGTTTTGGTATTTAAGTAGGGTTCATTTATCCTCAAAATATCTCCTGCAAATCTTTCTTGACCCAAGGTCATAGACTACAAGTAGATATTTAGGACTAGGGTTTCAACAAAGTGGTTGCATGGGGTTTAAAGTCTTTTTCAATTACTTATGGACTTTCTAGTTTGCAAATAATTAGAGATCAAGTGTTAATCTACAAGTACAATCTATTAATCCTAGTTTACTTGGATTAGGGTTTATAGATTATGATTTAGAAATGCGGTCGATTCGAATTGGTTTCATATCATTTCCATTTATAGGTTTTATCTTATCATTTTACTAACTTAGCAATGCTTATTTAACCAATAGTAAATAGTAGTTGATTAAAATTATGATTAGGGTTTATAGATTATGATTTAGAAATGTGGTCGATTCGAATTGGTTTCATATCATTTCCATTTATAGGTTTTATCTTATCATTTTCCTAAGTTAGCAATGCTTATTTAACCAATAGTAAATAGTAGTTGATTAAAAAGTTTCAAAATTGAATTATAATTTCATAAACAGATAGATATTACTTTTTAAGAATTATGAGAGTTGGATTCAAATTAAATTGAATTTTCTTTGATTTCATATTAATTTTCTAGGGTTGAAAAGCTCATGTTTTGTTATTTTTGCTACAACCATTATGCAACTCTAATAGGGATAAAGACCACTTCTAATGTATAGCTAATGTTCTCAGGTTTCCAGGACATATTCAAATGCTAAATTTGGATTTCTAGATCTCTGGGAATTTAAATTCTAAAATAGGACCAGATTTAAAGTTTCTAATTCAATTTCTCTATTTATTTTTAAACTGGACTGGCAACGGGCTGCCAGCGGGAATACTAACGGGCCGGCCCAGCTAGGGTTTTCTAGGCGCACATGGAAGAAAAAAAATACCCGACAGGTGGGGCCCGGCAGTCAGGACTAACCGAAGCGGTACGCATCGGGTCTTCCTCCTCCCGATACAGGGACTCACCGCGGTGGTGCAGGGAGCAGGGCAGCGATGACGGGCAGCTTAAGGGAGGAAGAGCTCGATGACGCAGAGCAGAAAAGGTTGAGGATCGTCTCCTCATCCGCCTGGTACAAGCGGCAGCTCGGGAGGTGGCCGGTAACGCCGGGAAGAAGAGGCGCCCTGGAGCTCGTGGTAGCTCCGGCGAGGTCGAACCAGGGAAGGAGAGAGGCGGAGAGGTTGTCTGGGAGGTAGAGAGGAGTGGTGTAAGTCTGGGGGTGCTCGCAGCGGTCCTTTTATAGGCCGGAGAGGCCGGGCACGGGGGTGGCCAGAGGTGGGCGCAGGCGCGGTCTCCATCGAAGCTCCAGTGGCAGGGATGGTCGGGGGAGCATGGGCGGAGTCTGCGGGTGTCGAGGTGACGTCGGTGGCGCGCTGGCTTGGCCTGATGACGGCAGAAACAGCGGGGAGCAGTGGTGCCTGGCGGACGTGGTCGGGGCGACTTCTCCTCCACTCCGTCGGGACTCGGCGCGCAAAGGGCAGGGCATGGGCGGTGGATGTGTGAGGTGACAGAGACGTGGGCACGGACTCTCGCAGGAGATGGCGCACTGCTAAGCAATATTTGCAGCAAGTGGCCTGGCATGCCTCCCAGGTGTTTGACTAAATGCTCACAAGAAATAAACTTTCGAAATTTTGAGAATTTCCAATTGGGTGAGTCATAGTAGTAGATAGGGATACTGGATATAGTTTTGTTTGGTCTAGAGGTGTTAGTTTGGTATGAAATTAAAAGGGTATGGGAATGGTCTCAGCATAGGATTCAAAGTTTGGATGGATTTTAAATTGTTTTTGAAAATGTTTTGGGTTCCAAACTTTACAGTATTTCAGAGTTCATAACTTGTACTAGTTGATGGTTGAGAAAACCATGTTGGTTTAGTTTACAAGTTTCTTATTCCAGAGGTGCAAAGTAGGCTAGTCAATAATATCCTGCAGATCATTTTCTTAGGCTTTCTATTTAGGGTTTTGAAGTCTTTGCTATTTCTCTAGGTTTTTATTCTTTCCTTGGTGATTGTTTGACTTTAGTTACCTTAGGAGTTTTCTATAAGGTTTGGCATGCATTCATGCAAGCTTTAAATATGTAGAAAGCCATTTCAATTAATAAATATTTTATAAACAGAGGTTTCTTTTTGGACTTAAAAACTTAGCCAAGAAATCATTTGGGGGTTTGCAAAGTTTTTGAAAAATAAGTTTTCAAAATGTTGATTCCAATATTTTTGGACATATCAACTTGAGAACATGATAGTTTGAAAATAGATCTTTTTATTTCACTCTTTTATAACAAAGCTACTTTTCTTCTAATACGATTTTACTATCTTTTCGAATAATGGTTTTCAAAAAATTAGGCTCAAAGGATGGCATTTCAAACCTACCTCATATTCTTTTTATTTGAAGAAGGGGAGCAAATGCTCAAATTCACAAGTTTTAAAAAGACAATAGATTAATCTTGTATTCAAAATAAAAGTTTTGGTTGGCTCCAAAATTTGGTATTTTAATAAATCTATTTATTTCTATTTCCCAAAAATTTAGGTTGTTACAGTAGTCCAAGGTAGACTACTCACATATCACTCCGGAGGCGACCATGGTGATGAAGAAGGCCTCCAGCAGGGATTCCCCTCTCTGGCAGGGTGCCGGGAAGAGCTTCTGGACCCTCCCGATCTCGCGTCGACGACGGCGGCGGCTTGCAGTAGGTTTCGTGGAAAATTAATCGGGTCTTTAGGTTTTTCCCATCGAGGGGAATATATAGGCGGAAGGGTGGCGTCATAAGGTGGACCAGGCGGCCTCACCCCTTGGTGGCGCGGGCCAGGGCTAGGCCGCGCCACCCTAGTGTGTGGCCAGCCCCTGCCCCCCCTCCGTCTCATCTTTGGACTTCGCGACGCTTCTGGAAAAATAGCAGGTTCGGCTTTTGCTTCGTCCAATTCCGGGAATATTTCTTGTGTAGCTTTTCTAAAACACAAAAATGGCAGAAAACAGGGAACTGGCACTGTGGCGTCTCGTTAGTAGGTTAGTTCCGGAAAATGCATAAAAATACCACGAAGTGTTACAAAACACAAAGCAAATAGTGTATAAACAAGCATGGAACATCAAAAATTATAGATACGTTTGAGACGTATCAATAATGTTGATACATTTTAAATGAGACTACACTCAGCAATAATAATAACCAAACAGAATACACTCATTCCTCATGCTTGTACTGTCTTCCATCTCTGGTAACTTATGATCGAATCTTGACAGTGGAAAACTAACACCTGCAAAATTTGCAAAGTACTTGACAGTGGAAAACTAATATAACACCTGGAAATTAACACCAGACATGGCAGCAATGTTTTACATGGCAGCAAAGATATACACTTTACATGGCAGAAAAAAAGCACTAGAAGTTGGCAGCAATCTTATACATGGCATCAATCTTTTACATTGTAGTGATCTTATACATGGCAGCAATCTTATTTATGGCAGAAAAAAACACTAGAAGTATTGGTAGGTTAATGAAACTACCATGACCAGGTTTTTTAGAAACGCACAATCTACAAACACAGATTTTTTTAGATATATAAGGTAACCCATGTGGAGAGATAGAAACAGAGAAAGAGAAGACTGTTAAATAATACAACACTTTGGTTTTACTTGATAATGTAAAGAATTCATATACATTGCAACCGCTAGCAGCGAGCACACCCCAAACATTCACACTTCTTAGATAATTGAAGATGCATAAGTCCAGAAGAGATGCCTGGATGATCTACAAACATAGTAAATAAAAACTGAAATGTACTTCTTTTTTTTGCGTAAAAACTGAAATGTACTTGACAACCTATATTATATCGGTTATATAATCCCCATTATACTCATTCAGAGCTCCTTGAAAATTTATCCATGTAGTCAGAAAGGCACAAAACAAAGCACAAATACGCTGAGATGGTTACCAGATTCATAGCAACAGTTAGTTAGAAAGTGAAACAATGAAGATTACAAATTACTTAAACACTTCTATACAGCTAACCATTTTAGATTCACAAGATAACATGAATACCTAGAATGAAGTACAATTGGTCATGGATGAAGCAAAACGAACCTTTAGCTATATCTTAATTGCCTAGTTCTTAAACCAGAATTAATAACCTGAGAGAGAAAATTTGGATTTTTTTGCATTGCAATATCCTGAACAAGATAGCATGTGATTTATTGCAAGATAAGTTGCAAGCAACACTAGTCCTTCTCCAGCAAAGAAATAACTTGACCTTGCCGGTAGCAGCATGGTGGACAACAAATCTATTTTACCCAGTCAACCAATATATTATCTATATGCGCTTGTTTTGAAAATATAGGAATGCACCCAGTAATTAGCTCAAGAAGCAATACACTGAAAGCAAAGTCCGACTGGGATCGGTACTAGATGCAAAAGAAAGACACAATCCTGCACAGATTAGGGCAGATACGTACCGATGCCGGGAACCGAGATCGGTGTCGATGAGGAGCATCGGGAAGGACCGAGCCGGAGACGGGGAGAAGGCGACCGGGGCTCCTCTGCGAGGACGACGGCGACCGGGGATCCTCTGGGCGGCAACCGGGGCTCGTCTGCGGGGACGGCGCGCGGTGGGCCTTCTCTGCGAGGACGGCGCGCGATCGGCGGCGACCGGGGCTCCTCTGCGGGAACGGCGTGCGGTGGGCCAGGCTTCTCCTCTCCTTCGCGGCAGCGGCAGCGGTCGGTAGCCTGGCGCATTTGGTCGATCTGAATCGAGTAGGGGGGTAGAAGAAGGAGGCCTGGCGCACTTAACCCTAAACGCGGTTACGCGTAGCGCACGGATGATGGATGCGCTACGGGTAATATTACCCGTAGCGCACGGTGGAAGGATGCGCTACGCCTAATGGAGAGATACAGTTTAAAAGCAAACGAACCCGTGTAAGACACAAGCTCCTCTCTACCCTAGTGGCTTTGGCCAGCCAGCCTATTCAAACCCTGGAGTTCCTGGTTTGAGTCCTGGAACCCAAATTTTTTTATTTTATTTTTTAAATTAACTTTTTAGCATGTTATTATATTCTAATATATTATAATATATACCAAAAATACAAAAGTGATCGATAAATGATACAAAATATAAGTTACATGTCTAGTTTGGTCCAAAAATAGAAAAGTGATACATAATAATAATATGCCCACACACACGGTCAAGCTTGCTACCGTTTCACAATCTTTTGCCCTTCTTTGTCAATATTGAATAATTAAGCCCCGGAACCCCGAGACTTCTTCTCTTGAACGGTAGACCTTTAGGTTGGGTGGTCCGGCTTCTTCTTGTTGTGTATGGTTCATCGGCATCGCTTTCAACTTCCATCTTCGGGTCACTGTACATGTCAAAGTCTTGCTCGTTGGCGACTCCATCCATTTCGATGATGTTCCTTTTGCCTCTTCTCATGACAACCCGGGTAGGTTTTGGCGGGTCGGTAATGAAGAAGAATTGGTTCACTTGGCTTGCCAGTACCCATGGCTCATTTTTTGCAGTGACATTTGCACCTGCAGTCTTGGATTTGGCTTCGGGTATAACCATGGTGGTGAAATACCGGTCTTCTTTTACGACGTTTTTTTGGCCCATCTAACATGAAACATCGACACCTTCTCCCCAGCGTAGCTCAGCTCCCAGATCTCCTTGATCCTTCCGTAGTATCTTTGCTTGACGTCATCGGTGTAGGCTTCCATCGTTACCCCTGAGTTCTGGTAATCGCAATTACTGTCCTTTTCCTCAGTGTAAAATGTGTAGCCATTGATATCATATCCCTGATAGGTCATTAGGCAGTGTTCAGCGCCCTGTGACAAGGCAAATATGAGTTTTTCTTCCTCAGAAGATTGCATTGGTGGGGGGTTAGCTAGAATCTTGTCCTTGAACCAACGCGTGAAATTGGAGTTGTGCTCTTTGATTATTGCTCCTTCCGTCCTCTGCTCGCCCCTGTCACTATACTTATTCGCAATAAAGCTTTTGTGCTCTTCTACCCAAGGGTCGATCAGTTGCATGTGTTGTAGCGCGACTAGGTTTGCTCTATCAAAGTCGGCGCGTCGACCAGTGAAGTCGACATGCATTTCACGACGACCCTCGCGGTGACCCCATCCATCGATCCTGTCAAGGTGCTTGTTGATGGGCAGACCAACAGGGTTTTCGATGTTAAGATAATTTGTGGAGAAGGAGATGCACTCTTCGGTCAGGAAGTGTAGTGACCTCACCTTTTAAAGATGACAATCCCTGTGCTTTTCAGTGCTAGTCCCTAGATCAAACGCTAGCACACACAGTTTAAGATGTAATATCAAGAAACAAACATCATTTTATTACATCGCATGATCCAGAAATTATATAAAGAAACTTTACAATACTCGTAGCATAAAGCTATCAGAGTTTACAATGAAATCAAAATAGTATGGAGTCCTTCTTCATGTGCCACAGGCGAACATGCTGCGGATAGACTCGCAACCCTATCGTACCTTTCTTGTCGTCAAAATCTGCAACATGAAACGTTGCAGCCACAATGGGTCAATACATTTGAATTGTATTGGTAAGATGTCACTTTTTAGTGGACACAAATGGAGCCTAACACTTAAATGAATATTTGGCTAAGTGGATCTTTAGGCTAAGCTGCAGAAAAGCAATTGTTTATCCTACTTTTCAAAAGATCTCATTTTCTTTTTAAAGAACTATTGGACACACTGGAATCCACCAGTGCTCCTAGTTAATTATGCACACACAGGAATCCACCAGGTGCACATAATTATGATCACACAACAATCCCTTGTTAATCCCTCAAGTTTTAATTTAAGAAGTTTGGATGAGGAGATCCTTGAATAACTTCAAAATCATGTCGCTCAAAATTGTCCGTAACCGGGGACATGGCTAAGTACTTAGCTTTTAACCCTCTGCAGAGGTGGTGCACTTTTCCCACAAGACTCAGTCAGACCCTTTTGCCATGATGCTCATTTTGCTCAAATGGCCAAGTGAATACTAAGAAGAGAACTTTTAGAAGCAATCGCTCAGACCAACCCGGACGCATTCCATCCTACAATCACTATCACCTTCTTTCCGTCTGGCTGAGTTCTCGCAACTTAATTAGTCAAGACAGAGCCCATATGACTTGTGGTTGCACTGGAAGCTTCACGACTTAGAGATGACTCCGGTGTAACCACTCAACATTACTCCATCTTACCAATTCCACCCAGGTGTTTCATTAACTTAGTTGTTTTCTTAGTTTTTGCAAAACATAGTTTTCATACTTAACAAAAGAACATGTGGAATCCCAACCACAAATTCTATAGCACAACTAAGCAATCTACACTTACGGTGTTTCTTCTAACAGGTTAATCAGGGATATCCTAAATAGGAGATAGTAAGCATAATAATCTACACATGCATATTATTAAAAGAAAGGAAACACTATATGCATAGTAAAATCATTGGGAATTTTTATGAACAAGAGCGACACTTGGCTTAGAAATTTCTGAAGATCGTACTTCTCTTAATCAACACACGTAGCTCTCCGTATAACTATAAGATAGAAAACAACACAACATAAACACACCATTCAAGGCAACATAACCAAGAAAGACAAACAAGGATTTTTATTTGTTTTAGTTTAGTCTTCAATTGTCTTAGTGATAATTGGACAAAAGATGAAGTTGACTTGATATGGATGGAGAGATTGGTTAAGTCAAGGACTTCTAAAGATTGATGGGGGTTTTCTAAATTGCTAAGAGGTGTCAAACACTTAGTAAGAATAGCTTCAAGGAAAATTCTTAGGCTTGGTTTGAGAAGTTGGATGGATAAATTCTAAGTCATGAGGTTTATCACTTTCATCTTCTTGACTTGGGCTCTCTTCTCTTCATCTTCTTGTTTTTCTTCATCTCCTTGTCTTCTCTTCAACTTCTTGTTTTGCCTTCAACTCCTTGTCTTCTCTTCAACTTCTTGTTTTTCCTTCAACTCCTTGCCTTCTCTTCAATTTCTTCTCCAAGGTCTTGATATGTGAAAACTTCTATGCCATAGTGTTGGATGGGGTAGTCAAAACACTTAGAAGAATTTGGATGAGATGGAGTTGATAGTTTTGCACTTGGGTAAGGATAGAGAGTAGATTTTCCACTAAGTCATGGTAGAGTGGTATGGTTATTAGGACTTGGATATTTCACACCATTTGTAGAGTGGGACAATAGTCAAATAGCACAGAGTGCATAATAAGAATTGGGACTTGATATTTTCAAGGTGCTCAGAAATACAACTATTGCTTGCAAAAGGATGAACTAATAGAGTTGGCTTTTGAATAAGTGTAAAAAGTGTGTGAAGTGTTCTGGTGGTTTTTCATTATCAAGGTAAGTAATTTCTCAAAAGGAATTATGCCCAAGATATTTATAGAATTAAATCTAGAGAGAAAATACTCAAATCCTCATTTGAATACTTGATAAAATTGGTTCAAGTAATTTGTGTAGTGGTTCTACTAGACAGAGGATAACAATATGATCCATTTGCAAAAAGAATCAACTGAAAAGGATTTATAGAATTTGAACTACATCAAAAACACTCAAACTCACATATTTAAATTTGAATGTTTTCAACTAGTTCAAAAGACAAATTTTATTTCATAATTGTGTTCTACACAATTTTAGGAGTTCAGGGATATATTATTTGCTAATTTTGGATAGATAGAACAAAAGATATGATTTTTCAAAGTTTTAGTTCTTTTCTGGCTATTTTAAAATAAACAGAACCTAATCCTAACGTGGCGGTGATGTGGCGACCTCTGATTTGCTGATACCGCTTCGGTCATGGAACAGATTAGAACCATCAGATCTAAGTGATGATGGATGGACTAGATCTAAACATACCCCTTCGCGTAAGTGATCTAACCTAGCCCGTCAGATCTAGATCCAACGGACGAAAGAGAGGGGAGAGGCTCACCACAGGGGGGGTTAGGGTTCCAGCGGTTTTTGGCGAGGCAGCGGTCAAAGATGAATGGTGATGATGTTCCGGCGGCTTTTGGAGGCGATGGAGATGTGTATGAGCTTCGTTACGACGAGGGGAGCATGATGGTGTCCACGGTGTCGTTGTTCTCTTCCTGAAATGTCGCGGAGAGCAGGCTGGAGTTAGGGACCCATCGGTGAGGTCGTGGGCGCGGGCTTGCACAACATCTACAGGAAGAGATAGGGGACGACGACCTTACTAGGAGATTGGGAGCGTCGAGGCGGGCATGGTGTCGAGATCGGCGAGGTCGAGGTGGTCGGTCGGCTTGGCGATGGCTCGCCGGAGTTCGTGCGTCAGACGGTGGGATCCAGTCAAGGTCGGTTTCGACGATCTAGGCCACGGTAGGTCAGGCAAGTTTGTCAGGGAGATGCGCAAGGCAAAAATAAGATAAGATAAACAAGAGGGGGAAGTCGGGGTAGTCTGTGCTCACCGGAATCTTCGTCGGAGTGTGGCGGCAGAGGCGGATCTCGACGAGGAAATTCGTCGGCTTGGCAACGTATTTGAGAGAGAAAGGAGAGGGGAAACGGAGAGGGGATAGAGTTGCTTAAATAGGTAATGACGGGGAGTCGAATTAGGACGGAGATGGGGCGAATTGAAGCGAGGAATCACGCGGTCTCCGGGCGAGATTTTTGGACGGAGGTTGATGACGATGTCGTGTCCTGGCAGGTGGGGCCTGCAATTCAGCGAGGGGAAGGGGGAAACGGCGTACCGGTTCAGGGTTCCTCTAAATGGGCAGTGGGCCAAAACTCAGGTAGGTCCAGATTGTTTCCCCCGGGGCCTTTTCATATCTTTTTCTTCTTTCCTTCTTTTTCTGTTTTCTATTTCTTTCATAACTATTTCAATTTGGTTCCAAAATGATTCAAACCAATCTGTAAATTTTTCTAAAAATTCAAAGCAACAAATTAGGACAGTAATGAACATGTTTTCATAAGTAAACAAGATTTTTAATAAAACTTTATAAATTTGACCTATGGGGCTTTATTGCATAGGGTCAAATAGAATTTGGGTTTTCAAAAAAATTCCTTTTAAAATCAGAGAATAAACTCTAATATTTGAACTTTATTTTAAACATACTTTTGGAATGCAAACTTTATTTGATATAAATCCTTTTGTAAGTATTTCCTTTGCAAATGAGTTTGCATAGGTTTTGGGTAAATGCAAATTAATATTTTGAGATTCTATTTTCTCAAAATAGTTCTTCAAGGAATAATAGAAAGTTTGAAATAGTTTTCCTAATAAAGCTTTTAAATAAATCAAAAAGTTTTAATTCCCTGTGCAATTTCAATCAATACAAACATACATGGTTCCTATTTTTATTCATTTCACATTACAAAATTTTGGGATGTGACAGGGAGCCCTTGGCTATGCTTCTATCGAGACGTGATCTATTGCGAACGTATCCTTTGATGACACCATTCATCCTTTTGAACGGCATCATGCTGTGCAGGAACATCGGCCCGAGTTGGACGATATCCTCCACGATATGGACCAGCAGATGTACCATAATGTCAAAGTATGCGGACGGGAAGTACATCTCGAGATCGCATAGAATCACCATGATCTCTTCCTGTAGCATGTCAAGTTTCCTCACGCTAATTGACTTCCGAGAGATGACGTCAAAAAAGTTGCAGAGGCCAAACAACGTTTGGCGGACATGCTCGTCCATTATTCCTTGGATTGCAACCGGAAGTATCTGCATCATTAGCACGTGACAGTCATGAGACTTCATCCCGCTGAACTTCTTTGCTTTGTCTAGGTATCTACTTATCTTGCCCGAGTAACCGTAAGGAACTTTGACTCCTAGGAGGCAGTTGAAAAACTGCTCGATCTCCTGAGGACTTAGAGTGAAGCACAAAGAGGGGCAGTGATAGTCGTTCCTCATGGTTCTTTTTCCCTTGCGACAACCTTCGGTCTCCTCATCATCATCGTCATCATCATATCGTCCTAAGTGAAGGTCTTCCCCGATCTTCATAAATTCCAAGTCGTGCCTTGCTTTCGGTCCATCTTTGGTCCTATCAGGCATGTTGAGAAGGGTGCCAAGCAGACTCTCACACATGTTTTTGGTGATATGCGTGACATCAAGGCTATGGGGCATGCGGAGGATCTTCCAGTAAGGCAGATCCCAGAAAAAAGACCTCCTTTTCTTTACCTTCAGGAGCGGCTTGGGCGCCTTTCGCTTCTTTCCTGGTGCAGGACACTCTGGCCAACTTGTCAACAACTCATCGATTTCCTCGCCGCTCCTTAGACATGGGGCATCTCGGAGCTCAAGTTTACCATTGAACAGATCTTTGCGTTTTCTCCATGGGTCATCCTTGCGAAGCCACCTTCAATGCCCAAGGAACACGGTTTTCGAAGAACCGGGATCTTTCTGTAGCTGGTGATATGTTGTGTCATCCATGCACCGAATACAGGCATAATATCCGTGGACCACCTGCCCCGAGACATATCCGCAACCGAGATAGTCATGCACCGTCGTGACCAACGTGGCTCTCATAGGAAAATAATCTTGTGCGACGGTGTCCCACGTATTGGGTGGTGTGTCCCATAACATGGCTAGTTCCTCTGTCAACAGACCGAGATATAGTTGGATATCATTTCCCGGTTGTTTCGGACCTTGAATTAGCATAGTCATTTGTATGTACCTCCTCTTCATGCACAGCCAGGGGGTAGGTTGTACATCCATACAAATATGGGCCAGGTGCTATGGGTGCTGCTCTGGCTGCCAAACGTATTGAGTCCATCGGTGCTCACACCCAGCCTGACGTTCCTTGGATCGTTCCCAAATTCTGGGCACTCGATGTCCAATGCCTTCCACTGGCTAGCATCTGAAGGGTGTCTCGGTATCATGTCCTCATGATCATCATCGTCATCATCTTTTGGCTTCTTCCTTTCCATGTGCCAACGCATAAGCTTTGCTTCCTTAGGGTCTGCGAAATATCGCTGTAGGCAAGGAGTGATCGGAAAGTATCATACCACTTTTCAAGGAGCTTTCTTCCCACTCTTGCATCGAGATGCGCCGCACACCGGACATGTGTTTCTCTCCGCATCTTCTCCCCGATAAATCATGCAATCATTAATGCAAGCATGGTATCTCACGTGCGGTAAATCAATAGGGCACATGATTTTCTTGGCCTCCTCGATACTAGTTGGAAAGTTGTTCCCCTCGGGAAGATGCTCCTCCCAGAATGCCATGTTTTTGTCAAAGCTTTTGTTGGTCCATTTGTGTCGTGCCTTCATCTGCAGAGCCCTGAGCGTGACGTCCAAACGTGTATCCCCGGGCCTGCATCCTGCATACAATGGAGTAACCGCGTCCTTCTCTAGGCTCGCCAGCTTGGATTTCTCTCTAGCGGCATCCCACGCGTTGCTCGTCTGCTTGGAAGCAGTGCTTGAACGTAAGGGATCTGCACCCAGCTACCTAACGATGTTCCATCTGCTCCGGCATCTTGATCTTCTTCACCATGTCCAGCATCTTGATCTTCTTCATCTTGTCCGGCATCTTGACCATGTCCGGCATCTGGATCTTCCCCACAATATCCGGCATCTTATCCGCCTTCATCATGTCTGGGAAAATCTTTGTCGCCACCATGCCCTTCAACATCATTTCCCGTCACCGCTCCATGGACGTTATCATCATCTTCATCACTTATCCACTGAGTGTAGCCATCCATGAAACCGCGAGAGAGTAGGTGGCTCTGCAGTTGTCCAGAATAAGGGTCGACATGGCACTTCAGTTTGCATCTGTGACATGGACATTTTATCTCTGTCTGGTTATTTTGAATCATGTCGTGCATCGCGGATTTCATATATCTTGCCATGTTGCCTTCATTAATCGATCGGACCATGGTCGCCTGGTATACATATATATAGAGCAAGAGAATATCTTAGAACCGGCTAAATACACACATAGTCGTCCAAAAATTTCGGCATGACCTTGCCTAAAAATGGACCTATGCGTGGTGCCAAAATATGCCGAAATGGAAGTGAATCAATATTTCGGCAATACAACATTGGCACCATCGGCAAATCATCATATTTGGATCCAAACAAATTAGAATTTCATAAACATATGCAAGCAAATGCATATATATATATATATATACACAAACATGTTCCGATGCCACACAAGCATGCATACATACAAACAACGATGACACACCTACAAGCATACCCGTAGGGCATACAAACACTGATGCCACACAATCTTAAGCATGGATGTCCTCATATTACTCACCTATTATAGACGATACCGCGACATGAGAGAACGAGAGAGTGTGTGGACGAGAGAGTAATAAAGTGATATCTAAAGGTTAGGAGACATTACACTCACATATCTACCAACCAAAGTAGCTTTAATAAGCTAAAATAGATGGAAGAATGATGAAAATAGGTTGGGGAGTAGGAGGAGGACGACCAGATCTGGTGCTGAATGGAGGGGTGATAGTGCGGTGTTGATGTAGATGACCGACCACTTGGGAACCCCAAGAGAAGGTGTGATGAGCATAGCAGCAAGTCTTCCCTCAGTTGTGAAACCAAGGTATATCGAACTAGTAGGAGAAAGCCAAACTTCAGAAGGTGATGCTTGCTAGCTTTGCGACACTCCGGACAAGGGTGCCAAATAAACTGCTTGTCGGCGTGTAGCTTTTCACCTGCAACAACGTGAAACCTGCACACAACACAACCAAGAACTTTGCTCCCAACTTACGATGAGGTTGTAGATCTCACCGGTTTGCTGTAAACAAAGGATTGAGCATATCGAGTGGTAAAAGGATAATAGTATGCAAGAAAGTAAACAGTGCGAGTAAAAGTAAAACGGTGTAACAATGTAAAGGAAATTGGACCAGGGCCCACAATTCACTAGTGGCGTCTCTCCATAAGATAAATAATAACATGCTGGGTAAACAAATTACAGTTGGGCAATTGATAGAGTAAAGATAACGTACATACATCACGAGGATCACTATGAGGTTCACTATGGGCATTACGACAAAATACATAGACCGCCATCCAACTGCATCTATGACTAAAAATCCACTCGTGGGGAGTCGTCCGAGTACCCCTTGAGTATTAAGTTGCGAACAACAGATAATTGCATTAAGCAAAGTGCGTAATGTAAACAAAGCAAATGTCCATGGACACAAGAATGTTGTTTTCTCCCTAGTGGCAACAGCACATCTACAACCTTAGAGGTTTCTGTCACTCTCCCAGATTAAATAGAGGCATGAACCCAACTATCGAGCATAAATACTCCCTCTTGGAGTTACTAGCATCTACTCGGCCAAGATAGCTACTGGCAACGGAAAGCATGCAAGATCATAAACAACATAGAGATAACATAAGATATATAATTCAGCACATCAACTTGACATAGTACCAATACTCATCGGATCTCAACAAACACAACATGTATGATTATATAAAGATGATCTTGATCATGTAGGGCAGCTCACAAGATCTAAACATGAAGCACATGGTGGAGAAGACAACCATCTAGCTACTGCTATGGACTCGTAGTCTAAGGTAGACTACTCACACATCACTCTGGAGGCGACCATGGTGGTGGAGAAGGCCTCCGGCAGGGATTCCTCTCTCCGGCAGGGTGCCGAGAAGATCTCCTGGATCCTCCCGATCTCGTTTTGACGAAGACGGCGGCTTGCTATATGTTTTGAGGAAAAGCGATCCGTCCCTTAGGTTTTTCCCATCGAGGGGACTTTATAGGCGAAGGGGCATCGTCAGGAGGTGGACCAGGTGGTCTCACCACAGGTGGGCGCGGCCAGGGGCTAGGCCGCGCCCCCTGGTGGTGAGGCTGGCCCCTGGCCCCCCTCCGTCTCATCTTCGGTCTTCACGAAGCTTCGGTAAAAATAGGAGGTTCGGCTTTTGTTTCGTCCAATTCTGAGAATATTTCCTGTGTGACTTTTCTGAAACACAAAAATAGCAGAAAACAGGGAACTATCACTGTGGCATCTTGGTAATAGGTTAGTTCCAGAAAATGCATAAAAACACCACGAAGTGTAACAAAACTCAAAGCAAATGGTGTAAGAACAAGCATGGATGATATGGATCAACGTGATCCCAAGGGGTTTTAGGCCCAATCTTTCACGGCGATCGATAGAATCAGCAAGATAGTGATACGTCTCAAACGTATCCATAATTTTTGATGCTCCATGCTTGTTTTTACACCATTTGCTTAGTGTTTCGTTACACTTCATGGCACTTTTATGCATTTTCTGGAACTAACCTATTAACAAGTCGCCACAGTGCCAGTTCCCTGTTTTCTGCTGTTTTTGTGTTTCAGAAAAGTTACACAGGAAATATTCTCGGAATTGGACGAAACCAAAGCCAGTCGCCCAGAATTTCACAGAAGCTTCCAAAGATCCGAAGAGGAGACGGAGTGGGGCCACGAGGGCCCCACACAACAGGGCGGCGCGGCCCAGGCGTAGGCCGCGCCCCCTATGTGTGAGGGAGCCTCAGGCCACTCCTGACGTTGCCCCTTCGCCTATAAAGACCCCCCGATGGGAAAAACCTAAATACCCGATCACTTTTCTAGAACACATCGCGATCCGCCGCCGCCATCGACCCGAAGATCGGGAGGGTCCAGAAGCTCTTCCCGGCACCTTGCCGGAGAGGGGAATCGCCACCGGAGGTCTTCTTCATCGCCATGCTTGCCTCCGGAGTGATGAGTGAGTAGTCTACCTTGGACTATGGGTCCATAGCAGTAGCTAGATGGTTGTCTTCTCCACCATGTGCTTCATGTTTAGATCTCATGAGCTGTCTTACATGATTGAGATCACCGTTATGTAATTCTACATGTTTGGTTTGTTGGGATCCGATGAATATTGGTGTTATGCTTGAGTTGAAGTACTGAAATTTATCTTATGTTATCTTTATGTTGTTTATGATCTTGCATGCTCTCCGTTGTTAGTAGCTATCTTGGCCAAGTAGTTGCTAGTGACTCCAAGAGGGGGTATTTATGCTCGATAGTGGGTTCATGCCTCTATTTAATCTGGGGGAGTGATAGAAACCTCTAAGGTTGTAGATATGCTGTTGCTACTAGGGGGAAAACAACATTCATATGCTCGAGGGTATATGCTTTGTTTACATTACACACTTTGCTTAATGCAATTATCTGTTGTTCGCAACTTAATACTTGTGGAGTTCTCGGATTGATTCGCCACAAGTGGATTATTAGTCATAGATGCAGTTGGATGGCAGTCTATGTATTTTGTTGTAATGCCCAGAGTAAATCTCATAGTGATCCTCTCATCATATGCACGTTGTCTTTATTCTATCAATTGCCCAACTGTAATTTGTTTATCCAGCATGTATTATTTTATCTTATGGAGAGACACCACTAGTGAACTGTGGACCCCGGTCATATTTCCTTTATATTGCTATCACCTATTTACTTTACTCGCACTGTTTACTTTACTCGCATACTATTATCACTTTCCACTCGATACGCTCATACCCTTTGTTTCAAGCAAACCGGTGAGATTGACAACCTCATCGTAAGTTGGGAGCAAAGTATTTGGTTGTGTTGTGTGCAGGTTCCACGTTGCTACTGGTTGAAGACGCGCTAACAAGTTATCATTAACGGTGCCCTTGTTAGAGCATCACGCAGCTAGTGAGCATGACCTTCAATCGTTTGTCTCTCTCCTACTGGATTGACTACCTTGGTTTCATAACTGAGGGAAAACTTGCTGCTATATTCATCAAAACCTTCTCTTGGGGTTTTCCAACTGGCCGGTCATTTATACTTCATCAACTCGTCCCCATCAAGTTTTCTGGCGCCGTTGCTGGGGAGGAAGAAGACTTCTACAAGGGGAGTTTTTGCACGCACATCCTTTACTTTGTTTTAAGTTTTGCTTTACTTTATTTTTACTTGCATCGTTTTATCAAAAACCCAAAAAATTTAGAATCCTTTGTAGTTGTTTTTACTTGTCTGCTTTTAGTTTGCTAAAATGGCTAATCCTGAAAACACCAAGTTGTGTGATTTTACTAGCACTAATAATAGTGATTTTATCTGCACTCCTATTGCGCCACCTGCTCCTGCTGCAAACTTTTATGAGATTAAGCCTGCTTTATTGAACCTTGTTATAAAAGAGCAATTTTCTGGTGCTAGTACTGATGATGCTGCAGCTCATCTCAACAATTTTGTTGAGCTATGTGAGATGCAGAAATATAAGGATGTTGAAAGTGATATTATTAAGCTTAAGTTGTTTCCTTTTTCTTTGAGAGGAAAAGCTAAGGATTGGTTGCTGTCTTTGCCTAAAAATAGTATTGATTCATGGACTAAGTGTAAGGATGCTTTTATTGGTAGATACTATCCTCCTGCTAAGATTATAGCTTTGCGTAGCAATATTATGAAGTTTAGTCAGTTTGATAATGAACATGTTGCTCAAGCTTGGGAAAGAATGAAATCTATGATAAAGAATTGTCCCACTCATGGACTGACTACTTGGATGATTGTTCAAACTTTTTATGTAGGACTGAATTTTTCTTTGAGGAACCTACTTGATTCAGCTGCTGGAGGAACTTTTATGTCCCTTACCTTGGGCGCCGCAACCAAACTACTCAACAACATGATGGTAAATTACTCAGAATGGCACACCGAGAGAGCTCCACAAGGTAAGAAGGTAAATTCTGTCGAGGAAACCTCTTCCTTGAGTGATAAGATTGATGCTATTATGGCTATGCTTGCTAATGATAGGACTCATGTAGATCCTAATAATGTTCCTTTAGCCTCTTTGGTTGCTCAAGAAGAGCATGTTGATGTAGACTTCATTAGAAACAATAATTTTAACAACAATGCTTATAGGAACAATTTTGCTAGTAACAATTATAGGTCGTATCCTTCTACCAATGGTAATGGTTATGGTAACTCTTATGGTAATTCCTCCAACAACACTAGGGCCGCGCCCTCCGAGCTTGAGGTAATGCTCAAGGACTTCATCGGTAAGCAAACTGCTTTTAACAAGTCTGTTGAGGAAAAGTTAGGCAAAATTGATATTCTTGCTTCTAAAGTTGATAGCCTTGCTCATGATGTTGAACTTCTGAAATTAAAAGTGTTGCCTAATGATGTGAAAGAGAATAATGTTTTTGCTACTGCTAATACTATTCAAGTTAGAATTGATGAAAATGTTAGATTGTTAGCAGAATTGCATGCTAGATGGGAAAGAGAGGATGAGATTGCTAGGAATATGAAAGTTTGTACTATTACTACCACTAATGATGTTGTTCCTAATGCTAGCAATCCTCTTACTTTGATTGGTGTAGAGAAAACTCCCACTCCTTGTGTTAAAAAGCCTAAAACTGCAAAAACTTTTTCTCAAAAGAGTGCTGAAATTTTTCAGAGTGTAGGAGATGATAGCTCTATTTCCTTTAATGATTTTGATGTTGATGGCTGCAATATATCTGAAGTTATTTTGTTCTTGCAAAAGCTTGCTTTGACTCCCAATGCTAGTTCTTTAAATATTGCTTTTACTAAGCATATTACCAATGCTCTTATGAAAATTAGGGATGCAAAGTTGAAGTAAAAAGCTTCTATTCCCAAGAAGTTAGAAGATGGTTGGGAACCCATCATTTATATGCATGTTAATGGTTTCGATTGCCATGCTTTATGTGATCTAGGTGCTAGTATTTCTATTATGCCTAGAAAGATTTATGATATGCTTGATTTACCACCGCTTGAAAAGTGTTATTATGATGTTCCTATTGCTGATGTTGCTAAGAAGAAACCTTTGGGAAGAATTAATGATGTTCTTATTGTGGTTAACAATAACCTTGTTCCCATTGATTTTCTTGTCATGGATGTTGAATGCAATGCTTCATGTCCTATTATTTTGGGAAGACATTTTCTTCGAACTGTAGGTGCCATCATTGATATGAGGGAAGGCACCATCAAATATCAATTTCCACTTAAGAAAGGTATAGAACACTTCCCTAGAAAGAGAAAGAAATTAGTTTTTGACTCTATTCTTAGAGCAAATTATGAGCTTGATGCTTCATCACTTGATGTTACTTGATTCGCAACTTTCTGCGCCTAGCTCAAAGGCGTTAAAGAAAAGCACTCTTGGGAGATAACCCAATGTTTTTACTTTCAGTTCTTTTTCTTTTATTTGAGTCTTGAAAGTTATTACTACTGTAATAACATCTCCTTATCCTTTTTATTTCGTTGTTGTGCCAAGAGAAGCCTCTAATTTGAGTAAGGTAAGATTTGGGGATGTTGCTGTCCTGAAACTGTTTTCGGTGCTGCACCATAAAAATTCGTAAAAATTCTCTGTATATCTTTTGGACCTGCGATTTCTTGTGCATATGACCCAGGTTATATCAAAACTTTCATTAGGTGAACACTTTTTGATTTGAGCAACAGAAAACCCTCTAAAAATTCTACCTTTGTCAGCTGTTCTGTTTTGACAGATTTCTGCCAATATTTGTGTTTGCCGCTTTATCGCTTTCTTTTTGAGTTCTTTTGATCATGGAACTTTTGGGGAAGTTGCTACAGTAGTATATGCTTTATATGTGGTGATTTTAGGTTGAAACCTGAAGCAAAAAGGGTTGATAATATGTTATGCTTACACTAATGTTGCTAATAGATGTGTGTTTAGTTTTGTATGAAGTTTTCAAGTGTAGGGATCGGAGAGTGATGAGATGAGTTGAAGAATGGACAAAAGATCAAGCTTGGGGATGCCCATGCATCACCCCAAGAAATATCCAAGAAGTACAAGCGTCAAAGCTTGGGGATGCCCCCGAGGCACCCCTTCTTCATCGGCAAAAATCAGGTCACCTTTCAAGACACTATATTTTTATTGCTTCATGCATTATGCATTTTTCTTGGAGCGTCAGTTGTTTTTAGTTTTCAGTTTAGTTTAATTTTGTTTTCTGCAATAAATGGTTGGACCCCAACAAGTTTCTTTTGGAGAAGTTGCCTTGCTTTTCATTTGCCAAGAACACTCCGTTTTTCACTCTATTCGTTTCAACGAGTGTTCTTCTTTTTCTAGAACTGCGTTTAGCTTTCGATTTTCGCCTTGATTTGTGTTCAGATCTTGTTATATCTTTTCATCAAGGTGTATTTTTGCCTCTGGTCTATATTGGTTTTCATCAAAAGAGGTGTTTATAAAAAGTTTGAATGGTGTTAGAAAAGAGAAAAAGCTTTATGCAAAAAAGTGGTACAAGAAGGAGCTTGTGTAGACTGCGGCCTAGGCTTTTGCATGTCGTGTTTGATGTCTTTTTGATAGCATGCTTAGTGGTTTTGCTGTAGCATGACTTGTCTCAAATAACTAAGATTGCTTAATGATCCTTTGAAAGAATCATGCATTGTTTTTATCGTTTGGAAGCATTATTTTGGTTTTCTCCTTGATGCTTTATTTGGGTTGACTTGGCGCATGCTCACACATGTTAGACTCTTACAAAGTCGCCAATAGCCTCTATGATCATTTAGTTTTTGACTTTTGATGCCATCTTATGCTTCTTTTAATGTCGCTTTGTCGCTTTGCATGATTATGGCCGTTATTGCTCTCTTAGTTGGTCGCTCCCAGTCTTTTGCTAGCCCTCGCCTTGTACTGTGTATGAGCTCTACTCATGCATCCAACTCCTAAAAAACCAAGTTTGCCAAAGTTTCCACCATACATACCTATTAGCAATTTGCTATTCCAAAGTAAATTTGACTTACTTTTATCTACTCTTCAAATTAAACTCTTACCAGTGTTATGCGAAAATTGGTCAGTAAAGCTCTCACGAACCGGAAGGCACACTTTACTTTTTCTCGTTCTTAAAAATTTGACATTGTGGTCTCTTATGTTGAGTTGTTATGCTTGCAAGTTGTAAGTTGGAGACTAGCTCAGCCATGCCGTCATGGGGCAAGCTTTCAACATTGCACTTCTTATTTGAGTTGATATCGTGATCTTTTGTTTATGGATACTCGCGGTGTGAAATGAATTGGGAATCTTGCGGGATCATGGAGTTTGTATATGTGTTAGAGAAACACCTGGGCCGCCAATCTAAGCCATGCATAATTCATGGTGGAAATTTGCAGCATGCCCATAGTGGACATTCGACGACGCATCTCAAAATAAAAAGCTATACAAATGGTAAATAAAAGAGATGTCAAGGTGTTCATTGTCTGCTTGTCCTGTCATTTTGATGTGGGCTTGTTCCATGTCATCGGGCACGGAGGTACCACGGTGGCGATTCTCGATGATACGTGTATACTTACAATGACAAGAGCTTGCTTGGGACTCTAAGTAAAGTAGCATGAGGTTTGGGTACTCGTATTCACGGGAAACGAGGTTTTCAACTTATGATTTGTCAAGCATATGTAGCATAAGTGTTCTCGCATTAACTTTAATCATTCAAGATGCTTATGATGGGGGCAATGAGAGCTCAAAGCCAGTAAGTACCATAATTTTTGAAGGTTATAAAACTTGCAATCACTGCTTCCCTCTGCGAAGGGCCTTTCTTTTACTTTTATGTTGAGTCACCACCTTCTATCTTTATGCACCATTAAGAGAGCATAGTTGTCATTCTTAGTATAATGTGCATTGTCCCAAAGTTTTCATTGATTGATTCATGATCATGGTTTCACTTGTTCTTAAATTATTTGTATCTAGTCGCCCTCTTAAACTTGAAGGTGTCCTATGCATTTATGTTTTGCTCTCTCTCATTAAGGACAAGCTGAAAACCATTTGTATGTTTTTCCTTATGATTTGAACACACGTTTGACTTTCATTGTTTCATTTTCATGATCTTTTGTTTGTGTTCATTTTCATGTTTATAACATGGTTGCTAAGTTTCTTCTATCAAGATTATGTCTTTCATGCCCATATTTTAAGTTCTTTTGATCCCAGCTCACAATGCTTACATATATGATTAAGATTGTGTAGGTGCATGTCACCTCAAAAATTATTTCTTTTGTTATCACTTACCTACTCGAGGACGAGCAGGAGTTTAGCTTGGGGATGCTGATACGTCTCAAATGTATCCATAATTTTTGATGCTCCATGCTTGTTTTTACACCATTTCCTTAGTGTTTCGTTACACTTCGTGGCACTTTTATGCATTTTCCGGAACTAACCTATTAAGAAGTCGCCACAGTGCCAGTTCCCTGTTTTCTGCTGTTTTTGTGTTTCAGAAAAGTTATACAGGAAATATTCTCGAAATTGGACAAAACCAAAGCCAGTTGCCCAGAATTTCATAGAAGCTTCCAGAGATCCGAAGAGGAGACGGAGTGGGGCCACGAGGGCCCCATACAACAGGGCAGCGCAGCCCAGGGGTAGGCCGCGCCCCCTATGTGTGAGGGAGCCTCAGGCCACTCCTGACGTTGCCCCTTCGCCTATAAAGACCCCCCGACAGGAAAAACCTAAATATCCGATCACTTTTCCAGAACACATCGCGATCCACCGCCGCCGTCGACCCGAATATCGGGAGGGTCCAGAAGCTCTTTCCGGCACCCTACCGGAGAGGGGAATCGCCACTGGAGGTCTTCTTCGTCGCCATGCTTGCCTCCAGAGCGATGAGTGAGTAGTCTACCTTGGACTATGGGTCTATAGCAGTAGCTAGATGGTTGTCTTCTCCACCATGTGCTTCATGTTTAGATCTCATGAGCTTCCTTACATGATTGAGATCACCGTTATGTAATTCTACATGTTTGGTTTGTTGGGATCCGATGAATATTGGTGTTATGCTTGAGTTGAAGTACTGAAATTTATCTTATGTTATCTCTATGTTGTTTATGATCTTGCATGCTCTCCGTTGTTAGTAGCTATCTTGGCCAAGTAGTTGCTAGTGACTCCAAGAGGGGGTATTTATGCTCGATAGTGGGTTCATGCCTCTATTTAATCTGGGGGAGTGACAGAAACCTCTAAGGTTGTAGATGTGCTGTTGCTACTAGGGGAAAACAACATTCATATGCTCGAGGGTATATGCTTTGTTTACATTACACACTTTGCTTAATGCAATTATCTGTTGTTCGCAACTTAATACTTGTGGAGTTCTCGGATTGATTCGCCACAAGTGGATTATTAGTCATAGATGCAGTTGGATGGCTGTCTATGTATTTTGTTGTAATGCCCAGAGTAAATCTCATAGTGATCCTCTCATCATATGCACGTTGTCTTTATTCTATCAATTGCCCAACTGTAATTTGTTTATCCAGCATGTATTATTTTATCTTATGGAGAGACACCACTAGTGAACTGTGGACCCCGGTCCTATTTCCTTTATATTGCTATCACCTGTTTACTTTACTCACATACTATTATCACTTTCCACTCGATACGCTCATACCCTTTGTTTCAAGCAAACCGGTGAGATTGACAACCTCATCGTAAGTTGGGAGCAAAATATTTGGTTGTGTTGTGTGCAGGTTCCACGTTGCTACTGGTTGAAGACGCGCTAACAAGTTATCGTTAACGGCGCCCTTGTTAGAGCATCACGCAGCTAGTGGGCATCACCTTCAGTCGTTTGTCTCTCTCCTACTGGATTGACTACCTTGGTTTCATAACTGAGGGAAAACTTGCTGCTATATTCATCAAAACCTTCTCTTGGGGTTTTCCAACTGACCGGTCATTTATACTTCATCAACTCGGCCCCATCAGATAGCAAAAGAGAACTCAATCCGAAATAGATCAAACTGATCTCTCTTCAATTCCTCGCGTTAAAACTGACCGAAATCAATTCCCATGCATGGCATAACATCAGATCTCAAAGATCTGCAATCAAACACACTGATATGTGCCCCCAAACATTGGGACTTTTCTGGTCTCTTTCTTAGCTCGAAAATAACAAGTCTACCATACCATGGTGGCTGCCATAACCCTATATGGGGTGATTCTCAACGCTACTTTGGCCGGGCTAGGCCCCATACCAAACTAAAAGCCCAAATGGCCAAAACACACTTGATTTTGGATAGGCCCAAAACCATCACACACAAATAAAACCAAACTGAAAATAAAAACATGACACAAACTTAATGAAAATTGAACACCTAAATATCTTTGGCCGCAGCCCCTTGGCGAAAATGAAACATCATCGGAGGTGTCCGAAAATTGGGCTTCACGGCATCTTCAGGAGGCACTTCAAAGCAGAATTGTCCAAGCTTCAGAACATAAGGAGGTGGGAAAATATTAGGAGTAGTAGCTATGCTCCCCTTATCATCCCCCCAACTTTAAAGGAAACCATCCTCGATTTCGCCTTCATGTGTTGGACCTTCTTCTGGGAAGCAAACACGTCCACTTTGATATCCTTATCGAGCATAGGCTGCAACACATGACGCTTCCCCTTATGCCACAAGGAATAAACATTGGACCTGCCTTCATGAGTGGAACGCCTATCAAATTGCCACGGTCGTCCTAGCAGCACATGACATGCATCCATAGGCAAAACATCGCAGACCATTGTGTCCTCATAATTACCTACTGAAAATTTCAGGCGCACCTTATGTGTGACTTTCAGCTTCCCTGAATTATACAACCACTCAACACAATGTGGCTGCGGGTGCTTCCATGTAGGCAATGATAGAGAATCCACCAAACTCTTGCTAACAACATTTCTGTAGCTGCCACCATCAATAATCAGTTTGCAAGTGGTGTCGTCAAGATGCATTGGGTCTGAAATATATTCCAGCGCTGCCCTTGGTCGGGTATGCGTTCTTCTGGTACGCGTTGCACCATTAGATTTTTTAAATTTGCAGCAAGTTCATACCCATCCACGATCACTTCAGGATTTTCCTCAGATTCATCACTTGATGACGCATCCGCTTTCTCATCATCGCTAGCAGAAACATAGCCATCGTGTGTGAGCATCACCCTTTTTCTATTATTAGGGCAATCATGCTTCATGTGTCCTCGTCCTCCACAAGTAAAACACTCGATGTTTGCGGTGGACTGCGTAGATGCAGTTTTGGACATGCCAGATTTGGGTGCCTCGCTATGAGCAACACTATTAGAGCGTGTAGAAGGTGTCGTCTTAACACTAGGACCAGCAGCCTCGGTATTGGATCGATGCCATGAATTTGCAGGGGCTGCAGCTTGGCGTTGTTTGAGTTGTTGCTCGACACGCTCAGCCTGGTGCACAAGGTCTTCAATATTATAGTAGACCACCATCTCCACACGATCTTGCACCTCAACATTCAGACCATTGAAGAACCTCGACATCATGGCCTTGGGGTCTTCTGTAGTTCCTGTACGTATCATTAGTAACTCCATCTCCTTGTACTATGCATCAACAGACATATTCGCTTGAGTAAGCCGCTGTAGTTTATGGTACATCTCTCGCTTGTAATGTTCAGGAACAAAACGATGCCGCATGAGTTCTTTCATACCTCTCCACGATGTTGGGCGATTGGGCATACGCAAAATTCGGCTCCACCAAATCAGTACATAACCAGAGAACTCAATAGCGGCAAGTTGAATCTTCTTCTCCTCGGTGTAATGGTGGGCTACAAAAATATGATTCACGTGCATCTCCCACTCCAAATAATCCTCTGGACTGCCTGCGCCAGAGAATGATGGTATCGAAATTTTAACACGCCCAATGCCATCATCCAATGGTACACGAGCAGCATGACCAACACGACCTCGATCAACAGGAAAAACACGAACATGAGCTGCACGACAAGCATCAAAGTGAGGTTGTCGTGGTGCATAACCAACATCATCCTCAAAATCAGCAACCACACCTCCATGGACCGGTGAAACGGGATGGCGAGCCAGAACATCAACATGTCCATCTCGTTGTGGTGGCACAACCCGTAATGGAGCAGCATGATGGGGCTCTTCTCGCGCCAATGGATTAATAAGATTATCCGTTAAGGCATCGAGCCTACTAGTGATGGCCTCTAATTTCCTATGTAACCTCCCCTCCAAAGCATCTGTACAGTCCTTGATGTACACACAGGTGTTGTCAAAACCAGCACGGACATAAAGAGCTAGATCAGCAGCAAAAACAGGTGGTACAAGTTCCTCTTTCTTCTCTCCAGCAGCTACTGAATTCTCTCCGTCAACAGAGTTTACCATGGTGTGCAAACAACAGCCAAAAACAGCAACCTGCCCGCACAAATTCGTTCAGTAGCGCATGAAGTGTCTGCAGTCTGGCGTCAGTAGGCACACACGGCAACTGTAGGAGATTGAAGCTGGGCCCTGACGAGCGGATCAAAGGAGAGGTCGCTCTAGCGAGGCGTACGAGCAGAGGTCGCTTGGGGGCGCGATACCCCAGATGCTCTTCGCGCCCTGACGAGCGGATCGAAGGAGCGCTCGAGCAGCGAACATGGGCAACGCTGGCTCCACGTTCGTATCTTATAGCGATCGGACTCATTCCAGGACGCTGCAAGGAGATCGATCCCAGGCACGTGGTGCAGACGGGCTGGCTCACGATGGCGGCCAAGACGCTGCGACGCCAAGTGCCTCGCTCGACCACAGAGCGGGTCTGGGGTCGGGCGTGCAGGACAGTTTGCTTCTCTTTTTTTTGTACCGATTGGAACCTGGCTGGAGAAGCGATCCGGCGGTGGCCTCCCTGAAAGATCGATCAAAGGAAAACACCGTGGGCAGGCTGGACTCCCGGGGTAGATCAGATCTGTAGGAAATTGATCTACAGAAGTTGTGTAACCAAAATAATGCCAGCGAAGCAACGAAAATCGACTCGACAGATGGAACTCAGTGATCTTCAATATTTGAGCAAAAACCAGCAGATCGACGACCTCAGCAGATAAAAACTCAGCAGAACAAATCGATCTCAACAACAAATTCTGCCGTGATAAACCCTGCGAATCTGATACCAAGATGATATGGATCAACGTGATCCGAAGGGGTTTTAGGCCCAATTTTTCACGGTGATCGATAGAATCAGCAAGATAGGAAAAGAGAACTCAATCTGAAATAGATCAAACTGATCTCTCTTCAATTCCTCGCGTTAAAATTGACCGGAATCAATTCCCACGCATGGCATAACATCAGATCTCAAAGATCAGGAATCAAACACACTGATATGCGCCCCCAAACATTGGGACTTTTCTGATCTCTTTCTTAGCTCGAAAATAACAAGTCTACCATACCATGGCGGCTGTCATAACCCTATATGGGGTGACTCTCAATGCTACTTTGGCCGGGCTAGGCCCCATACCAAACTAAAAGCCCAAATGGCCAAAACACACTTGATTTTGGACAGGCCCAAAATCATCACACACAAATAAAACCAAACTAAAAATAAAAACATAACACGAACTTAATGAAAATTGAACACCTAAATATCTTTGGCCACAGCCCCTTGGCGAACATGAAACATCATTAGAGGTGTCCAAAAATTGGGCTTCACAGCATCTTCAGGAGGCACTGCAAAGCAGAATTGTCCAAGCTTCAGAACATAAGGAGGTGGAAAAATATTAGGAGTAGTAGCTATGCTCCCCTTATCAGTGGAGCATCAAAAAATTCTAGATACGTTTGAGACGTATCAAGGGGGAAGAAGAGGGGGCAGTGATTGGTGCTAGGTGGCTTCATGCCTTAAAAATATGCATCCCAGGTTATCCGTAGCGCATGGAGGAAGCATGCGCTACGGGTAGTGCACTTACCCGTAGCGCATGGGGGTAGAATGCGCTACAGGTAACCTGCCCCAGATGCCTATACGCCCTCCCTCAACTTACCCGCAGCGCACCGGAGATGAATGCGCTACGGGTAACACTTAGTACCCATAGCGCATCCATCTCCGGTGTGCTGCGGGTAAGTTGAGAGGGGACGGGCATCCAGGCCTACGAAATCCCGTAGCGCATGTCTTGTAGGGGTGCACTGCGGGTAACACACACATGTGCGGCGTACTGGAAGAGGTGCGCTGCGGCTAGTCAATGCGCTACGGGTAGCTATACTACCTATAGCTGTTTTCCTAGTAGTGCATGGATAAAATCAGAAGGCTTTCTTATGGAAAAGAACTGAAGTGGTCGCCGGGGGAAAATTTTGGTCAACTAGCAGACTATTTGCCACCCTAAGCACCTGGGAGGTCCAGGTATTTTAGACTTAGAAAAAATGAGTACTGCTTTCTGCACTCGATGGGCTTGGAATCTCAGAGCAGAAGAAAGAAAATAGTGGTGTGAACTTCCATGTCCGACGGATGAGCATGTAAGACATATCCGTAATGCAGCAACAAGAGTGGTCGTGGGAAATGGTAAGAGAACCTTTTTTTTTGATAGATAAGTGGATATGAGGGAAACATATTGAAGAATTAGCGCCAGATGTTTCGAAAGCCGTTAATCCGAAGATAAAGGCTAGAAGAACAGTCACACAAGCTCTCAACAATGGTTTTTGGTTCAAAGATATAAAAAAACCAATCTCAGTTGAAACCTTTATGCAACTGCCTATAATCTAGGTTGAATGTAGCCTCATTCATCTTAACCAAGAAGAAGAGGATAAAATAGGCTTTTCTCAACAAAGTCAGTGTACATGGCTCACTAAAAACCAAGATTGGATGGGAGACTGCCTAGAAAATTTGGGGATCTTGGGCTCCTCTTCGATGCAAGATTATGATGCGGCTGGTGATCCACAAGAGAAATTGGGCGACCGACCTCTTAGAGCATCTCTAATAGGCGCGCTATATAAACCGCCGATATGCAGCGCCGGAGCGCGAAATCGTCCCTCCGCGCTGTAATTTTTTTTGGGCGCGGGATGGTTTGCCCTATCCCAAGCGCAAAACTTTGGGCTCCGGCTGCAGCGCGCGGCATCGCTCGACGCACGCGGGAAGAACCCCCGCGCTGAAACTTCCCCCACCGCCCCGCCGCCCCACCGCCCAATCCTCGCCTTCACGCGGCCGCTGGCGCAATTCCGGCGATGGACATGCCCTCCAGCACCCCATCGACCCCTCCCTACTCCATTCCACCTGCCGTCGCCGCCTCCGTCGCGCCGCCGCCCCATGCACCAAACCCTAGCGGTGGCGCCGACGTCGGCAACACAACCGCCGTGGCCCGAGCTCTCTTTGTCCTGCCGCGCCCGACGCTGCAGACAAGCGCCACCGCCGCGCAGCTGGCCGCCGTGCAGGCCCCCGGCAAGGCGCGGGCGCCGCCGAGGACACACCCAAGGCCGGCATGTTTGGAGGAGGCATGCCCATGTTTGGAGGAGGCATGAGAGGCATGGCCGGTATGGGAGGCATGGCCGGTATGAGAAGCATGCCCGCCATGGGAGGCATGGCCAGCATGGGAGGCTTTGGAGGCATGGCCGGCATGGGAGGACCAAGCTATGGAGGAGTCTTCGGAGGGACTATGGGAGCATCGGTGAGTGGTGTGTATGGAGCCATGGGAGCACCACCGGGAGGATTCGTGGCCTCTTTGGATCCTACTATTCCTCCTTCAACCCAAGATATCGATGAAGAAGAAGCAAAAGAAGGCGATGACTTGGAAAATGCGGAAGTGTGAGATTCTATCTTACATTTGATATGCAAATTGTGTGTTGTACTTTGTGTCCATTTGAACCATATGTTGTGTGTGGTTGTTGAACTACGTCATGTTGTGTGTCGTTCTTGAACTATGTGATGTGTGTCGTTCTTGAACTATGGTAGATCATTTGTTTCATGATTTATGTGAGTATTTGATCTTGTTGAATGCATAGTACCGTAGAAAGTTGTTTTCCGTCGGCGCGCGCGCTGTATTTTGGAGCACCCGGCGGAGGAACATTTTTAGCGCTCGCGAACGTGCTCTAGTTTAGCGCCTCCGATGGGGGAAAATTCGGGACATCGCGCGATAAAGGTTTACCGCGCGATCGCAGCGAAATATAGCGCGCCGAAATATAATGCGCTTGTTGAAGATGCTCTTAGCAAAATGCGGGCTCCCTCATAAAAAAAAAGTGTTTTCTGCAACTCGGTGGAGGAAAACGTGCAGCACCTCTTCATTGGATGTGCGATCGTTAATATCCTATGGGGTTTATTGATGCAATGGGCCAAGACATCCCCAACACTGATGCTACTCTGCAGGTCTGGTGCCAACGAGCTAACGACACACTCATAGGGAAGAGAGAAAAATGTTAAACACATTAGTCATGTTGCTTACTTGGTCAATTTGGAGAGAAAGAAATAGCAGGATTTTTTAGAAGGTTTTCAAAACAATAAATATTCTGGTGGAAAATATTAAGGGGGAAGCGAAGCAATGGGAATTGGCGAGTGCGGGTCGTTTTGTCCTTGAAAAGCGATAGATCCCGAGTCTTATCTGCTGTATTATTTCTTGTCCTTTTCTTCTTATTCTTGAACAGAGATCGTTGTCCCTTCCCCCCTTCACTAGCTAATTACCGTGTCTTTGTAAACCTGGCCAATCTTTGGCTTTCTTCATCTCTTAATATAACACATGCAGAGCTTCTGCATGGTTCAATTGTTTTTAATACAAATCAAGTTACATGAATAATAAATATGGAAACTAAAAGATAGACATGCTAGGTAGTGCCCTAAACTATAAAAAAATACAGAGCGGCCCCTAGAATTTCCTGCACTCTAACGGTGGACACCGAACTCCAACGACGCCTAGACGCACATTGGAAGAGACGCTAAGCCTCCACCATTTTCAGATTCAAAGAAGCACCATCGCCAGTGAGAATTTGTGAGTCGCTAAACAGACCCGCTGCAAGCACCGAGGCCCATGTCGCTGTGGCAAGTCAATTGGGGGATGTACCCGTGCTATCTTGGACAAGGATCTACCGCATCCCATCGACTAAGTCAGAAAATAACGATAGATAAACCATAATCTCCCAACCAACATCCTTTCCCCAGATCTAAAGAACAACGAGAAGACCAAGCTACCAATCTAAAGGATCAACAAACACACATTACCGTCAACTCCAAGACGCAACCGTGAAGGTTGTCGTCGGTGTGGAGTGGAGTTGAGGCAGATTTATTTGCCCAGACATCGTTTCCACCACCTTAACGATGCATCATAGCAGAAAAGCTATAACCCTAATTCCAGAATGGAGAAACGAGATCCGCTCGAGCGGCAAGTGGATGAAATGGGGACCGACGACCAAATCAGAGGGAGTTGGTCCTCTTAATTATGCTCATATTGCACGAGGTGAGAAAGAGGTGAAGCGGTTTAGTGTTACGCTTTGTTTGGATGCACAGAAATGAATTCTGGAATTGAATTGGGCGGGACTTCCAAATTCAAGCTGGAAAGGAAATTGCTTACAATTTGAATTCTATTGTTTGGATGGCTTGGAATCTGCTCTTGGAATCACAGAGTGGTATCCATTTCAAATTCTTGTTTGGATGACAAACCATGGAATTAGATACGATAGACAATAACTCCCTCTCCCAACACAGCTTACAACTTTCATCGTACTGTGCTCTCCAAAGATCATCTCTTCTAAAAATCTTAAAACAAAAGGTGCCGAGTTGGAATCCCATTCTAAGGATTCCTGTGGTTCCAGGATCTATATTATTTCTAGTTAATACGTGTGCTTGGGAGTCCTTGCAATTTGAATAAACCAAGATCTTACCATGACTGCAATTTTAGAGAGACGCGAAAGTACAAGCCTGTGGGGTCGCTTCTGCAACTGGATAACTAGCACTGAAAACCGTCTTTACATCGGATGGTTCGGTGTTTTGATGATCCCTACTTTATTGATCACAACTTCTGTATTTATTATTGCCTACATCGCTGCCCCTCCGGTAGATAGTTGTACGTAGATATATAGTCATGTTTGTATGTTAAAAAGTATATATATTATTTTCTACATATAATTTATTTAAAATAATAAAAATATGATGACAAGATCACCACTCAAAATAGTTTGATTTCTATCAAATAACATGAGTGGGTAGTTTGTCTTACACATAGCACGCATAACAAATAGCGAAAGTGTATAGTTCATGATCAACTTCCCTAAAACATTTTGGAGTCCTAAAACATTTTCAACAAAAGAAAAAGAAAAAAAGAAAAAAAACGTATTGAAAAAAAACTGGCTAGGCCAGCCAGCCCAGGCACACACGTGGACATTGCGTCTCAGGCCAAAAGCCACGCCCATGCACCCAGGCCCGCCGGACCATGCACATGTTGTCTGCTTTCTTTTTCATTTCTTTTTTCTCTGATGTATGGAGCCCACAATCACCACCTACCTCCAGCTAAGTGTTCTGCGCCTATACGAGTTTGTTCGTGCCCGCAAAAATCTTGATTTCTTGATCGATTTTGTTCTCATTTCTTGGCCCCTCATCCACGAAAAATCTCCTATAAATACCCCTTGATCCCCACAGTTTTTCCCCTCTAAAACTTCCAGGAAACCCTAACTCCTGAGCCTGGATTCCGATCTCGCCGCCGCCGCCATTGTTGGAGCTTCGGAGCTCCAGGTCGCACCAAACCGGACCTCCCCTGCTCCTTATTTTCGTCCTAAGTTCTTCCCCTCACAGTCACCCTAAACCTTTTTCCCCATCTGTAGATCGCCGATTCGCCGGTAATTTCTCGCCGGTGTATCGCCGGAGATCTTCGTCTCCATCCGCACTTCACCGCCGCGCCAGGAAGAGGGAGAGGTCTTCAAGAGGACCATCGCGACCACCTTGAGGAGCTGCACGCCGGCATCGTCTTCGCCACCTCGGGAGATCGCCAGAGCTACATCACCGTCGTCATCTGGCCGCCACCGCCACCGTCTTTGGCCATCTTATTACCTTTTTCCGGTGAGCTCCTCAGGTCCGATCTCGGCCGTCTATAGTAATTTAGATCTAACGACCCAGATCGCTGATCCGCGTGAAGGGGTATCGCTCAATCATATAGCGCCACATCGCGATCAGTTTTCCCTGGTAAAAACTCGAATTTCGTATTATTAGTCTGCGAGTTTTTCAATTTTGTAAAATTCATAGAAAAAGATCCACATCTCCGTTTTTGATGAATTTTATGTCTATGGAAATCTTAGGAGGTGTATAATTTAATAGTGCAGTTTATTTTCTAAATTTCGGTATCAAATTGGGATCTAATCTTAGATTGATTTAAACCCTATTTTATGCAAATAAATTTATATCTTTTGTTCTGCAAGTTCAAATCTTTTATTTTTGTAGTCATTAGATTGATCTTGAATTGTAGATTGTTTTAGAATAAAAAACTTCAACTTTTGAAACATGCACAAACTTGGTGTAGTTCAATTGCTTCTAAGACCACTGTTTTACAAATAATTAAAAATCTAAAAGTGCCCTTTGATTAATTCTTTTTGTATTGGTTTTGTTTTAATAAAACCTATCATCTGAGAACCTTAATTGCAATATTTTCACCCAACATAAGTTGTGTGAAATTAAAATGTTTGTTGCATGTATGCATACATGTTTATGATTGCCATTTTGGAATTGTGTGTTTATGTGTGTGTAATATTTCTTGTTTAGATTGTGAAGAGGAGCTGAACTACAAGTGTGATTGATGTGAGTGTGCTGGGTGTTGCCAAGGCAAGTGACACACATTCTTCTACCTATCTTACTACTACATTAGTGTTTTTTAGTAGTATGCATGATAGGTTGATTTTCAAATAAGTTTATGAAATGCTTAGATCCTAGTAGTGTGTAGCCATCCTTTACACCCTACTTGCTAGGATTGCAAACTTACTTTGGAAAGTGATGCCATGCTTTGTTGATGAATTATTCTAAAGAGTAAACTACAACCCCAATGAAACATCTGGGTGGAATTGGTATTGCTTGGTTTATGTTGAGTGGCTACCCAGGGCCACACACCTGGCTATCAACCCAGGACTTATGTGGTGGTTATCACTTGGGGGTGCACTTGTGGATGGCCACGCAGGAATAAAGAGATTAAAATGTCTTCCATGCTTTAGAGTACTTGCAGTGCAGCCTTATGATAGTATGGGCTCTGTCTTGATTGAGTAAGTTGTGAGGGTTCAACCATGAGTACTGACATGGGTGATATTTGGGTACGGTCAGGCTAGTATGGTTGAATTCTTCTTCAGAAAGGTCTTGTCTCATTCTTCTCTCTGGGTAGAATGGATCTTAAGGTGAAAGTGCACAACCCCTGCAGGGTGTAAAACTAATTGATTAGCTGTGTCCCCGGTTATGGACAACTTGAGTCTCTAGACATGGTCTGTACGGAAGAATCTCATCACCTTTTCATAATTATTAAAAAATTTAGAAACAACTTTAAAGCGATGACTACTCAGGGCCATATACCTGGATATCAACCCATGGTATGTGGTGGTTATCACCTGAGAGTTATCCAAGTTTTGTTGAGTTACTGCCCATAGCTGCTCAACCTGGCTATCAACCCAGGATTTGTGTGGTGGTTATCATCTAGGGATTATCTTGACCCATAAAATTCTTTAAATGATTAAAAATGTTTCGATTTGGAAACTATAGGATAAAACTTGCTTTATGCAAATTAGCCCAAAAGATCCACTAGCCAAATATCATGTAGTATAGTCTTTTCACAACAACCACCAAATATGTGTCATTTTCTAGTACATTGTTGTACTGACCCCTTTGGGGCTGCATATTCAAATGTGCAGGTTATTCGGAGGAAGAGTAATTGGTAGGGATCTCGAGTCCACATTCCAACATGTCTGCCTATGGCACTTGCTGAGGATGGAGGCTCATTGTAGTTTAATTTCCGTTGTGTTTTATTTGTGATAAAATCTGGTATTTTAAGCTAGTCCAAGTGGCTAAGCAATTTTTGTAAGGTTTAAAGACTTGCGTATCTGCGATGTAATAAGTGATACTATCTGCAATGATTACTATATTTTGTACTGTGGTGTTATCAGTGATCTAGGAAGTAACACTTAACACAGTTGTGCTACCTTTTTCAAAAGATAGGACGCTACATGTTCAAATAGGAGCTTCACAGAGTCATGTTCTCAATGCCATTTCTTTTCTAGATTGGTTGTTGCAAAATTAGGGGTGCAGAAGGAGAGGTGCAAATTGGGGATTGATCTTTCATTTGTGCTTACTGATAATTACAACTCAGCATGATAACTGGATATCAATTCTAGGGATATGATGATTGTCATAATTAAGCCTGAATCTTCTATCTACATATGTATGTAGTGTCCACTGTTAAACAGGTTTTCAAGGTAAGTTGTGCCTTTCTCTCACTTACTGATTCTCTCTTGGCTTTTCTTTACATATCATTTTTTGTGTATTTTTTCACTATGTATTCTTGTTTCTTCCAGGACAAGAGCTTTGAGTGTTGCCTAGAGCACACATGATAGGCTATAATTTTCATACTGAGAGATGATGAGGTTTTGTTGTAATCTATTCAGTGTTTCCGATTGTTTTACTATTTTAAGAAAATTGGAGCAATTGTGATTTTACTCTTAGAGATTGGAATTGGATAAGAGATCTTTTTGGTATTATGCTATTACCATTCGTGGCTAACAAATGCCACAAAGATATAAGTTTGACTAGGCATCATCATGTATTCTTCTACATCATTTTTGTATAGAATTAATACATATACCTACCTTTGGTGAAGGTTACTTTTGATGCCTTTTGCCTGTTGTAGTACCTTCAACATAGAAGCAATAGTGTTCAGCTTCCCAAAGATCCGCATCCTGTGGATGCGTTGAATGTTTACTCATGACTGGATATAGCCTTTTGTCAATTATAATTGTGTCTTCTGCTTGCTCGTTTAAAGTTACTCCTCTGTTTTTTGTTACAACGAAGTATTATCTTGTCCAGATAAACTATAATATAGAAATGTATTGTTCTGCTAATTCTGTATTGAACTGTGAGGGTTTAATCTTGCATAACTGAGCCTTAACATGCCACGCCAAGAATAGAACAATGTACTGTTCTATTTCATGCATTCAATAGAGATATTTTGCTGCATCAATAATCAAGATCCATGTGCATCCTTTCAATGGCTCTAATTTTAGCCAGTTCTCTGTGTGTTAAATGTGTTGTTTCCTTTTAGAACTATTAATATCTTCTTAGAGAGAAGTGCAAACATTAGCTAGAAAATTGTGGTGAGCATATTGTACTGCAAAATGAGTTGGTTCACTGTGTGGAAAAACATTGTAAAATTAATTTGTAAGATATCATTATTAACCATTTTAAGGAAGATCAGAGAGAAACAAGGAAAATATGCTTGATCCATTTTTCTTATATAAGTGAAGCTATAGGCTAGCTATGTATGAATGTTTCACCTAGGATATAACATACCATCTTCACAAATTATCCCAATTAATACAGGTTTGTGCAGTAGTAGCTTATGCAAATAGCTAACGTGTTTTGGTTGGATGCTACAGCCTCAATGTTAGAACCGGTGAACGCAGATTTGGAAAGTGTCCCAAGCAATATATGCTCCGCTGCTATCTTTTTTTCATAATACCACACCACAGCTAAATCTTTCATATAATGAATAAAGTAATGAATAAAGGCAATTCATATTTTTGGATTAGAGATGTACGAAGTCAAGGTAAAGACAGCGAGTGGTGTGCTCATAAAATCTGATAATCTAGAATATCCATATGACATGGATTACAAATATTCATATCTAAGAAGCATCCCTTCTTTTAGTAATTGGGTCAGCTCTGTTCCAGGTGTAGTTGTAGGGTTGTTAAAGAGGATAAGACTGAAAAGCTTCTTAAGAGTGTGCTTTGCTTTTCTCAATACTTATAAACTTTGTGCTACTTCTTTTAAGAAATATTTTGTATGTTTGTCAAAAATTTGGAACAGAGGTGTTGAAGATTAGCAATTGGGCATCACCGTAGAGATTGTCATGCCTGAAAGTTAGCTGCAAACAATGCTGCTGCAGCATTATACATGTATTATGCTTGTAAGATAGATAGGTATTATACAATTGATTGAAAGATAGGTATTATGCAATTGCTTGATAGATTGGCTTTTCCTAAAAGAGAATGCTTACAAGCTTAAAAGCCAGGCTATCAAAGATTCCCAAAAGTTGGTCTCTTTGGCTGTGGGGAGAACCTTCTCTTCTTTTCACGGCTGTTGCTTCTTGCAGCGGTGTTGAAATGCCCCACCTTTGAATTACGGTGGAACACCTGTGTTAAGTGCTATTCCCTGGATCACTGATAGCACCACAGTACAAAATGTAGTGCTCATTGCAATAGTATCAAATATTACATCGCAGATCCAGTTACATATGTCTCAAACCTTACAGATTTACAGCGGAGAACAAAGTGGCAATGAGCCTCCATCTTCATCACGTGCCACAGGCAGACATGTTGGAATGTAGTCTCGAGATCCTAATAAACGATCCGTATCTGAAAACCTGCACATTTAAATATGCAGCCCCATGTATGGGGATCAGTACAATGATGTACTGGCAAATGACACATATTTGGTGGTTGTTGTGAAAGAGCTATCTATATGATATTTGGCTGGTGGAGCTTTTGGCTGATTTGCATAAAGAATGATTTATCCTATCATTTTCAAAACAAGCTTTTAATCTTTGAAAGACTTTGAAGGGGCACATGGTTAAATCCACCATGAGCACCAAAGTCACCTGGTTAAACCCACCAAGATGACCCCATGAGGTTAAATCCACCACATGGTCCTGATACTGTTTCTAAACAAGTTTTATTCATTCTGAAAAGGTGATGAGACTCTTCCGTACATCCATGTCTAGGAACTCAAGTTGTCCATAACCGGGGACACGGCTAATCGATTAGTTTGACACCCAGCAGAGGTTGTGCACTTTCACCTTACGGCCCATTCTACCCCAGAGAGATGAATGAGACAAGACTTTTCAGAAGGAGAGAGAGCAACCATACTAGCAAGACCCATTCCCACCTATAATTCTGCTACCACCCAATGTCTTGCACACAAGTTGAACCCTCACATCTTAATCAGTCAAGATAGAGCCCATATTGTCATAAGGCTGCACTGGAAGCTCACTAAGCAAGGAAGACATGGTAGTCTCTTTGTTCCTGGGTGGCATCCCACAAGTGTACTAACCCTCAGGAAAATGCCACATACCATGGTTAAATCCACTAGGCATGTGGCCCCAAGTAGCCACTCAACATAAACCAAGCAATGCCATTTCCACCCAGGTGTTTCATTAGGTTGAATTTAATTTTCATTCCAATTCAAAACAAGGCATGTCATCATTTCCATAGTAATTTTGCAATCCTAGCAAGTGGGGTTTAAAGGATGGCTACACACTACTAGGATCTAAGCATTTCATAAACCACTTTGAAAATTTCATATCATGCATAGTATTGAAACCACTAATGCATATAATAAAGAATAGGTGGTAGCATGTGTGTCACTTGTCTTTTGAAGCTTGAACTCTTTCACTTCTCTCAACAACACACTTCTCTTCGCTCAATCTATAACAATAGGAGTAACACAACATAAACACACTGTTCCAAGACAAACAAGATCAAGCAATGCAAATAATTGAAATGGGTTGGTTCAACATTTTAAATTTCTTATGATTTTTATGATGAGAGAGATATGGCTTGAAACTTGGCTTACAAGATATGGATTGAGAGTTTGGATGGGAAGGTCAAATGATTGAAAAGGATTGATCCTCGAAGATTACAATGAAATGATAAAAATCTTATGCTTGGCATTATCATGGTTAGAGTTTAGAGATGACTCATGTGAATAGATTCACATGAGTATAGAATAGTGCAACAGAACACTATTGAATAAAGTGTGACAAAACTTATTCATAATAGTATAAGTTGCACATAGGATTGGGTGTGTATTGGTGATACATTGAATTACTCAATTAACTCATTTGTGAATTGAATAGTTCAATATAGACCAAGGGTTAGGTTGGCATGGGGTTGAATGGGTATGAAAGTTGTTTATAAGTATGGTGGTTTCTTGGTCATGAGATGTTCTTGAACTAAAGGATTAACTGGGACTAGGGTTTGATTCTCGGGATTTGACCATAACAATGTTTACATTCTTCTTTGAAGAATTCAAACTAGTTTTGCTTATAGTTCAAGAATGGTATTTGATTTGAATGGTTTAAGATATGTGTGGCATGGAGTAGGGTATATCACCCCAATAGCAAAGGAGAGCCTAATTAAGATGCATCACAACTTATTCAATTTACTCAAGTGTAAATTGAATGTTATGAACTAGGTCCACAAGAATAAGATGGCATGATGTTAGGTGATGATCAAGATGAACCTTGATAGGGATTGATAGGTATGATCATATGATTCACTTTTGTAAAAGGAATCATATTGAAAAGAATTATAGAATTAATTCTACAATGAAAATACTCAAATTCTCATAATTGAATTTGAATATTTGCAAGGTGATTCAAATATTTTGGATAGTGATGCTACTGGATAGAGGACAGTAACACAAAGCTACTGCAAATGGTTTCACTCCAAAATCTTTTTCAGAATTCAAATGGTGGTCAAATTAGTGATTTGGTTAAATTTGACGGTAGCAAGTGTGTGCACATTTCAAGTTTGAAATTTTTTGGTTCCAGAGTGTTCTACATGTTCTGAGGAATCCATAGACAACAAATTTGTAGCAATTGGATCTACAGAACAAAAGTTATGAATTAAATGGTGTTTATAAGTCATTTATGCCATTTAATTTTCATCTCAAAACTTTGTACAGTACCACTATGGTTTCTCTGCATAATTGAGTTCTACACATTGCAAGGATTCCAGGGATATCAAGTTTGCAAAATTTGGCCCAGTGGATTATTTTCTACTGAATTTACAAGTTTAGGATAGAAACAGAGATTTGAAATTCAAATTTAAATCAATTTTGACTCGGTTGACTGGTGGGCTGACTAACTTGCTATGTGGCATCCTCTTACTGGCCGGTACCGATTTGGGTTCTAGTTCTAATATGTGCCCTCCGTTTAGATCCAACGGTTAGAAGAAGGGGGAGGGAGATGGGACTCATCGGAGGGGAGGTTTTTCGGCGAGGCGGCTCGGCTGGTCGACGGCGAGGGAGTTTCATGGTCTTGGAGGTCTTCGGAGGGGTGAACGGGGTGCAACGCGGGTCGGCGAGGTCGATAGCGTGATCGTCGAGCACGAAAGCTTCATGGAGTTGCGCGGGGTGGCGGCTAGAGATAGAGGGCGGCTCGGGATATGGTCTCCTCGTCGATTTGCTGCGGGAAAATCAAAGGGGATGGTTCGGGGTGAAGCACACGCTAGAGAGAAGAAGATCTGACCCAGAAAGAGGAGCTAGAACTCACTGGTTCAACTGCTAGGACGCAAAGACGGTGGCGGAGTTCCAGAGTTCCGGCGAGCAATTTCTCCTCGCTGGCGACGTCTCCGGCTTGGAATTCGGAGGGGACACGGAGAGGGGAGTTGGGGGTTGAGGAGGGCAACAATGGGAGTGACGCTGTAGGGGCTCTGGACGTGCGGGGAACTAGGGAGGTGGGCGCCGGTTTCCAGTAGAAGAGGAGGAACGGTTGGAGAAGAGGAATCTGACGGGTGGGGTCGGCTTGGCAGGGAGAGAGAGAGAAAGGGCTGCGGGGCTGGGTTGGTTCGGCTGCTGGGCTAGTTTGGCTGCTAGGCTGAATCCGGTCCCGGGTCGGCCCAGTTGGGCTGGGTTTCCTTTTTTTTGTTCCGTTTCTTTTTTTCTATTTTCTTTTCTGTTTTGCTTTTTATCTTTTGCATTTTGGCTCCAAACTGATTTAAACAACTTGGTAAATTTTTCTAAAATTCAAAGTATCAAAGTAGGACAGTCAGAAACAAGTTTTCAAAATAAAATAAGATTTTCCAGAAAACCTGATGAATTTTAGCAAAAGGCCTTTCTTGCATAATGCAAAAATATAGTTTTGGGTTTTTCAAAATAGTTCTTTCAAATCAGAGAAAGAAACACTTTATGACATTTTGTAATTAATTTCTAAACATATTTTTAGTAATGCAAACTTTATACATTATTTTGAAAAAATATTTCCTTAGCAAATAAGCTTGCATAGAACTTGTATGAAAGCAAAATGGTATTTTGGAATTTCTATTTCCTCTAATAGTTCTTCAAGGAGTAATAGAAAGTTTGAAATAGTTTTTGTAATAAAGTCTTTAATTAAACTCAAAAAGTTTTAAAACCCTATGATTTTTCAATCAACACAAATAAAATATTTTTTTATTCTAAAATTTGATAAAAACTTGGGATGTTACAGGTGTATAATGAAATGCATCCACATTTTAAAGTCCTTCTATCAACATACAATCATGCTATGTTTCAAAAATGAGGGAACGTAACTGAACTACTGAATCTTTAGACAACTAAACAAACATTGTCCGAATACAAAACAACAAAGTAGATAAAACTACGGCTACAAAAAAATCGAGCCTTCATTTGCAAATAAATTCAATCTTGATTCTGGCACTTGCATGTGCTTCACCATATTGAAGTATGCTGCATTTACTTGCATAGAATCCCCACCTTTTGTAAATATTAGAGCTTAAATCAGCTAGCCTGCTGCAGCTAATTAAGTGCGCAAGAACTGTTGCTGTGTTTCAGCGAAGTGTCTAGATACTGTTGCTTCAGTTATGTGTGGTAGGGGGTCTTGTTATTAATTTGCATTGTTATTTGAATAAAATATTTAGTCTGTACTATTGCTCTGGATGGGTATCCTTGATATTTATGTAAACATCAATTTTTAACTTTGAAAGTTAAAGTCAATTTATAAATTGTACAATTGTGGACTCAATATACGAACACTTGCCGCCTAATTCCGTGTATCTCATTTTTTGGTTGCGAGAAGATAAATCTTACACCCAACACGAACAATTTTCTATCACTAAATACACCTTAAAATAACCTTTTTATGGAATTCTTGCATAATATGCACGTGGCTTGTAGTAGATTGTTGTTCATAACCCTAAATCAATAAATCTCAATCGCACACATAGCAATATTAAAAACTGGATTAAACTCATGGCTTATATATTGTTTTGATTTTGCCAAGTGCGCGATAGCGCACCGGGTCATCTAGTGGAGAAGTTAAGCATGCTAAGGGTGGAGCAGTGTGAGGATGGGTGACCGACCGGGAAGTGAGGACCACAAGTATGTAATTTGATATGATAATAGAGTTAGGACCGCAAGTACATAATTTGACATGAGAATAGAGGTGATTAGATATTAGAGAAATAAAGAAAATAGAGAAATTCCAAAAATAGAGAAATTCTGAAAAAACAAATTCATTTAGTGCCAGTTCGTAACCAACCCGGACTAAAGGCTGGAGGCTTTAGTCCCGCTTTGTTAGTCCCGGTAGCTCCAACCGGGACTAATGGGCCTTACAAACCGGGACTGATGGCCTTTTTTCCACCAGTGCAAGCCCATGAACGTCATGTTTTCCTACAATGTTATTAGGTGCTACTAAGAAAACCTGTTTGGTTCAGCATTTATTTGGTTGGTGTCGGTGACGACGGTGCCCGTGGACGTCGTTTCCTTTCTTGGAGGCATTGTCGATGTAACACCCCGTATTTTGTGACCTTGAATAGGTAAAGTTTAGTGAGGCAAAAAAGAGGGCCAACAAAAACTTTTTAGTTCTCGACAAAATTTTTGTGAATGTTTGCCTTGATTGCTATGTCGATCTTGTTTGTTAGAGTTGATTGTTGAACCAACACAATTAGTGTGCTCATGAGATCATGCCAGCCTTCTGTGCTTCTAGCTTCCCTCCTTAAAAAAAGTATCTGGGCACCTCTCTTCTTTCAATTTTTTTTAATTTTCCAAAATAGGAGCCAAAATCTTCTTTTTTAAAAAACAAAAGCTTTACCCAAACCTTAGTATTCATAAAACTACAGGGATATAGTGTTGTGACCCACTATTTTATAAAACTACTAGTTTGTACGCCTTTGTTGGTCTTTCAAAACCCCTTTGAGAAAACTTGTTAAAGGAGATGTTTATGTCTCCATTTGTTTCTGAAAATATCTACCAAAGCCCTACTCCTTTCCTTGAAGCTCTTTCCAACTTCACCATGGCATCCTCATTTTTTAGCACTTGCTCAAACCTTTGCTCTTACGATGTTTGCTGCATGATTTTATCTATGATTGACTGCATTTGACTTTGTTTGACTTCCTTTTGTGTGCATGATTGCTTTGCTTGAAGAAACTTCCTTTAGTCCTTATTATGCTTGTAGAAGTTTATTTTGCTAATAGCATCCAAGAGAAGTCAATAGGTATCAAGGAGGCAAGTTAGAATGCAAAATCATCCATATTCCAAACTTGGCCCTATCTTCACTCATGTTAACGAATTCAATTTCCAGGGGCTTGTGTTAACTCATATCTTATATCTATGATAATGCACCTACCTAGGATTCATCTTTGTCATCTTATCTTCCATTCTCTCCATTACCACTTGGTCATTTGAGACCATCTGTTAATTGTTCCAACTGAGTTTCTGACCCTAATCAAATCAATGACAATTTGACCCTTATCATATGCAATTTTTCTCTCTCCTTTAGAATTCGAAATAAATTGTTCAGAGGCCATTCTATGACCTATCTTTACTCCTTTTGATCTACTTTAACCAACTATACACTTGCTAGTGCATTTTGAACCCTATCACATATTTATATGACTAGGTTTTGAACCCTACTCAAAATATCAGCTATTTATCACTTGTTCACCTCAAACCAAATTTTGTTTTGGTTTAAACCTTTGGCATTGTTCCTAGACTTCCACCAACATCGCCTCGACTCTATCTTTGGCTATTATCTATTTAATCTTGATTATCACTTTGGCTATCTTCTAAAAATTTCAATTCTTCTTTTTGGAAATCATTTCCATATCCACCCTCTATACACAGTAGGGAGCTTTTCCCTACTGTACAGGTGTCAAAAAAATATCCACCCTCTCTAAACCTTGAATGAAATCCAAGATCAACAAAATAGATGGAGTGGTTAGTGAAACAAAGATATTTATATATTTTGATGTTGCCTACTCCATAAAATTTCAAAGCCTTGCTATCCAAATAAAATCTTTCTCTATCTATTTCATTGTACCCTACCCCTTTTTGCAAATAAGGATTTATTTGATGATCAAATCTCATGCCACTCGGCATAATCTATTTTTTTCTTTTTATTTATGAATCATACCCACATAGTTTGCACCTCCCCTCAATTTTCAAATTTCGTTGGATTTAAATCTAACCAAAACCCTATATACATCTCTCTCTCTTCTCCCTCTTTTTTTTTGTTCTTCTTCTTTCGCATGCCATCAGAGTAGAGGCACATTGCACGCCACCATCATCTCTCACACTCCTGCAGCGTGCTGTTCAGCTATAGTAGCATCTTTGTCTCAAATGGATGGAGGTTGCATGGCACCCGTTTGGAAAATCTTTACCAGATCTTGCACCTTCTCTCTCTCACTCCAACCTCTCCCAATCGACCCCCAATCGGAGCATCAGCTTTCTCCAGCACAAGACCCCGTCCCCACACTCCACTAGCTCAAGCTAGGCCTCTCCCAGCTCTCTCCTCTCTCTCTCTCTCATGCTCCCGGGCACCGAGGTGCCTTGGACTGGAAGGAGGAGGACGAGCCTGACCCAGCCGCCTCGCCAGCTAGCACCCCTACACGCCTCCTTTGCATCCCCAAGCCTAGCCTGAGGCATAGCCGACTGACAAGGGTGTAGATAGTAGAGCCCGTCAGTTAAAGTACCCCTGAGGCCCATTAAGCTAGGCCCAATTGTAATGCTAGTCGAAATACGAGTTCATGCCGTATGTCGATATTGTAATCTGTGTCGGACCCCTCCCGATCCTTGAGACCTGGCCACCTATATATAGAGGCCAGGAGAGGACGGTAAGGGGGAGATTGAAAGCAAGACAAGGTTACTCTTACATTTACTTTCAATACACACCTTGTTTGACTAATTTTACCTTTGAGTTCATCTGACGCCCTACTCCCCCGATCCTAAGTCCTTCATATTGTACATTTGTCGAGTCAACCCTCGTCAATTGGCGCCGACCGTGGGGACCTTGGGCTTTGGAATCATGAATTCAACAGATTTTTTGCTTTTAGCCAATAGCAGTCCAGAAGTCGACGAAATCCAGATACCCTTTGGAACTATCGATTTTCAACCTCACCAGTCAAATTTCACGCAAGTATTCGAGAGCATGGATAAAGATATGGACCTGACGATCGGAAGTCTAAACTTTCGCGTCGGATCTTTAGGTTCGATTCGCCTCTAAGATCCGGCGAAACCGGGTCCGTCGGCAAGCAAGTCCAAGACAGAAACAATGTTAGAATCATTGGAAGGCTCCTCCAGCAAGGTAAACTCGCCGGTCAGCTTTGCAGAAATAGAAACAGAAGAGAGAAAAATCGCAGAAGGCGATGAAACCATGGAAAATTTCGACTTAGAAGTACAGCTCGAAGACCTCATAATCTGCCAGGACGACACTTCAGAAAATCAACAGACACCTGGAAGACAGGATTAGAGCTTCATGAGGATGACAGTTCAATCTTCTCAAGCTTCAATAGCAAGTTTGACAATCGGTACCAAGTACTCGTCATTATAGGGGATAACTCAGAAGAGCTCAACGAAAACAACAATCCAGTGCTCAACCCAGCAAACATAAACAGAGGGGCAAATTACCTGGCAGAAGGAGAAACTGCAGACTCCCTGACAAACAGGGAGAAAGTTCGACTATCAGTCGACGAATGGAGGACAATCAAAACAACCGTGGAGCACTGCACGCCAATACCAAATAACACCAGCAAAAATATGCTTTTGGGGTACCACTACGCCCTAAGACAGCAGTCGAAGCAGCTAGCGAAAGAGAGGATTGAAATACATAAGAGAAGAGACTCAGCCATTGCGGCAAGCGACGCTTATCACAAAGCTCACAGCGACGCGTCATACACGAACAACAAAAGGCATCGTCGACATGGATCAAGGTTCGAAAACCTCAAGTACTCAGAAAGGCAAAGCCTCTCCAAAAACCTCGACTCGTCTTTCTTATCAGTCGACGAGCAAGGGAACTTTATACCAAAGACACCTGAAGCAGCACTGGTGGCAGCTCAAGCGTACCTGCACACAACACGACCAAATCCAGGAGACCCAAGGGAACATATGCATCGAGCAGCATTACAAGGATTGAAGATGGTAGGCAACAAATTATCAGCAAAAGAAGAGGAGGCATACCGCAACAAAGGAACTCATAGACCAAGATCACCACACCGTCACAGCAGTCCTCGGCACAGAAGCGACAGTGGACGATCTAGAACACCATCACCAGGGCGACATAAAAGTCCGAAGCATAGAGGAACCCGAAGATCCAGGACTCCCAACAAAGCATATGACTACGAAGATGATGAAAGGGAGATGCGGGCGTCATGCTTTACCCATAGAGTTCGCACCACGCCAGTACCCAAGGGTTTGAAACTACCCCATGATCAGCAAAAATATGATGGATCTCAGGAGCCACAGTCATGGCTCTCAGATTATCTGCAAGTAGTAAAAATACTGGGATGAACCAAGGAAACAGCAATGCAAAGTTTGCAATGACACCTCATCGGTGCGGCAAGGTCATGGTTGAGCAAATTAGAAAAATGAACAATTGGAAGCTGGGAGGAGCTAATAAAGCAATTTACGAGCAACTTCAAATCGACATATAAGCGGCTAGCATCCATAGAAGAAGTCAAAGCCTGCGTACAACAATGCAATGAGACATTAAGGGCATATATCCAAAGGTGGAGCATTATCAAAAACTCAGCAGTTGAAGTCTCAGACGAAAGAGCAATAGATGCATTCACACTCGGGTTGCGACGAGGAGACCTAGTCGAAGAGATGGGCAGAATAAAGCCAAAAACAGTATCAGATTTAATGGATATAGCAAACAGGTTCGCAGATGGAGAAGATGCGTGCAATAGCAAACGGACATGATCACCAGAGGATGATAGAGGAAACAGATATGGATGCCAAAGGAGGAGATCCCGCAATTACGATAACTACAGCTCCCACAGCCAAGTAGCCGCAGGATATAAGGACAATAGTTACCAAGGGAACGATTGGAGAAGCTCGGGATACCGTAACTACGGAAAAGAAGACTACTGGAGCAGCAAAAAAATTCAGACAAAAGAAACCAGAGAATACAACCCATCACCAGAGGATATGCTAAATGGACCATGCCACATACACTCCGCGTTCGTCGATGGGAAACGAGTATCCAGACACGCGACGAAAGATTGCACGATGTTCTTGAAACTCCAGGAGGCAGCACTAAATAAGCAAGCCGAAGCAAAAAGGCAAGAATACGAAGGGAACACAAATAACGCATCTGCAAGTCAACAAGGAAACAATGGGGTTCCTCAAGGTCAAGATCAGCCAAACCAGGGACGCGACGATGATGGAGGATATGTTCCATCTAAGGGGCACATCACAGCAATGATACAACCAGTGCCAAAGTCGAACAAAGAGGAGAAAAGCATAACTTGCCAAGTTAACCTTGGAGTAACTTTGACTCTAGCAACAACGGAATATCTACACTGGTCAGAGCAACCCATAGAATTCAGCAGGGACGATCACCCCATAACAGTACCTTGGCCAGGAAACGCTCCTTTGGTACTCAAAGCCCAAATTGGGACATACAACGTCGACAGAGTATTTATGGATGCAGGAAGCGGAATAAATCTTTGTAACATCCCAAGATTTTATCAAATTTTGGGGTAAATTTCTTTCTTTTGTTTTGTTAGTATTGATTGAATTTTCATAGGGATTTAAAACTTTTTGAGTTTATTTAAAAGCTTTATTAGAAAACTATTTCAAACTTTCTAGTAATCCTTGAAGAACTTCTTTGAGAAAACCAAGTATCAAATATTATTTTCCTTTATTCAAACTTATGCAAGTGATACTCCAAGTTGATGTGGGAGATCAGAGGTCCTTGTGCGTGGTGAATGACCAGCCCGTTGGGAACCCCAAGAGGAAGGTATGATGAGTATAGCAGCTTGTTTTCCCTCAGTTAACAAACCAAGGTTTATCGTTCAGGAGAAAAGCAGACAATGACGACTGAAGGTGATGCTTGCTAGTTTGCGACAGCTTCGGACAATTTATATATGGCGCCTCATCCAAGCTTTGCTTGCTAGCTGCAACGCGGAACCTGCACACACACAACCAAGTACCTTGTTCCCAACTTGTGATGAGGTTGTCAATCTCACCGGTTTGCTTGGAACAAAGGTTATGAGCGTATCGAGTGGAAAACAGTAGAGTATGCGAATAAAGTAAACAGTGCGAGTAAAGTAAACAGGTAATAGCAATATGATGGAAATAGGACCGGGGTCCACAGTTCACTAGTGGTGTCTCTCCATAAGATAAATAACACATGCTGGGTAAACAAATTACAGTTGGGCAATTGATAGAATAAAGATAAACGTGATATGTCAAGAAGATCACTATGAGATTTACTCTGGGCATTACAACAAAATACATAGACCGCCATCCAACTGCATCTATGATTAATAATCCACTCCCGGGGATATCAATCCGAACACCCCATGAGTATTAAGTTGCGAACAATAGATAATTGCATTAAGCAAAGTGTGTAATGTAAACAAAGCATATGCCCTTGAGCATATGAATGTTGTTTTCTCCCTAGTAGCAACAGCACATCTACAACCTTAGAGGTTTCTGTCACTCCCCCAGGTTAAATAGAGGCATGAACCCACTATTGAGCATAAATACCCCCTCTTGGAGTCACTAGCAACTACTCGGCCAACATAGCTACTAACAACGGAGAGCATGCAAGATCATAAACAACATAGAGATAACATAAGATAATATTCAGTACGGCAACTCAATCATAAACACCAATATTCATCGGATCCCAACAAACCAAACATGTAGAATTACATAACGGTGATCTCAATCATGTAGGGCAGCTCATGAGATCTAAACATGAAGCACATGGTGGAGAAGACAACCATCTAGCTACTGCTATGAACCCATAGTCCAAGGTAGACTACTCACTCATCGCTCCGGAGGCAAGCATGGCGATGAAGAAGACCTCGGTGGCGATTCCCCTCTCCGGCAGGGTGCCGGGAAGAGCTTCTGGACCCTCCCGATCTTCGGGTCGACGGCGGCGGCGGATCGCGATGTGTTCTGGAAAATTGATCGGGTACTTAGGTTTTTTCCGTCGGGGGGTCTTTATAGGCGAAGGGGCGATGTCAGAGGAGGGCCCAGGTGGCCTCACACCTTGGTGGCGCGGGCCAGGGGCTGGCCGCACCACCCTGGCATGTGGGCCCCTGGTGGCCCCTCTCCTTCTCTCCTTCAGATCTCTGGAAGCTTCCGGGTAAAATAAGACTTCAGGAACTTGTTTCGTCCAATTCCGACAATATTTCCTGTGTATCACTTCTGAAACAGAAAAACAGCAGAAAACAAGGAACTGGCACTGTGGCAACTCGTTAATAGGTTAGTTCCGGAAAATGCATAAAAGTGCCACGAAGTGTAACGAAACAATAGGCAAATGGTGTAAAAACAAGCATGGAGCATCAAAAATTATAGATACGTTGGAGACGTATCAAGCATCCCCAAGCTTAACTCCTGCTCGTCCTCGAGTAGGTAAGTGATAACAAAAGAATAATTTTTGAGGTGACATGCACCTACACAATCTTGATCATATATGTAAGCATTTGTGAGCTAGGATCTTAAGAACTTAAAACATGGACATGAAGATATAATCTTGACAATAAGAACTTAGCAACCATGTTGTAAACATGCAAATGAACACAAACAAAAGATCATGAAAATGAAACAATGAAAGTCAAACGTGTGTTCAAATCATAAGGAAAAACATACAAATGGTTTTCAGCTTGTCCTTCAAAGAGAGCAAAACATAAATGCATAGGACACCTTCAAGTTTAAGAGGGCGACTAGATACAAATAATTTGAGAACAAGTGAAACCAACAATATGAGTCAATCAATGAAAACTTTGGGACAATGCACATTATACTAAGAATGACAACTATGCTCTCTTAATGGTGCATTAAGATAGAAGGTGGTGACTCAACATAAAAGTAGAAGAAAGGCCCTTCGCAGAGGGAAGCAGTGATTGCAAGTTTTATAACCTTCAAAAATTATGGTACTTACCGGCTTTGAGCTCGCATTGCCCCCATCATAAGCATCTTGAATGGTTAAAGTTAATGCGAGAACAATTATGATGCATATGCTTGACAAATCATAAGTTGAAAACCTCGTGTCCCGTGAATACGAGTACCCAAACCTCATGCTACTTTACTTAGAGTCCCAAGCAAGGCTCTTGTCATTGTAAGTATATGCATATCATTGAGAACCGCCAATGGGGTACCTCCGTGCCCGATGACATGGAACAAGCCCACACCAAAATGACAGGATAAGCAGACAATGAACACCTCGACATCTCTTTTATTTGCCTTTTGTTTAGCTTTTTATTGTGAGATGCGTCGTCGTATGTTCACCATGGGTATGTTGCAAATTTCCACCATGAATTATGCATGGCTTAGATTGGCGGCCCGGCGTTTCCCTAACACATATAAAAACTCCATGATCCCCACAAGATTACCAATTCATTTCACACCGCGGGCATCCATAAACAAAAGATCACGATATCAACTAAATTAAGAAGTGCAATGTTGAAAGCTTGCCCATGACTGCATGGCTGGGCTAGAATCCAACTTACAACATGCAAGCATAACAACTCAACATAAGAGACCACAATGTCAAATTTTTAAGAACAGGAAAAAGTAAAGTGTGCCTTCCGGTTCGTGAGAGCTTTACTGACCGAATTTCGCATAACACTGGTAAGAGTTTAATTTGAAGAGAAAATAAAAGCAAGTCAAATTTACTTGGAATAACAAATTGCTAGTAGGTATGTATGGTGGACACTTTGGAAAACTTTGGCTTTTAGGAGTTGGATGCACGAGTAGAGCTCATACTCAGTACAAGGCGAGGGCTAGCAAAAGACTGGGAGCGACCAACTAAGAGAGCAATAATAGCCATAATCATGCAAAGTGACAAAGCGACATTAAAAGAAGCATAAGATGGCATCAAAAGTCAAAAACTAAATGATCATGAAGGCTATTGGCGACTTTGTAAGATTCTAACATGTGTGAGCATGCGCCAAGTCAACCCAAATAAAGCATCAAGGAGAAAACTAAAATAATGCTTCCATACAATAAAAACAACGCATGATTTTTTCAAAGGCTCATTAAGCAATCTCAGTTATTTGAGACAAGTCATGCTACAGCAAAACCACTAAGCATACTATCAAAAAGACATCAAGCATGACATGAAAAAGCCTAAGCCGCAGTCTACACAAGCTCCTTCTTGTACCACTATTTTGCACAAAGCTTTTTCTCTTTTCCAACACCATTTGAAATTTTTATAAACACCTCTTTTGATGAAAACCAATAAAGATCAGAGGCAAAAATACACCTTGATGAAAAGATATGACAAGGTCTGAACGCAAATCAAGGCGAAAACGAAAACCAAAAGCAGTAGCAGAAAAAGAAGAACACTCGATTTTTAATAAGAGTGAAAACTAGAGCGTTCTTGGCAAATGAAAACGAGTACATCTCCTCCAAAGGAAATTTGTTGGGGTCCAACCATTTATTGCAGCAAACAAACTAAACCAACTAAGAAAACTAAAACAACTGACGCTCCAAGAAAAACACATAGTGCATGAAGCAATAAAAATATAGTGTTTTGAAAGGTGACCTGATTTTTGCCGATGAAGAAGGGGTGCCTCGGGGGCACCCCCAAGCTTTGACGCTTGTACTTCTTGGATATTTCTTGGGGTGATGCATGGGCATCCCCAAGCTTGAGCTTTTGTCCATTCTTCAACTCATCTCATCATTCTCCAATCCCTACACTTGAAAACTAAACACAATTCTATTAGCAACATTAGTGTAGGCATAACATATAATCAACCTCTTTTTGCTTCAGGTTTCAACCCAAAACCACCACATATATAGCAAACACTACTGTAGCAACCTCCCCAAAAGTTCCATGATCAAAAGAACTCAAAAGAAAGTGATAAAGTGGCAAACACAAATATTGGCAGAAATCTGTCAAAACTGAACAGCTGACAAAGGTCGAATTTTTGAGGGGTTTTCTATTGCTCAAATCAAAAAGTGGTCAATTAACGAAAGTTTGGATATAATCTGGGGCATATGCACAAGAAATCGCAGGTCCAAAAGATATACAGAGAATTTATACGAATTTTTACGGTGCAGCACCGAAAACAGTTTCTGATGACGGAAAAATGGCGGCGACGAAAATACTCGCGTCCGCGTCATAGAGACAGATAGAATTGAATTTAAAGTGCGCGAATATAAATGACAAATATCAAGTATCGCGGTTCATTACTTCCGGAACTCTTACATTTGCACAACAATTCCGTTAATTACATCTCCGAAGAGAAAACCCCTGATTAAGAATTCCAACATTTCTATTTCTAAGGATTACATCACATGACCATTAAAAATATAAAAATAAAACTAAGAAGTCCTCCTCGCCGCCTCGCTGTCGTCGACGCCGTTATGCTTGGTGGAGTATTATAATCTTCTTTGATTCAGCATTTTCATTTGATATCATTTTATTTTATTTCTCTATAACATTTGTGCTATAGTTTTGCTCGCACTAATATTAGTAATGCGAGAAGTGTGCATGCATTCAGATACTAACTTGTTTAATCGGCTCATCTAACATGGATTTTATTATGCAGATGTATCGTTTAGTTTTTGATAGGATTGTTTCATTTTATTTAGCCGACTAAAGAGCACCCGAGCTAGTACACAAGATTTGAAGTACAACTTTTACCCCTGATGCATGTGTCTATTCTACATGCGGGGAGTGGTGACATGCATATATAGCATGGTATTTTGTTTAATTTCAGCCCATCTTGATGTATGCATCGTGGGCTAATTTACTTCTGGCCATCTACACATTATGAAGGAGCTACATGGTCTATTTTTGGCTGATACACGAAGGCAAGAGCAAATCATTTTTTAAGAGGCATCACGTTAGTGATTGAGTGCTGCCTTTGTTGTTCACATGCACTTAGGAACTAGTACTTAGAAACTAGTTGGAAACGCATGCTACTACTTTTGAGTATATATGTGGTGTTTTATAGTTTTTGATATTGGAGCATGATATTTTAGAACCCCAAACTGAAAGCATCATTTTAGTAACACTTGGAACATGATATTTTAGAGCTCTTTAGCTTGTGTCAAAGTGACCAAACCAGAGACATGATTTTAGTAACATATGAATTTGAAGCAACTTGGCTTGTGTCAATTTGACGAAGACAAGAGTCAATATTTTCATGATTACAAGGATTTAAGCAACTTGGCTTGTGTCAAGATGACCAAGACAAGAGCATGATTTTGGTGACATAGTTATTTTAAGGCTACTTGGCTTGTGTCAATGCGACCAAGACAGTAGCATTATTTCGGTGATTTGAAGTATTTTGAGCATCTTGTCTTGTGTCAAAAGTGACCAAGACAGTAGCATTATTTTGGTGATTTGAAGTATTTTGAGCATCTTGTCTTGTGTCAAAAGTGACCAAGACAGTAGCATTATTTTGGTGATTTGAAGTATTTTGAGCATCTTGTCTTGTGTCCAAAGTGACCAAGACAAGAGCATGGTTTTGATGATTTTAAGTAATTTGAGCAACTTGACTTGTGTCAAAGCGACCAAGGCAAGAGCATGATTTTGATGATTTTAAGTAATTTGAGCGACTTGACTTGTGTCAAAACTGACCAAGGCAAGAGCTAGTATTTTCATAATTTTAGATTTAAAGCAACTTGGCTTGTGTCAAAAGTGACCAAGACAAGAGCATGATTTTGACTATATATGTATTTTAAGCAACTTGGCTTGTGTCAATGCGACCAAGACAAGAGCTAAATTTCATGATTATGAGGAGAAGTATATTTAGGCATGTATCATTTTTTATCAAGCCTAGAGAGGAAGATTGGGGAAGGGGGGAGAACTCCTTGGCATGTGTCACATGTGACCACACCAACGAGCAAGATGAATTTACATCTCACCTTCTTGTAGATGTCTTGCTAAATCTCCTTGTGCGTGGGCAGCGGCAAGGCACCTGCCGGCGGCGGCTGCAGGCAAGCAGCAGCGCTATGTGGGCGTATGGCAGCAATGCGTTGATGTTCTGAGCGGATGGATGGATTTTTCTATGAATGAATCGATCTCTGGCGATGGATTGAAGGAGCGATGGACTCTGGTTAATTGGTGATCGATTCCCTGGGGCAGCGGCGATGGACTGAAGGGCTTTTCTATTGGTGATCGATTCTCTGTCGATTGGTGAATGATGATTTAGGCAACAGCGATGGACTGAAGCAGCGACTCTCCCTCGCCAGTCGCCATCCCGGACTCATCCGACTACGGGGCTTTTTATAGGCGGCTGTCCAATGAGTCTCTGCACACGTCTCTGTAAATCGTGGGAGAGATCGTGGGTATCGTGCTCGATCACACGTCCGTGAACTTCGTATACGAGCACGGAGCGAACTGCAGATGGCTGGGCCATGCCGTGCATGGGCTTTGGCCATATTTTCGTTAATTAAGTATAGCTGATGATTAACGTGCATGCATGGGCTTTAGTCTTTCGCATATGCTACAAACATCGAACCTGTCCTTGGGCTTTGACAGGGTAATTACTCATCATTATTTAATGAGCTAATTAACTGTGTAATGGTGCCGGCTAATCCATGCATGCATGTAATTAGCAGTTCTACGTGCACCTTCTTCCTCTTCATGTGTCGCATCCTTTTCAATACCACAAAGCTTTCTTGGCTTAGCTACTTATAAGGATTAATTGTTTGGTCTTTGTTAATCAGTTGATAATTTCGGTAATCAATATATCATTTTCCTTTGATATTTATGCGGTATCATTTTTTATGTGTCCGTATTGTGTAAGGTTGTTCGGGATAGCGGCGATATTTTAGTCCCGCGATCAAATATTTCATGAAATATATTGTCGCTCCGATAGTGAGAAATTCTGACAAGATTTAAATTCATCTCGCCGACATTTACTTAGCAAGTGAATTTATCCGGCGGTTGATGACGTATAATTTACCTTCTTTTTATTCAACGGCAAATTTATTTCTTAGCGCTCTATTTTTTCCATATTTTATTAATACCCTTTCTCCTTTATATTTGAAGACAAAATCGGTGTCAACAGTTTCAGGACAGCAACATCCCCAAATCTTTACCTCGCTCGAATTAGAGGCTTCTCTTGGCACAAAAACAAAATAAAAAAGGATAAGGAGCGGTCATTACAGTAGTAATGACTTCCAAGACTCAAATAAAAGAAAAAGTACTGAAAATAAAACATTGGGTTATCTCCCAAGAGTGCTTTTCTTTAACGCCTTTGAGCTAGGCGCAGAAAATTGCGAATCAAGTAACATCAAGTGATGAAGCATCAAGCTCATAATTTGCTCTAAGAATAGAGTCAAAAAGTAATTTCTTTCTTTTCCTAGGGAAGTGTTCCATACCTTTCTTGAGTGGGAATTGATATTTGATAGTGCCTTCCCTCATATCAATGATGGCACCTACAGTTCGAAGAAAGGGTCTTCCCAAAATAATAGGACATGAAGCATGGCATTCAACGTCCATAACAAGAAAATCAACGGGAACAAGGTTATTGTTAACCACAATAAGAACATCATTAATCCTTCCCAAAGGTTTCTTCTTAGCAACATCAGCAATAGGAACATCAAAATAACACTTTTCAAGCGGTGGTAAATCAAGCATGTCATAAATTTTTCTAGGCATGATAGAAATACTAGCACCTGGATCACATAAAGCATAGCAATCATAACCATTAACATGCATATCAATGATGGGTTCCCAACCATCTTCTAACTTCTTGGGAACGGAAGCTTTTTGCTTCAACTTTTCATCCCTAATTTTCATGAGAGCATTGGTAATATGCTTAGTAAAAGCAATATTTAAAGAACTAGCATTGGGAGTCAAAGCAAGCTTTTGCAAGAACAAAATAACTTCAGATATATTGCAGCCATCAACATCAAAATCATTAAAGGAAATAGAGCTATCATCTCCCACACTCTGAAAAATTTCAGCACTCTTTTGAGAAAAAGTTTTGGCAGTTTTAGGCTTTTTAACACAAGGAGTGGGAGTTTTCTCTACACCAATCAAAGTAAGAGGATTGCTAGCATTAGGAGCAACATCATTAGAGGTAGTAATGGTACATACCTTCATCTCTCTAGCCATCTCATCTTCTCTTTCCCACCTGGCATGCAATTCCGCTAACAATCTAATATTTTCATCAATTCCAACTTGAATAGCATTAGCGGTAGCAAAAACATCGTTCTCTTTCACATCATTAGGCAACACTTTTAATTTTAGAATTTCAACATCATGAGCAAGGCTATCAACTTTAGAAGCAAGAATATCAATTTTGCCTAACTTTTCCTCAACAGACTTGTTAAAAGCAGTTGCTTACCGATGAAGTCCTTGAGCATTACCTCAAGCTCGGAGGGCGCGGCCCTAATGTTGTTGTAGGAATTACCATAAGAGTTACCATAACCATTACCATTGGTAGAAGGATACGGCCTATAATTGTTACTAGCAAAATTGTTCCTATAAGCATTGTTGTTAAAATTATTGCTTCTAATGAAATTCACATCAACATGCTCTTCTTGAGCAACCAAAGAGGCCAAAGGAACATTATTAGGATCAACATGAGTCCTATCATTAGCAAGCATAGCCATAATGGTATCAATCTTATCACTCAAGGAAGAGGTTTCCTCAACAGAATTTACCTTCTTACCTTGTGGAGCTCTCTCGGTGTGCCATTCGGAATAATTTACCATCTTGTTGTCAAGTAGCTTTGTTGCGGTGCCCAAGGTAAGGGACATAAAAGTGCCTCCAGCAGTTGAATCAAGTAGGTTCCTCGAAGAAAAATTCAGTCCTGCATAAAAAGTTTGGATAATCATCCAAGTAGTCAGTCCATGAGTGGGGCAATTCTTTATCATAGATTTCATTCTTTCCCAAGCTTGAGCAACATGTTCATTATCAAACTGAGTAAACTTCATAATATTGCTACGCAGAGATATAATCTTAGCAGGAGGATAGTATCTACCAATAAAAGCATCCTTACACTTAGCCCATGAATCAATACTATTCTTAGTCAAAGACAGCAACCAATCTTTAGCTTTTCCTATCAAAGAAAAAGGAAACAACTTGAGCTTAATAATATCACTTTCTACATCCTTATATTTGTGCATCTCACATAGCTCAACAAAATTGTTGAGATGAGCTGCAGTATCTTCAGTACTAGCACCAGAAAATTGCTCTTTTATAACAAGGTTCAACAAAGCAGGCTTAATCTCATAAAAGTTTGCAGCAGTAGCAGGTGGTGCAATAGGAGTGCAGATAAAATCACTATTGTTCGTGCTAGTAAAGTCACACAACTTGGTGTTTTCAGGATTGGCCATTTCAGCAAAATGAAAGTAAACAAGTAAAAACAACTACCAAGGATTCTAATTTTTTTGGGTGTTTGATATAAAGCAATGCAGGTAAAATAAATAAAGTAAAGCAAAACAATAACAAAGTAAAGGATGTGCGTGCGAAAACTCCCCTCGCAGAAGTCTTCCACTCTTCCCCGGCAACGGCGCCAGAAAAGAGGCTGATACTCCAAGTTGATGTGGGAGATCAGAGGTCCTTGTGCGTGGTGAATGACCAGCCCGTTGGGAACCCCAAGAGGAAGGTATGATGAGTATAGCAGCTTGTTTTCCCTCAGTTAAGAAACCAAGGTTTATCGTTCAGGAGAAAAGCAGACAATGACGACTGAAGGTGATGCTTGCTAGTTTGCGACAGCTTCAGACAATTTATATATGGCGCCTCGTCCAAGATTTGCTTGCTAGCTGCAACGCGGAACCTGCACACACACAACCAAGTACCTTGTTCCCAACTTGCGATGAGGTTGTCAATCTCACCGGTTTGCTTGAAACAAAGGTTATGAGCATATCGAGTGGAAAACAGTAGAGTATGCGAACAAAGTAAACAGTACGAGTAAAGTAAATAGGTAATAGCAATATGATGGAAATAGGACCGGGGTCCACAGTTCACTAGTGGTGTCTCTCCATAAGATAAATAACACATGCTGGGTAAACAAATTATAGTTGGGCAATGGATAGAATAAAGATAAACGTGATATGTCAAGAAGATCACTATGAGATTTACTCTGGGCATTACAACAAAATACATAGACCGCCATCCAACTGCATCTATGACTAATAATCCACTCCCGGGGATATCAATCCGAACACCCCATGAGTATTAAGTTGCGAACAACAGATAATTGCATTAAGCAAAGTGTGTAATGTAAACAAAGCATATGCCCTTGAGCATATGAATGTTGTTTTCTCCCTAGTAGCAACAGCACATCTACAACCTTAGAGGTTTCTGTCACTCCCCCAGGTTAAATAGAGGCATGAACCCACTATCGAGCATAAATACCCCCTCTTGGAGTCACTAGCAACTACTCGGCCAAGATAGCTACTAACAACGGAGAGCATGCAAGATCATAAACAACATAGAGATAACATAAGATAATATTCAGTACATCAACTCAATCATAAACACCAATATTCATCGGATCCCAACAAACCAAACATGTAGAATTACATAACGGTGATCTCAATCATGTAGGGCAGCTCATGAGATCTAAACATGAAGCACATGGTGGAGAAGACAACCATCTAGCTACTGCTATGGACCCATAGTCCAAGGTAGACTACTCACTCATCGCTCCGGAGGCAAGCATGGCGATGAAGAAGACCTCCGGTGGCGATTCCCCTCTCCGGCAGGGTGCCGGGAAGAGCTTTTGGACCCTCCCGATCTTCGGGTCGACGGCGGCGGCGGATCACGATGTGTTCTGGAAAATTGATCGGGTACTTAGGTTTTTTCCGTCGGGGGGTCTTTATAGGCGAAGGGGCGATGTCAGAGGAGGGCCCAGGTGGCCTCACACCTTGGTGGCGCGGGCCAGGGGCTGGCCGCGCCACCCTGGCGTGTGGGCCCCTGGTGGCCCCTCTCCTTCTCTCCTTCGGATCTCTGGAAGCTTCCGGGTAAAATAAGACTTCAGGAACTTGTTTCGTCCAATTCCGAGAATATTTCCTGTGTATCACTTCTGAAACACAAAAACAGCAAAAAATAGGGAACTGGCACTGTGGCAACTCATTAATAGGTTAGTTCCAGAAAATGCATAAAAGTGCCACGAAGTGTAACGAAACAATAGGCAAATGGTGTAAAAACAAGCATGGAGCATCAAAAATTATAGATACGTTGGAGACGTATCAGCAAGATTGCTTGCAAAGGCATTGACAAGGGTATAGTTAATAGAGCCCGTTAGTTGAGTACCCCTGAGGCCCGTTAAGCTAGGCCCAATTGTAATGATAGTCGAATACGAGTTCTTACCGTATGTCGATATTGTAATCTGTATCGTACCCTACCCGATCCTCGGGACCTGGTCACCTATATATAGGGGCCAGGAGGGGGCGGTGTAGGGCAGATTGAAAGCAAGCCAGGTTGAACACCCAAGTTTACTTTCGATACACACCTATTTTCGACTAACTTTACCTTCGAGTTCATCTGACGCCCTATCTCCCCGATCCTAAGTCCTTCATCTAGGACATTTGTCGAGTTAACCCCTCGTCAATTGGCGCCGACCGTGGGGACTCTGGGCGTTGGAATCATGAATTCGACGGCTTTTTCACTTTTAGCCAACAGCAGTTCAAAACTCGACGGAATTCAAGAGATGGAGTTAACCATTGGAAGTTTGAGCATCATCGTCGGGCCATCGGGTTCGTCTCGCCTCTCGGATTCGATGAAACCAGATCCGCCGGCCAACGAGCCTGAAGCAGAGGAAACATTGGAATCATCAGAAGGCTCTTCCAGTGAGGTAAACTCACCGGTCAGCCTAGAGAAAGTATCAATCACAAAAGGCGACAAAATTCGGGAAAATTTCGACTCAGAAGAGAAAGCGTGTCAAACGCACAACAACGGAAAGGACTTCGCCGTGGAAAGCAGCGGCGTCTCCAAAGTACATCAGCTATGCATCATTATCACTGAAGCAGAAGAAGGAAACAATAGCGAAGGAAGTAAAAAGGTCGACAGGCAAGTCGACAAAATGAAAGATCACAACAGAAAGGAAAAGGAGAAGGTCCATGTCTCGGCTGGTGAATGGAGAATGATCAAATCAGCTATTAATCATGGTACAGAAGTACCCGAAGGATTGAGAAGAGAAGTTCTAATGGGTTATCAGTATGCATTGTACCAACACAGGAAGAAACTAAGGGAGGAAAGAAACATGATTTTTCAAGACAACAACAGTATATCAAGGGAACAATACTGGGAAGACTACAGTGAAGATTCAGAATACAACAGAGAAAGGCACGGAGACCCAAAACACAACAGAGGGGCGACAGCACGCGACAGAGAGGAAAGGTACTCAAGGAGTCCTACCCCGCATCTAGAAGAGGAGGAAGACGACTTCATTCAAAAAACGCCAGAGGCAGCATTAGTAGCAGCGCAAGCGTATTTACTAGCTACAAGACCAGAACCTGGGGACCCACGAGAAGATATGCATCAAGCAGCAATACGAAGCCTCGGAATAGTAGAAGGAAAGATCAGGGAACATGGTCCAAAGATGAAGTCGACAAATTCCAAGGGAAGTCAAAAGGAAAAGCTCAGATACAATTTCACAGATGACGAGCATAGCGAATCATCAGAAGAGAAAAAGCGACAGAAAAGGAAGGAAGACGCAAGAAGTATAATAGCACAAGCTCGAGTAAATAAATCATGACATGCTTGGAGGGAAGAGAATTACGAGGACGACGATAAAGATATGGGTGCGTTGTGCTTTACCCGTAGGGTTCGCAAAACGCGGGTACCCAAAGGATTCAAATTACCACACGACCAGAATAAGTATGACGGGTCGCAAGAACCTACCTTGTGGCTGTCAGATTATCTGCAGGCAGTACAGATATTAGGGGGAACAAAGGCGACTGCAATGCAAAGTTTGCAGTTGCACCTCACCGGCGCCGCACGGTCCTGGTTAAATACCCTACCCGACGAATCCATTGGAAGTTGGGGGGAACTCGAAAGTCAATTCACAAGAAATTTCCGTTCTACCTACAAGCGCCCAGCATCACTGGAGGAAGTTAAAGCATGTGTGCAGAGGAAAGGCGAAGCGCTACGTTCTTATATACAACGCTGGAGTATAATCAAAAACTCAGCAGAGGAAGTCTCCGACGAACGAGCGATAGACGCCTTTTCAGAAGGACTTCGTCGCTCAGATCTTGTGGAAGAAATAGGAAGAACAAGACCTACGACAGTAGCCGAGCTAATGGAACAAGCCAACAAATTCGCCGATGGAGAGGACGTGTATAACAACAAAAGAGGACGTTCGCCAGAAGTCGACAGAATAAGTAGACAGAGGAGACGACACCGCAGCAGGGATAACCATAGAGGGCGAAATCAGGTAGCCGCGGGTTACGTACTAGAAGAGGAGGAAAGACATGAAAGTAGGAGATTTCAGGCAAAAGGAGTAGAAAAATCGAGGTACTCCGGTCCTTCGGCCGAGGATATGCTATGCGGACCTTGTCGAATCCATTACGCGTATCTCGATGGGAAAAGGGTCTCAAATCACCAGATGAAGGATTGCAGAACGTTCCTAAGGTTGCAAAGCGCCATGGGCGCAAGCCAAGAAAGGAGGCAAGGAGAAAGGCACAGAAATCAAGGATATCAAATGCAAAGGCCAGCAAGACACCTAGAGTCAAAAGTGTATATATCAGCCATGATTCAACCGGTGCCCAAGTCAAAGAAAGAGCGAAAGAGCATATCCAGGCAAGTAAACCTAGCAATATCATCACCGCCAGCTACCACAGAGTACCTACGATGGTCGGAACAACCAGTCAAGTTCAGTAGAGCAGACCACCCAAGGAAAATTCCCAGGCCAGGCCACTCGCCTATGGTCTTAAAGGCGCAAATAGGAGGGTACGACATCGGAAGAGTGTTCATGGATGCAGGGAGTGGCATAAACTTAATATATGCTAGAACCCTAAAGGCAATGTGCATCTCGCCAACGAGTTTGAAGCCAACAGATTGCTCTTTCCATGGAATAGTGCCAGGAGCCGCAAACTACCCTTTGGGAAGGATAGAACTCGATGTCTGTTTTGGCAGTAGTGAAAATTATAGAAGAGAGAAGCTGGAGTTTGAAGTTATGCACTGGCCGTCACAATATCATGCAATCCTGGGGCGTCCAACATTTGCAAAATTCATGGCAGTGCCACACTACGCGTATCTAACATTGAAAATTCCAGGGCCCAAAGGAACAATTACAGTACAAGGGAGCTTTGAAGTAGCCAACACGTGCGACAGAGAATTCAACAGGATGGCGCAAACCTTCGGCATGACAGCAGAATATGAAAGGTTAAAAGGAGAAACGGATCATAATGTGCTACCCGACGTTGGACGATCCCTACCAGATCAGGCTTTCGACACAACGCAGGACTCGAAGAAAATTCAGGTCCATCCCACAGATCCAAGCAAGACGACATCAATTGCGGTGAACTTGGATCCCGCATAGGAAGGCGCGCTCGTCGAGTTCCTCCGTGAGCGCTGGGAAATCTTCGCCTGGTGTCCATCAGACATGCCAGGGGTTCCCAGGGAACTCGTCGAGCACGCACTAAATGTAGATCCCAAGGCAAAGCCAGTCAAGCAACCATTGAGGCGATTTGATGAACCTAAAAGGAAGGCGATAGCGTCAGAACCGCACAGGTTAGAAAATGCCGGATTTATCAGAGAAATCAAAACTTCGAGTTGGGTATCGAACCCAGTTATAGTACCCAAGAAGAACACAGACGTACAAAGAGTATGTGTCGACTACACATCTCTCAATAAGCATTGTCCAAAGGATCCCTTCCCTTTACCCCGCATCGATCAAATAATCGATTCATCAGCGGGATGCGCAAGGCTTTCCTTTTTGGACGCATATTCTGTCTACAACCAGATCAAATTGAAGAAAGAAGACGAAGAAAAAACGGCCTTCATCACACCGTATGGGGTGTTTTGCTACCAAGTGATGTCGTTCGGCCTAAAAAATGCAGGAGCAACTTATCAAAGGATGATGCAAAGCTGCCTCGGGAACCAAATAGGGCGCAACATACAAGTCTACATTGATGATGTAGTCATCACCACAAGAGAGGAGAAATCTCTAATAAGCGACTTGGCAGAAACCTTCGACAACCTGAGCAGGTATAAGCTTAAGCTTAACCCGACAAAGTGCTCTTTCGGCGTCTCAGCAGGACAACTCTTAGGGTTCCTGGTATCAGCACGAGGAATAGAGGCGAACCCAGAGAAGATTCAAGCAATTTTGACAATGGGGAAACCCACGAAACTACACGACGTACAGAAACTTGCAGGACGCGTCGCGGCACTAAGTCGCTTCGTTGCTCGACTAGGGGAGAAGGCACTTCCTTTCTATGCACTCATGAAGAAGTCAGATGATAAATTCGAGTGGACAGAGGAAGCAGACGCAGCGTTTGCACAGTTGAAAAAAGTGCTTTCCACGCCACCAGTGCTGGTCGCACCAAAAGAAAAAGAACCACTGCTATTGTACATCGCCGCAACCCATCAGGTGGTGAGTACAGTATTAGTAGTCGAAAGAAGTGAGGAAGGAAAAGCCCATGGCGTTCAGAGGCCAGTATATTTCATTAGTGAAGTGTTGTCTCCAACAAAGCAAAGGTACCCGCACTATCAGAAGTTAGCATACAGTGTCTTCACAACAGCACGAAAACTACGACAATACTTTGCGGTGCACCCAATTATAGTGGTGAATGAGGCGCCACTGTCGAACATATTGAATAATCCCTCAGCAACAGGACGTGTCTCTTTGTGGGGAATTGAGTTATCTCCCATGGACATCACGTACGAGAAAAGGAAGGCTATCAAGTCGCAAATTTTGCCAGATTTTACGATAGAGTGGCTGGAGCTGCAGAGCACAGGACCACCAGATTTATCTAGTGTTTGGACAATGTACTTCGATGGCTCTAAAAGAGTCCAAGGCGCAGGCGCAGGAGTAGTGTTGATATCACCTCATGGCGACAAATTGAAGTATGTCCTGAGGATGAGCTTTCCACAGGCTTCTAACAATGAAGCAGAGTATGAGGCTTTGTTGCATGGAATGAAGATGGCTAAAGCATGTGGAGCAACTCGACTAAAAATATTCGGAGATTCTAACCTTGTCGTCCAGCAAGTTATGAACAGATGTGACACAATCAATGAAAACATGCTGGCTTACAAAAATTTGTACCATTATCTCGAAGGAACGTTCGATGGATGCGAAGTCTCGCACGTAAGCAGGAACAGCAATGAAGAAGCCGACAATTTAGCAAATATCGGGTCACAGTGTTTACCTGTGCCATCTGGAGTATTTTGGGAGGAAATAGTAGAAAGATCAATAAAAAGTGGAAAAAGCTCGACTACTACAGGAGGCTCGGGGGCTACATTAGAGCCAGAGGAGGTCATGATGATAGAAGAAACATGGATGCAGCCATATCTTGCGTACATGATAAATAAAAAATTACCAGAAGATGCAGTGGAGGCCAAGAAGATAACTCGAAGATCGAAAGCGTTTGTCGTGTTACAGGGGAAATTGTATAAGAAAAGTATTACTGGCGTTTTGCAGCGTTGCGTAACGCCCCAAGAAGGACAAAAAATACTACAAGACATACATGGTGGAGTATGCGGCCATCATGCTAGCAGCAGAGCAATAGCAGCAAAAGCTTTCCGAGCAGGATTTTATTGGCTAACAGCCATCGAGGACGCAAAAGATATAGTTCGACAGTGTGAAGCATGTCAAAGGTTTGCATCTAGACCGCACGCACCAGCAGCGGAACTGCAAACAATACCATTATCTTGGCCTTTTGCACAATGGGACCTCGATATGGTGGGAAAGTTGCACAAATCCTGGCCAGGAGGGCATGTCTACATGCTAGTGGCCGTTGATAAATTCACCAAATGGGTGGAAGCGGCCCCGGTGGCAACTCAAGATTCTACAGCAGCAATCAACTTCATCAAGTCCATAGTTTTTCGTTTTGGGGTGCCACACAGCATCATCACAGACAACGGGACGAATTTCACTTCAAAGGAATTCAAGAGTTACTGTGAAGACCATAGTAGTCGAGTTCGTCCACGATCCTTCGTGGTGGGAGACCTAGTTTTGCGACTCAGGCAAGATAGCCATGGCAAATTGGAGTCCCCTTGGGTGGGACCTTACGTCGTCACCGAAGTAATACCAGGAGGAGCATATCGACTACAAGACAAGAAGACTGGAAAGGACGAGAGCAACCCGTGGAATGCAGAGCAGCTACGGTGTTTCTACGCGTAGGATAAAAGTAGTGTTATCTGCAAATTCGAGTTAACCTTCTGAACCCAGAACATGAGGCCATAGGTCGGGTTCTTTGGGGTTGAACTCGACAAAATTGTACAAATATCTCTACTTCTTCGCCTCGGGGGCTTTAACCCTCGGGTCGTACGAAAGGAATTCTTATCGCAGCTTGGAAGACTTTTTTCATTATAAGGTTGTACAGGCAACCCGATAAATATTGAAACAACTTGGTTCGTAAAGGAACCCGATATTCTTCTTAAATTGGTTCGCAAAGAACCCGATAGATGGAAAAGTGTACCTCAGAACAATGACTTGTTTTCCTGGTACTAGCAAAAACATCGACACCAAGTGCGAATATTCATTACAGATAAACATGGTAGCAAGGACATTATCAAATGAAATTACATAAAAACAAGTCCTAATGGAAGTGGACTTCAGCCTCATACTTCTTCTGGCAAAGGGTGCCGTCGTAGATCTTCACGTCGAACTTCGACGTGCCGATATGGAAGTCGAAGGCCATGAAGAAGCCTTGATGGATGTCGTGGTCCTCTGCAAATTGCGACCAGCCGCCCTTAAAGTACTGCTCGCCGTCGCCATCATACCACACCTCCACCTCGTATGGGATGCCACTGCCAGACTGTTCACGAAGAACCGCCTCTCGAAGTTCGCGGCCATCCATGAACTTGGTAAAATTCAGTGGCAGGCGCTGAATCTCACGGCACTGCGCCATGGCAATGTAGAGGAAGGAAAAGATACGGGGAGGTGCAGCAGGCGCAGCAGGAGCAGCAGGAGGAGGAGCGGTTGGACCTGGAGTAGCGCCAGTCACCTTGGGCTTGTTCTTGCTACCAGGGGGCGGCCGGGACGACGCTTAACCGGAGCATCCAAAGAAGTTCCTGCGGCGGCCAGCGGGGTGTTCTTGTTCTTACTTCCATGAGGGCGACCCCGACCTCGTGGTGCCACCGGGGAGCCAAGGGTCAGATGAGAACCTTCAGCATCAGCCATGAGAACAAGGGAGAAACCTCGGAAAACCCTAGATGGAGAGAGAAGATGATGCGGCGGAGGAGGAATCTGATTAGGGTTATTTACCTTAACTAGAAGGTGCCTTATTTATAAGCACGTGTTATTGGGCCCCCGTGCTACAACAAAGCCCGTAAACGTATTTTACAGCAAGAGTTAAATTCTGCGCACAGCAGACGATAATATCAAAGAAGAAAAATAAGGAAAGGAGACTATGGTCGCACGATATGAAAACTTCGACTTGGACTCGGGGGCTCACCAACAGTGAGACGTTCACAGAAGAAAAGGTGGCGCCGATGAATGCCAAGTAGGTGCACAGGACTGTATACGAAGGAATTTCGATTATAGCCATGGGGGCTCCTATTTTCAAGAATGGTAAATACAAACTTCTCCCTGAAGTGGTGGATGAGTATTAGACGGCAAGATGTCCTTAAGGTATCTCAAAATTGAAGTATCTCGACGATGATGTATCTGGAAGTTAAAATATCTCGAGTTGAAGTATGATGAGTTACATTACATTTTTTGAGCCTATACTCGAAAAAAAAAGCCTTTTTCGACTATAGCCTCGGGGGCTACTCCCATCGGGAGCGCTGAGCGCGCACCCGACGATATTTCTTGGCAAAGCATTATAATTCGAGAAAGTACAGGAGTGTTACTCCTATCGGGAGCGAGTTTTATGGTTGAAGAAACCCGAATATTTTCAGTCAAGATTTGACTACGATATGAGATTCTCGAGTTGCGTTATCGCAACACAACTCGAATGCCGTGATTTGTCACGAAGGTAAGACCCCGGGATCCGTCCTGTGTGGCCTGGTATACGCACATGGATGCGCTCTGCTGGTATGTATCCGTGTCTACGACGCGAAGAAAATCCTGGTGGACGCACTGGGTACCCTGAGAACCACTGGGATTCATTCTTTGTAAGTCCTAAATGCGGCAGAAGAATGGGTTTGACCGGTATCCCGAATTCAAATCCAAGGGGATTGAATTTGAAGTAGGTGACAAGTATCTGTTCCGGCAGTTAACTAACCTCTTGATCCGTCGGAGTTGTCAGGCTTGCTCATCAAAACCCCTTGCAAAAGAATATCATGAAAATAAGTCGAAAAAGACTAAAGTCGAAGATTTGAAGATAAGAAGAAGTCGAAGAATTGATCAAGTACGAAGATTTGAAGATTAGAGATTCAACCTGAATCTACAATTCTGGTAGAATCTCAGGGGCTACTGACAAGGGTATAGTTAATAGAGCACGTTAGTTGAGTACCCCTGAGGCCCGTTAAGCTAGGCCCAATTGTAATGATAGTCGAATACGAGTTCTTACCGTATGTCGATATTGTAATCTGTATCGTACCCTACCCGATCCTCGGGACCTGGTCACCTATATATAGGGGCCAGGAGGGGGCGGTGTAGGGCAGATTGAAAGCAAGCCAGGTTGAACACCCAAGTTTACTTTCGATACACACCTATTTTCGACTAACTTTACCTTCGAGTTCATCCGACGCCCTATCTCCCCGATCCTAAGTCCTTCATCTAGGACATTTGTCGAGTTAACCCCTCGTCAGGCATGAATCATAAATGTGCTAGGTTTATTAAAAGTTTGTTTCTTTCAAAACTATGATGAAGAGTGATTTTCAATTATCATTCTATAAAATATTATTTTCAAAAGAATTACTTTTCCAAACCCTAATGTTATTTTATGCAAGCAAAATCTTTATGCTATGCACATAATTTTTTTTATTGAAAAACATCATTTATTTTGAAAACTAGTTTTATTACTGGCTTAAAACATTGTGTTGATGATTTGAAGAATTTAGAAACTTGATTGAATTGATTTGAGTGAAATATGCAAGAGTTATGAATAAAAAAATAGAAATCAGAAAAAGAAAAAGGGAAAAGAAATAGGAAAGGAAGAAAAGGCCGAACGGGACCGATTCGGCCCAGCCCAAGAAGGAGCCCACGGCCCAGTATCGCCGGATCCCGAATCGGTAACCTTCTCCACCACTGACGCCTGGGGCCCGCCTGTCAGGGTCGCCCTCTTCCTCCAGCCAGTGCCCTGCCCCCGCCCGACTCCTCCCTGGCCATCGATCTCTTCCCCCTCGCGCAACCCTAGCCCCCTCCGCAAGGTAAGGCTGGCTATAAATAGCCAGAGACCCCCTCCCTCGCCTCTTTTCTTTTCTCTTGTGAAAGATCGCTCCAATCCGACGAATTGCTCGATGAACACCTGCGGACGCTGCCGCCTTGCATCACTGATTCCGGCACAGCCGTGATGCCCTGAGACCTCCTCTCTGCCTCTGACTCTTCTCCTCTCTCTGTAATTTCTCCTGATCTATTTACCTGCTCGGTTCTGTAGAAAATCGACGTCGTTTCCCTCATTGGAAGTCGCCGACGCCCAGCACCCGCTCCAGCCGCACCTTCCTCCAACGCCTGGAAGCGATCCTCGACGCCGCCCAAACTCTCGAGCTCGCCGTGTTCTCCTGCACACCGTCGTGGACTCACTTTCATCCAGAAGCCACCAGAACGTCACCGCCATCCACCACCTGCACGCCTTGCTGGCAACCCTCGATGGAACCCTAGCTCCTCCCCGGTGAGCTCCCTCTCCCTTCTAATCTTGACCGTCGGATCTAGATCTAACGCACCGAAACACTTCACTTAAGTGAAGGGGTATGGGTGAATCAGATCCGTCCAGATCTCATTAGATCTAACGGCCCACATCGTTAATCCGCGCGAAGCGGTACCAACCAATCTGAAGCCCGCACGTGTGCGTCTTTGGATAAGCCCTGGTTCAATTTCGTTTTAAAAATTTCAGAAAATAGTCTGACCTTCAAAAATTCATATCTTTTGATCTGTTGATCCAAAAATTGCAAATAATATGTCCCTGAACTCCTAAAATTGTGTAGAACCCAATTCCGAAATAAAATTTGCCTTTTGAACTAGTTGAAAACATTCAAATTTAAATATGTGAGTTTGAGTGTTTTTAATAGAGTTCAAATTCTATAAATCCTTTTTAATTAATTCTTTTTGCAAATAGATCATATTGTTGTCCCCTATCCGGTACAACAACTGCACAAATTATTTGGGCAAATTTTCTCAAGTATTCAAATTCAAATGAGAATTTGAGTATTTCCTCCCTAGATTTAATTCTATAAATATTTTAGGCATAATTCCTTTTGTAAAATTTCTCACCTTGTTAATGAAAAACCACCAGAATACTTCACACCCTTTTCACACTTGTCCAAATGTCAGCTCCACTAGTTCAACCTATTTGCAAGCTATAGTGTGATTTGAGCACTTTGCAAAAATGAATCCTAACTCCTATCATGCACCTTGTGCTATTTGATTTTTGTCCCACTATGCAAATGGTGTGAATAATCCTAAGTCCTAATGACCACTCAACTCTACCATGACTTAGTGAAAATCTATTCTCTATCCTTGCCCAAGTGCAAAACCATCAATCCCCTCTTACCCAAAATTCTTCTAATTATTTTGACTACCCCCTCCAACACTATGACATAGAAGTTTCCCCATATCAAGACCATGAAGAAGAAGTTGAAGAGAAGACAAGGAGTTGAAGGCCAAACAAGAAGTTGAAGAGAAGACAAGGAGTTGAAGTCAAAAGAAGAAGATCAAGAGAAGAGAGCCCCAAGTCAAGAAGATGAAAGTATTAGACCTCATGGCTTAGAAAATATTCATCCAACTTCTCAAACCAAGCCTAAAGAATATCCTTGAATCTAATTTTACTAAGTGTTTGACACCTCTTAACAATCTAGAAAACCCCCATCAATCTTTTAAAGTCTTTGACTTAGCCATTCTCTCCATCCATATTAAGTCAACTTCATGCCCCAATCTTTTGTCCAATTATCACTAGGACTTTGAAGACTAAGCTAAAACAAATGAACACTTTTATTGTCTTGTTTGATTATATTGCTTGAATGGTGTGTTTATGTTGTGTTACTTTCTATCTTATAGTTGTACGGAGAGCTACGTGTGTTGATTAAGAGAAGTACGATCTTCAAAAATTTCTAAGGCAAGTGTCACTCTTGTTCATAAAATTCCCAATGATGTTTTACTATGCATTAGTGTTTCTCTTCTTTTAATATTATGCATGTGTAGATTGTTAGGCTTGCTATCTCCTATTTAGGATATCACTGATTACCCTGTTAGAAGAAACACCGTAAGTGTAGATTGTTTAGTTGTGTTGTCGAATTCGTGGTTGGGATTCCACATGTTCTTTTATTAAGTTTGAAAACTAGGTTTTGCAAAAACTAAGAAAACAACTAAGTTAATGAAACACCTGGGTGGAAATTGGTAAGATGGATTTATGTTGAGTGGTTACACCGGAGCCATCTCTATGGCGGTCGTGTGTATCTCACTTGTGGACGGCCACCCAGGAACAAAGAGATTGGAGACGTTCAAGTCGTGAAGCTTCCAGTGCAACCACGAGTCATATGGGCTCTATCTTGACTAACTAAGTTGCGAGAACTCAGCCAGACGGACAGAGCGTGGTAGTGATTTGTAGGATGGAACGCGTCCGGGTTGGTCTGAGGGATTGCTTCTGAAAGGTCTCGTCTTAGTCTTCACTTGGCCATTTGAGCAAAATAAGCATCATGGCAAAAGAGGTTGACTGAGTCTTGTGGTAAAAGTGCACCACCTCTACAGAGGGTTAAAAACTAAGTACTTAGCCGTGTCCCCGGTTACGGACAATTTTGAGCGACATGATTTTGAAGCTGTTCAAGAATCTCCTCATCCCAACTTCTTGAATTAAAACTTGAGTGGTTAACAAGGGATTGTTGTGTGATCATAATTATGTACACCTGGTGGATTCCTGTGTGTGTATAACTAACTAGGAGCACCTGGTGGATTCCAGTGTGTCCAATAGTGCTTTAAAAGAAAAATGAGATCTTTTGAAAAGTAGGATAAACAATTGCTTTTCTGCAAGCTTAGCCTGAAGCTCCACTTAGCCAAATATTCATGTAAGTGTTAGGCTCCATTTGTGTCCACCAAAAGTGACATCTTGCCAATACAATTCAAGTGTATTGACCCTTTGTGGCTGCAACGTTTCATGTTGCAGGTTTTGACGATAAGAAAGGTATGATAGGGTTACGAGTCTATCCGTAGCATGTTCGCCTGTGGCACATGAAGAAGAAGGACTCCATGCTATTTTTGATTTCGTTGTAAACTCTGAAAGCTTTATGCTATGAGCATTGTAAAGTTCTTTATGTAATTGCTGGATCATGCGATGTAATAAAATGACCTTTGTTTCTTGATACTACATCTTAAACTGTGTGTGCTAGCGTTTGATCCAGGGACTAGCACTGAAAAGCACAGGGATTGTCATCTTTAAAAGGTGAGGTCACTACAATCTTATATACGCAAAGAGACTATGAGCAATGCACATTTCATTAGAGTTCCTGAAACCAACTGACTGTTCCTTCCACGGAATCGTCCCAGGGAGTACCAACTATCCACTAGGTCGAATAGCACTCAATGTTTGGTTAGAGAATCGACAAAACTACAGAAGAGAGAAGCTCGACTTTGAAGTCATGGACTGGCCATCACAATATCACGCGATCCTCGGGCGACCCACATTTTTGCGATTCATGGCAGTTCCTCACTATACGTACCTGGTACTAAAAATGCCAGGACCCAATGGAATTATCATAGTAAAAGGAAGCTTCGAGCTATTAGATTTATGCGACAAGGAATTCCACAAGATGGCCCAAAACTTCGGCATGATGGCAAGCTATGGAGAACCCAACGACAAGGCAAAAGCGTGACTATAGGAATCGCACAACAACTCGAAGGGCACCCAGCAGAGCCAGAAGTGAAAAAACCGCGGGTACAGTCGTCAGACCAAGAGAAACCTACAGGAGAAGAAGAGAAGACCTCGGTGGCAAGGGTATAGATAATAGAGCCCGTCAGTTGAGTACCACTGAGGCCCGTTAAGCTAGGCCCAATTGTAATACTAGTCGAAATACGAGTTCATGTCGTATGTCGATATCGTAATCTGTATCGGATCCCACCCGATCCTCAATACCTGGCCATCTATATATAGGGGCCAGGAGGGAACGGTGTGGGGCAGATTGAAAGCAAGCCAGGTTCTACACCCACGTTTACTTTTGATACACACCTTGTTTGACTGACTTTACCTTCGAGTTCATCCGACACCCTATCTCCCCGATCGTAAGTCCTTCATTTAGGACATTTTTCGAGTTAACCCTCATCAATTGGCGCCGACCGTGGGGACTCTGGGCGTTGGAATCATGAATTCGACGGCTTTTTCGCTTTTAGCTAGTAACAATCCAGAAGTCGATGAAAATCAAGAGATGGAGCTGACGTTCGGAAGTTTGAGCTTCTACATCGGACCTTCGGGTTCAACTCGCCTTTTGGATCTGACAAAATCAGGTCCGTCGAGAAGCAAAACCGAGAGAATCACAGCATCTGAATCATCCATGGGCTCTTCCAGCGAGGTAAACTCGCCGGTCAGTCTCACAGCAACAGAAGATATGAAAGAGAAACTCGAGGAATTCGATGAAACTCGGGGAAAGCCCGGCATGGAAGAAGCAGTGGCTAAAACTCACGACAGCTCAGGGGATTTTGCCATCGAAAGCAGTGGCGTCTCCAGAAGCGTACATCAGTTATGCATCATTATCACTGAAGCAGCAGAAGAGGACAATCATGAAGGCAACAAAGAGGTTGACCTGCAAGTCGACAAACCGAGGAGTAACAGCAAAAAGGAAAAGGAGAAAATTTACGTTTCAACCGGAGAGTGGAGAATCATCATGTCAGCCATCAATAACGGCACAGAGGTACCCGCAGATTCAAGGAGAGAGGTTCTGATGGGGTACTAGTATGCGCTACACCAGCACAAAAAGAAGCTAAGGGAGGAAAAAGACATGTTCATGAGAAGCCGAGGTGACGACAGTACATCAAGTGGAGGATACTGGGATGAGTACAGCGACGCATCAGAGAGCAGCATGGAAAGACATAGAGACCCGAAGCACAACAGGAGGACAACGGCACAGATAAGAGAGGAGAGCTACGCAAAAAATCAAAGCGCACAACAGTCAGAAGAGGAAGAAGACTTCGTTCAAGATACACCAGAAGCAGCGTTGGTAGCAGCACAGGCGTACCTTCTAACCACACAACCAGAGCCTAGAGATCCACGGGAGCACATGCATCAGGCCGCAATACGAAGTCTCGGGTTGGTAGAAGACAAGTTAATGGGAAAGCTTCCAGAGGAAAAGGCAACACATCGAAAGGAAAGGCGAAAAGAAGAATTCAAGCGCAAATCCTCGCGAAACGAATCCAGTGATTCATCAGAAGATGAGAGGCGACAAAAATGGAAGGAGGACGCAAGAAACATAATAGCACAAGCACGAGTAAACAACTCACGCTATGCGTGGAGAGAGGAAAATTACAAAGACGATGAAAAAGAGATGGGCGCGTTATGCTTTACCCGCAGGGTTCACAAAACGCGGGTACCCAAAGGTTTCAAGTTGCCACACGATCAAGAAAAGTATGATGGGTCGCAAGAGCCCACTCTATGGTTGTCAGACTACCTGCAAGCAGTACAGATACTAGGAGTAATAAGAGCAACAGCCATGCAAAGTTTAAAGTTACACCTCATCGGCGTAGCGCGGTCCTGGTTAAACACCCTACCCAACGATTCCATCGGAAGTTGGGGAGAGTTAGAGAATCAATTCGCAAGAAATTTTTGCTCAACATATAAGCGCCCAGCATTGCTGGAAGAAATCAAGTCGTGCGTGTAGCAGAAAGGCAAAACCCTACGCTCTTATATACAACGCTGAGTGTAATCAAAAACTCTGCAGAGGACGTCTCCGACGAAAGAGCAATAGACGCTTTTTCGAGTGGCCTTCGTCATTCGGACCTAGTAGAAGAGATAGGGAGAACAAGGCCAAGGACAGTGTCTGAGTTAATGGAAGTAGCCAACAGATTCGCCGACGGAGAAGACGCATACAACAACAAAAGGGGACGTTCACCAGAAGTCGACAGAGCAAGCAGGCAGAGGCGAAGATATCTCAATGGAGATAACCACGCAAGGAGAAATCAGGTAGCAGCAGGATACGAAAGAAGGGACAAGGAAGGCTACGAAAACAAGGAGTTTGAGGCAAGAGGAAAACATGACGCAGAAAAACAAAAATACTCTGGCCCATCGGCAGAGGACATGCTATATGGACCTTGTTGAATCCACTATGCGTATCTAGATGGAAAGAGAGTTTCTAACCACCAGATGAAGGATTGCAGAACCTTCTTAAGGTTGCAAAGTGCCATGGACTCAAACCAAGGAGCACGGCAAGGAAAGAAAAACATGAGTCAAGGATATCAAGTACAACGGCTAGCAAAGCATCTGGAGTCGAAAGTTTATATATCTGCAATGATCCAACCGGTGCCAAAGTCAAAGAAAGAACGGAAGAGCATATCCAGACAAGTAAATCTAGCCATCTCATCACCACCAGCCACTACCGAGTATTTGCAGTGGTTGATGACCCACAAGTATAGGGGATCGCAACAGTCTTCGAGGGAAGTAAAAACCCAAATTTATTGATTCGACACAAGGGGAGCCAAAGAATATATGTAAGCCTTAACAGATGAGTTGTCAATTCAGCTGCACCTGGAAACAGTCTTGCTTGCAGTGGTTTATCAGTAGCAACAGTTTTATAGTGGTGATAGTAGTGAAACAGTAATAGCAGTAGTAAAATAACAGCGGTAATAGTAACAGTAGTAAACAATAGGAACAAATACTATAGGTATAGGGACAGATGTACGGGCGTTGCATGGATAAGATAATTCATGAAATCAATGAGACATGGGCATTGCAGATAAATAATGATAAAGCATCCTAGCACTAACAATCATAGGCATGTGTTCCGTATATAGTCGTACGTGCTCACAAGGAAAAACTTGCACAACATCTTTTGTCCTACCAGCCTGTTGCAGCAGGGCCTCAAGGGAAACTATTGGTAATTAAGGTACTCCTTTTAATAAAGTACCAGAGCAAAGCATTAGCACTCGGTGAACACATGTGATCCTCACATCATAGCCATCCCCTCCGGTTATCCCAATTTCTGTCACTTTGGGGCCTCGGGTTCCGGACAACAATATGTGTATACAACTTGTAGATAAGACCATAAACAACAAGCATCATCATAGAAATAATAAGATGTTCAGATCTAAAATAATGGTACTCGGGCCCAAAGTGACAAGCATTAAGCACAACAAGTTGCAATAGTGTCATAGGTACTAAATAAAGATACTAGGCACTATGCCCTAACAATCTCATATCAAATTACATGAACAATCTCATCCAATCCCTACCATCCCCTCACCTACAGCGGGGGAATTACTCACACATGGATGGGGGAATCATAGATGGTCGATGGAGTGACGTCGGTGATGATGGTGATGAAGATCTCCAAATCCCTGTCCCGGCAGGGTGCTAGAACGGAGTTTCTGGTTCCAAATCGCGGTTTATGATGGCGGCGGCGCAGCGGCAGTCGATCTGGGAAAAAACGCCGTCTCTCGATATTATCAAGTCAGGGGGTATATGTAGGCGAAAGGAGAGGTCGAGGGGACGGCCGAGGCGTCCTCACACCAGGTGGGCGCGGCCAGGGCTGGGCCGCGCCCCCTGTGTGTGTGGGGCCCTCGAGCCTTCCCTCTGTCTCGTCTTCTGGCTCCGTGGGTCTTCTGGTGAAATAGGATTTTTGATGATTTTTCCCAAATTTGTACTGAAAGTTGGATTCCTACACAAAAACGAGACACCAGAGCAATTCTGCTGAAAACAGCGCCAGTATGTGTTAGTTGTATTCAAAACACACAAATTAGAGGAGAAACAATAGCAAAAGTGTTCGGGAAAGTAGATAGGTTTTGGACGTATCAACTCCCCCCAAGCTTAGCTATTTGCTTGTCCTCAAGCAATTCAGTTAACAACTGAGAGCGATAAAAGAAACTTTCACGAACACATTTGCTTCATAGATGTATATATACTAACTATATGATCAAGTACTCAGGCAATTCATAATAAGAAATATGCAGCTAATGCTACCTCATAGTCAAGCAAGCTATGAAAGAGTGCCAACATACTAATAACAAGTAACATGAACATAAGAAGCTACAAGATTGTAATATGCATAAATGATATGGAAGAGTGGTATCCAGCTTGCCTTTATTTGTGGAGCAAAACATAAATGCTGAGGCACCTCTAAAGTCCAAAGGAAGACTAGAAGTAAAAATATCAAAGATACAAGCATCAAAGTTATACCACAATTAACCATGTTCTGGGACAAGCACATTACACTAAGAATAACAGCTATGCTCTCAAGAAGTGCTTTAAAGTTAGAAGATGAAGACTCAACAAAAAAAAGTAAAAGAAAGGCCCTTCGCAGAGGGAAGCAGTGATTTAACATGTGCTAGAGCTTTTCATTTGTAAAACAGAGATAATTTTTTTATTTTGAGAGGTGGTTGTTTCATGTCAACGACTGGTAATGGGGACTTGCTATCTTCCGTAATAAACAAGTGAGAGCGGTTCCGAGTTCTTTGAAATTTTGGCACATTGGTGCTCTTTACCTTTTTTCCTTTCTCAAACCATGGCTAACCGATTCCATCGGGTGCCCACCAACTTTCACATACCATGGAGGAGTGCTCTTTTTCTATTCTTTTTAGAAATTAGATTACCATGGTCTGACCAGCTCCCTTGCAAAATTAATGACGAGCAGATGAAGCTGCCTAGTCGAGGGGTACTCAATTTAATATGGAAGATAGCAATTCCGACCACTACGTCCCCATGAGCTAAAAACAGTGGCACAAAATGAGAAGTATTTGAAAGTTTTGAAAGGTAGCACATGAAAGTTTACTTGGAATGGCTTTAAAATACCTTGCATAGGAATTTATAGTGGACTCTTTGGAAGACTTGGTTTTTGGTAATTGGATGCACGAGTAGAGCTCATACTCAGTACAAGTGAAGGCTACCAAAAGACTGGGAAGCGACAATCGAGAGAGCAATAACTGTCATAATCATGCTTGCGACAAAACAAAATTAATATAGGCATAAAAATGATACAAGAACTCTGGGGCAAAGTAAATCATCGAGGCTTAATTGACTTTTTGTTCAGTCATGTGCATGCTTGAGCATGTGCCAAGTCGATTCAAATGAAACTTTCAGAGGAGGATACCACAATAACATACCATATTATGAATAAAACAATGCATGCAGGCGTCTACATGACATGCTACAAACTATTAGTAAATTGAAACTAATCATATGAAAGCAAGAACTACAAAGCATCCATTAGATAACATATACCTTACATGAACCGACTAAGCATGTCCACATAGATGAGTATATATACAAAAATGAAAACAAATAGAGTTCATACCAGCCTCTTACCACATCTCGGATTGTCATATGTCGTCATTATTGCCTTTCACTTGTGTGGCTTGAATAATATGAAGTGAATACCAAGCTCCAATGGAGTAACGGGAGACTGAACTCTGCAACAAACTTTACAAAACCAAAGAAGAACAACAATTTTTTTTTTGGGTTTTCGATTTTTAAACAAGAACAGAAGGAAAACGCAAACAAACAAAATATTTTTGGATTTTTCAAATAGCAAACCGAAAATACAGAACAAAGCAAACCAAAGGTAGAAAGCTAAAAAATGAACAAGGAGAAACAACGGAAATATTTTTGGTCTTTTGTGTTTTGGAAAGCAGAAATAAGAACGAGAACAATAAAGAAAGCGAAACATGGATATACAAAGGACCAACAAAATATGATATGTAGATGAGTGAATCGTCGGCGTACCTCCCCCCAAGCTTAGGCTTTTGACCTAAGTGGAGATCAATTCCAACTACGATAGTTGCTCCAGGCTGGTGGGTCATCATGGGTGTAATCGTACCCCGACTCTCGTGAAGATGAAGCTGACGATGCATAATCATAATAAGGTTGCTCATAAGGGAAGTTTGCAATGTTGGAGGGCTGACCCGACTCCTCGGCGCCTTCCTCATCGTGCACAGGCGGCGGGTGCTCCTCTATGTACGCATCGAGCTCATCCTCCGTGAGCGACCATCCATTCCTGCGATCAAGGTTAAACAAAAGAGGTGCAGGCAAACGGACTGATCGATCAGTCTTTACTACCTTCCAGGTAGTCTTCTTGAAAAAGGTTAGCTCAAATGTTAAATTAATCAAACTAGCAGGAGGAGAAATAAACTTATGATGAATCATAGAACTAAGATCAAGTTTCTCCTCGGGGAACTGCAGGTCTAGGAAATGAGGCATTACACCATGCAAAGCTAACAGGCGTGAAGCTATAAGTCCCCTACAGATTCCCCCTTTCTCTCGATTAACATCAAGATGGACAGCTATTAAGGCACCCAAATGGTAAGTCCTATCATGTCTCAAAGCAACAGCAATAAAAGCTAGATCATGGAGAGATAATTTACTTGCAGATTTCCTAGCAAGAACACATTTGGTAACAAAGAAGGCAAAATATCGAATGGATGGGAAATGAATATTTCGAGTTTTACCACCCTCTCCTGTGAAGCTTCTTCCTTGACAAATCTCCTCATATAGTTCCAACAATGGCCTAGGCTGGCCCCTTATCTTCTCGAGCGATCCCCACCGTGGAACTCTAATAGCTGTACAGAAAACATCAAGAGGCAAGTCCACAGATTTGTTATAGATTTTATAATGAACCATGGGGTTAGAAGTGGACCAACTAAATCTAAAATCCTGCACCACAGACATTGTTAGTTTAACATATTGGGGAGGTTCACCCTCAATAAAATGTTCCAATCCTGCATTAGAGAGTAAGGTTTAAAAATCCTGCAGAATTCCGGCAGCATTCATGAACTCTGAGCATGGATAGTGTGAGGGAAAGACCCTCTCTTCACGGTGAACTCTCATGACTTCATGCACTTCTAGTTCATGTTGAAAAAGTTGATATGCATTCTCCTCCATTTCTGATTTTTTTTAACAAACCTCATAAAATATGATTTTGAGACAAACAAATGTAGGGAACTACTATAGTGAGTTACTAGGGAGCTAACATGCATCAAAATAACATTTCTAAGCAATAGAACAAGCATGCATACTCATTTATCCTGTCACCTACAATGCTAAAATACTCAAGAAATACTTCACCGAAAGAAATTCTACTTGGACAAGCGGAGGAGTCACATACCCAAGAACGAATGCTCCAAATCTCACCAAAAATGATGGGCTGAGCAAGGAGATCGAAAAATCGAGGCGAAGAACAGCAAGAACTCGGGTTTGAGCTGGGTGTGTCGTTGTTTTCGGGGGAGAGAAATAGCAGGGGAGGAAGAGATAAGTGAGAGGCCAGGTGGGGCCCTCTCACACCAGGTGGGCGCGGCCAGGGCTGGGCCGCGCCCCCTGTGTGGGAGGTAGCATGGCAGCCCCTCCTGGTGTCTCCCAGGTGCCTCTCTGTCCCATTTTTGACATAAAAATTTATAAAGAATTTTCTGGAATTTTTCGAGAAACTTTATTTTCGAGGATTTTTCAGAAATTGGCATATCGATAAAAAACTCAGAGAAACGAAGATGAAATGATTTCAAGCAAATCAAAACCAAGTATGCTGTAGCTCTGAGATACTCTTTAATCATGTAACTAAACTAAAGGAATGAAATTGGACAAGTAAATAAAAGTGAGGTGGAGTAGATGCGGTGAAAACGAAGTTTCGTTCATATCAAATCACTTTGTTAACAAGGTTGATCAAGTCTTGTTACCAAACTAACTTTATATGAGGAAAACTTTGCATTTCACTAAATGCTTCTGTTACCTCAACTTTGATAGGTATAGTCCCAACCATAACAATTTGATATTCTTCCTTGGGCTTTTGCTCTGAACAAATAATTTGACCAACTTTGATGGTCTCAACATGCTTGATTGAATTTAGAGCATTCTTCCTATCAATCTTCTTGGGAAAATAAACCGTATACTCTTTGTCATTGACATTAAAAGTTACTTTTCCTTGATTGCAATTAATAACAGCACCTGCAGTATTTAGAAAAGGTCTCCCAAGAATAATAGACATATTATCATCTTCAGGCATTTCCAACACAACAAAGTCAGTTAATATCAAACAACTATTAGCAACTTGAACAGGAACATTTTCACATATACCAATAGGAATAGTAGTAGACTTATCAGCCATTTGCAAAGATATATCAGTTGATACCAATTTTTCTAGATCAAGTCTCTTATAAATAGAAAAAGGCATGACACTAACTCCAGCTCCCAAGTCACATAAAGCAGTTCTAACGTAGTTATTTTTAATGGAGCAAGGAATAGTTGGTATACCTGGATCTCCAAGCTTCTCTGGTACTTTACCATCAAAAGAATAATTAGCAAGTAAGGTGGAAATTTCCTCATTGGGAATTATCCTTTTGTTAGTAACAATAACTTTCATATATTTTGCATAAGGAGGCATTCTAATAGCATCAGTCAAAGGAATTTGCAAAAATAAAGGTTTCATCCATTCACAAAACCTGTTGTAGTGTTCTTCTTCCTTGGACTTGTGTTTCTTACCAGGAAAAGGCATTGGTTTCTGCACCCAAGGTTCTCTCTCTTTACCATGTTTGGTGGCAATGAAGTCTTCTTTGGTGTACTTTGCATTCGTATCAATCTTTTCTGGTTCCTCTTCAACTTCTTCTTTATCAGAAGCATTACCTGGTTCAGTTTCAGCATCAGAAATAGAAACACTATTAGAATCTTTACCTGCATCAGATGATTCTGTAGTTGTTTTATGCTTCTTCTTCTTGGAAGGAATATCATCACTTAAAGTACATTGAGAATCTTGCTCGACCCTCTTAGGATGTCCCTCAGGATATAATGGATCTTGGGTAGTAGCACCACTTCTTGTGCGAATTTCGCAAGCTTGCTTCTCTCTTGCGGCATTGACTAGCAAGTCTTTTTGCACCTTGGTAAGCTGATCAATTTGTGTTTGAACCATTTGAAAATGTTTAACAAGTATCTTCACATCATTGGAGGTTCTCTCCACAATATCCTGCAACTTGTTAATAGCTCTAGAATTTTCCAACAAATGATTATGCACCATTCTATTAAAATTTTCTTGCTTAACAATAAAATTATCAAATTCATCTAAGCATTGATCAGGAGGTTTAGAATAAGGAATATCTCTTTTATCAAAGCGTTGGAGAGAGTGTACCTCAATAGTAGATGAGTGAGGGGTTGGCTTACATAATTCTTCTATAGGAGGTAAATTCTTCACATCTTCGGCCTTAATACCTTTCTCCTTAAGAGATTTCTTAGCTTCCCTCATCACTTCATCATTTAATTCAATCATCCCTCTCTTCTTCGGTGTAGGCTCTGGAACTGGCGTAGGTATAGGTGCTGGTGTTGGCTCAACTAGAGTCCAATCATCATGATTCTGGCTTATTTTAGCCATTAATTCTTCAGCTTCAGCCGGAGTTCTTTCCCTAAAAACACAACCAGCACAACTATCCAAATATGTCTTAGATTCATCTGTTAGTCCATTATAAAATATATCAAGGAGTTCATTTTTAGGCAATGATTCTTTAGGCAAAGCTCTAATTAAAGAACAAAACCTCGTGCAAGATTCAGGCAGTATCTCTCCTTTTCCCTATTCAAAATCAAAGATTTTCTGCACAGCAGCATGTTGAGCACTAGCAGGAAAATATTTCTAAAAGAAAGCATTAACCAAAGCAATAGGACTATTAAGAGATCTAGGAGACAAGTTATTAAACCAAGTTTTAGCTGCATCTTTCAACGAGAAAGGAAAAATCTTAGCAACAAAGTAAGTGCGGAGCTTAATATCATCAGAAAACAAATTACTCAAAGTAGAAAGCTCATTCATGTGCTCCATAGCACTCTCATCTTTAGTACCACAAAAAGGAGTTTTCTCAACAATAGATATGTAAGATAAATCCAAAGAGAAATCATAATCCTTGTCTCTAATATTTATGGGAGAAGCAGCAAACTTAGGATCAGGAGACAAATTATATCTAACAGTACGTCTAGCAAGGAGTTCTTTAACTTTAGCGGCATTACGAGTAGCACGTGCTTCAGCAATAAAATCATCATTAAGCTCAATATAAGCATCATCAAAATCATCACTAGGACATTCCCTAGACTCAGGTGAACTAACAGGTGTAACAATGGTGTTTCCCAACTTAGCTCTAGCAATAGTAGCATCTAAAAAGGAACCTAGTGAACCACTCTCATCAAGCACAGTAGAAGCATCATCTAAATTATCAGTGGCATTTTCAAACTCAGCAGAAGTAGTAGCAGTAGCGTGTGCATGTGGTGGTGTAAGCAACTTACTCATAACAGATGGCGAATCAAGAGCAACAGAAGTGTTCAAAGTCGTACCTCTTCTTGTAGTGGATGGCAATATAGGAACTTTTCCATCACGAGGTTTACCCATGATGAAAGGATTGCAGCAAACAATATGAATACCAAGTGAACTTACAAATAAAGCTATGCTCCCCGGCAACGGCGCCAGAAAATAGTCTTGATGACCCACAAGTATAGGGGATCGCAACAGTCTTCGAGGGAAGTAAAAACCCAAATTTATTGATTCGACACAAGGGGAGCCAAATAATATATGTAAGCCTTAACAGATGAGTTGTCAATTCAGCTGCACTTGGAAACAGTCTTGCTCACAGTGGTTTATCAGTAGCAACAGTTTTATAGTGGTGATAGTAGTGAAACAGTAACAGTAGTAGTAAAATAATAGCGGTAATAGTAACATTAGTAAACAATAGGAACAAATATTGTACGTATAGGGACGGATGTACGGGCGTTGCATGGATAAGATAATTCATGAAATCAATGAGACATGGGCATTGCAGATAAATAATGATAAAGCATCCTAGCACTAACAATCATAGGCATGTGTTCCGTATATAGTCGTACGTGCTCACAAGGAGAAACTTGCACGACATCTTTTGTCCTACCAGCCTGTTGCAGCCGGGCCTCAAGGGAAACTATTGGTAATTAAGGTACTCCTTTTAATAAAGTACCGGAGCAAAGCATTAGCACTCGATGAACACATGTGATCCTCACATCATAGCCATCCCCTCCGGTTATCCCAATTTTTGTCACTTTGGGGCCTCGGGTTCCAACAACAATATGTGTATACAACTTGTAGATAAGACCATAAACAACAAGCATCATCATAGAAATAATAACATGTTCAGATCTGAAATCATGGCACTCGGGCCCAAAGTGACAAGCATTAAGCACAACAAGTTGCAACAATGTCATAGGTACTAAATAAAGATACTAGGCACTATGCCCTAACAATCTCATATCAAATTACATGAACAATCTCATCCAATCCCTACCATCCCCTCACCTACAGCGGGGGAATTACTCACACATGGATGGGGGAATCATGGATGGTCAATGGAGTGACGTCGGTGATGATGGTGATGAAGATCTCCTCCAAATCCCCATCCCGGCATGGTGCCAGAACGGAGTTTTTGGTTCCAAATCGCGGTTTCTGATGGCGGCGGCGCAGCGGAAGTCTATCTGGGAAAAAACGCTGTCTCTCGATATTATCAAGTCAGGGGGTATATATAGGCGAAAGGAGAGGTCGAGGGGACGGCCGAGGCGTCCTCACACCAGGTGGGCGCGGCCAGGGTTGGGCCACGCCCCCTGCGTGTGTGGGGCCCTCGAGCCTCCCCTCCGTCTCGTCTTCTGGCTCCGTGGGTCTTCTGGTGAAATAGGATTTTTGATGATTTTTCCCGAATTTTTACTGAAAGTTGGATTCCAGCACAAAAACGAGACACCAGAGCAATTCTGCTGAAAACAGCGTTAGTCCGTGTTAGTTGTATTCAAAACACACAAATTAGAGGAGAAACAATAGCAAAAGTGTTCGAGAAAGTAGATACATTTTGGACGTATCAGTGGTCCAATCGACCAGTTAGGTTCAGTAGAGCAGACCACCCGAGGAAAGTGCCCAGACCGGGTCACTCACCAATGGTGTTAAAAGCGCAAATAGGAGGATATGATGTCGGGAGAGTATTCATGGATGCAGGAAGTGGCATAAACCTAATATACGCAAGAACGTTGAAGGCAATGTGCATCTCACTGGAAAATCTAAAGCCAACAGATTGTTCTTTCCATAAAATAGTACCAGGAGCCACAAATTACCCTTTGGGAAAAATAGAACTCGATGTCTGCTTCGGTAACAGCAGCAACTATCGCAGAGAAAACTGGAGTTTGAAATCATGGACTGGCCTTCACAATATCATGCAATCCTGGGGCGCCCAGCATTTGCAAAATTCATGGCAGTACCTCACTATGCATATCTCACACTCAAGATCCCAGGACCCAAAGGAACGATCACAGTGCAAGGCAGCTTTGAAGTATCCAACACTTGTGACAAAGAATTTAATAGGTTGGCGCAAACTTTCGGCATGACAGCAGAGTACGCAAGGCTAAAAGGCGAAACTGACCACAACGTGTTACCCGACGTCGGGCGATCCCTGCCAGATCAGGCTTTCGATGCAACTCAAGACTCAAAGAAAATACAGGTCCACCCCACGGACCTGAACAAGACAACCTCCATAGCAGTAAACCTGGATCCCGTATAGGAAAGCACGCTCGTCGAGTTCGTCCGTGAGCGCTGGGAAATCTTTGCCTGGTGTCCTTCAGACATGTACTAGTAGGAAAAAGTCTACCGCCGGCGCACCAAATTTACTTACCGCCGGCGAATTACAACTCGCAATGACACCAATGCAGGCGGTAATGCATTATCCCTGGTGCATTGCATATTCGCCGGCGATAACTGTACCTACTGCCGGCGCATTGCAACATTCGCCAGGGGTAATGTGTTACCCCTGGCGAATATTGCTATGCGCCGGCAGTAGCTGTTATCGCCGGCGAATTTTGCTATGACCTATGCGCCAACAATAAGAAATTCATAATACAAAAAAAAGTTCTAGCGCCTGGAGGGGCCCGCCTCATCGTCGTTTGCCCCCTTCTTCGGCGCCGCTAGGCCCGATCGAGCATCTCGTGCGGCGGCGGGGGCGGGGAGGAAGTCATCCTCCACAATCTTGTGGAGGCGACCGGAGTCCTCCGCGAGCAGCTCCAAGAGGCGCCGCCGCTCCAACTCCATGAAGCCGCGCACTCCCTCCTCCGTCGTGTGGCGGTCGCGCGACTCCTTGATCCCCGACTCAAGAAATCGGTCGTCGAGCTCGTCGTCGAGCGCCGCCTCCTTGTTCTCCATCCGCAGAGAACGCCACGAGGTGTGGATGGCCGCCTGTTCTTCATCCTCGGGGTCCGAGATGGCCCACTCCATGTCGTCGATCTCCGCCTAGACTTCCGCCTCCAGGCGGTCGTTCTCTTCTTCGTCCTTCGGGTAGTCCACCTCGGGGACTTCTTCCTCGCCGTCGGACGCTGGAGGTGGCGGCGTTGGAGGCAGCGTCGGAGGGGGAGGGGTGGTGGTGGGCGTCGGCTCATCATGGCATAGGTGGTGATCTTGCGGTGCACCATGGCGGCGGAGGCGTACCTAAAAGCACAGAGAGAAATAAAATCTGTTATCATATAAAATACTTATAAAGAGCAGCTAAATTACATGGTGATGACAAAGCAAGGAAGCACAAATGGTCTAACTGAATATACTTTCAACTAACTGCTACACAAGTGCTCTTAAATATCAGTTAATTTTGTTCATAGTAGGCCATAGTTGATATGTTACTAATCATGCTGTGATCTATAATCGAAAAACCACTGAATATGCAACAAATTGTATTCCAACAAAATTTCTGAAACAAAGTCAAAATAGAACAGTTAGTTCATTATCCTATGATGAGAACACTCACACGTTGTAATGAACATCAGAACCTATGGAAGCATATGTTAATATTACTCCCAAATAGAATAATTAGATGCACATGAAACATCGGAAGGCATAGGTACTGGTTTAAGCATCAGGACACTCCTATTTTCCTTCAATTTTAACTTCCTAGCTCCCATCAGTAAGGGATTAATTTGTACTGTCAAATATATAATCCAAAGGTTTTACATAAATATACTATCAAAGCAATTGTCACCTTAGAATTTCCAGATACAGGGGCCAGGCCTTTTTCCCCTTTCGAGAACAATCTTACAGTTCCTGTAGATAAGTTTATCACATTGCCTGGGATGAATTTTCTCTTCAAGCTTTTCCAATAGAGCTGAAAAAATGAGCGCATATATCAGAAAAAGAAAAAAAGATAGGAAACAGATTAGTTTACACAATGTTTAAGTGGAAATCAATACAATATCTCTTATGCTTTCGCTGAAGTGACTGTATGAAAGGCTATGTTCTCATTTGATCTGTTTAGGAATGCTAACAATTTTAGCCTACTAAACAAACAACAATCCCTAGTAAAAGTAAAAAAAATTATCAGTGACCAATTAACCCACATCAAGCTAGCAGGGGTAGGGCAGCCAGAGACTTTGGCATAGGTTGGAGATCAGGAATTGGAATCAACCTCCTGGACAAACTGAGTGCCATGATTCTTCTTATACGCAATCGACAGCACCGGAGAAGCATGTAACATATGTTAATACCAAACTATAAACTTGTTTTGACAATATATATCCATGAGCGCACTAGGTAGAACACCAGGAGAACAAGATACTACTAGCGGCAAGCACTACCTTGAGCATACCCCATGTACAAACACAGACGCACGCACACCTTGTGTACACAACGGGGGCTACAAGAAGGAAAATTAGATTGGAGAAAGGGCAGGCACACGCGTGACGGGAAGGAGACCACCACCGATTGAACAGGGAGTATGGATGCATTTAACTTTGCAGGACAAATAGCACATGCAATGGCAATCAGAAAGATAAATAGAAAGACTACCATATATGATTTGAACAACACCAATATAATCGACTTTAGTCTGACATATCAACACAACCAGGCGAGAATAAGATCAAAGGAAGTTTATTGAATGCTGATGATATGCTGAACCAATAAGATCTGGATATGTTGCAAGTAAATTAGGAGTAGAGATCCATAAGCGACAACAAGAATAGGCACAAATTCAGAGAGTACTCTACTTGCAATCCATAAGCAATAGCAAGAATAAGCACAAATTCAGAGTACTCAAAATTCGGAGCAAATATTCACTAAATATTGCAAATGAGTGGTTAATTATTGCAAGTGAATGGTTAATACTACAACAACAATATGTATGTTTGCTAGATCACCAAGCAAGTTCAGAACAAGCAAGCTACAGAATATTAAACACATGGCATGGTTTTTGTACAATCGTTACAAATACTTTGGTCAAGCAACATGACATTGGAAACAGCAAGTAAACCTCATACTGCATTGTTACACTTTATCAGAAACCACACAAAATAAATTGCACTGCAGTCTAGGGACTTGGTGAGTTGGCTGGAATATTGCTAGAACATGATTCGTGGTCAGAATGCAAAGCCGGGGCCAGATTCTAGCTCATGTGCAGGACCTGGAAAACCCTAGCGGGGAGATAGTAGAAGTCAAAGTTGTAAGTTTTCATCGCCGGAAACCTAGGCAGGAGGAGGAGAGAAGCACCTGCGTTCGGCGAGCACGTCGGCCGGGACGGATCCGAGGCGTTGCATCGGCAGCGGTGAGCAAGCGGGGCGGCGGCGAGCAAGCCAGCCGCGACGCGGTGGCGGTCGATCTGGCGGTTGAAACTCCCAGAGGCAGAGATGGGGGACCGGGAGTGAGAGCTAGGGAGGAGGTTGGGCGGCGGGATCTGGTGCGTGGGTGCGGGCGGGAGCTGGTGCGTGGGTGAGGCTTGGGAGCGCCGGCGAGTGCGTCGACCGGCGGCGGCTAGATGTGCCGCAGGCGTGGGAGAAAGGGGATCCGTGTGAAGCAGGAGTGGGTGGGTGGGTCATGGTCATGCGGGTGGGTGGGTCATGGTCGTGTGGTGGGTGGGTGGGTCATGGTCGTGCGGGTGGGTGGGTGGGTGGGTCGCCGGCGCATGTGCGCTGTGGTGCGCAGGCGGTAATTAAAATGCGCCCGGTGAACCAAACGTAATTCGTCAGCGGTATCGCCCAACCCTATTCGGTAGTCCTGATATATTTTACTCCTGGCATACGTAGACTGTATTCGCCAGCGGTAACCGGCATATCACCGGCGCACCAGGCAGCTATTCGCCGGCGGTAAGTCATTTTCACTGGCGAATATGAACGATGCGCCAGGGGTATTATTACCACCGGCGAATAGAATTATTATGTGCCGGCGATAGTGATGCTAGCTATAAGCAAATCTCTACTAGTGATGCCAGGTGTTCCCAAGGAACTCATCGAGCACGCACTAAATGTGGATCCTAAAGCAAAGCCAGTCAAGCAACCACTACGACGATTTGATGAACCCAAGAGGAAAGCAATAGCATCAGAACTACATAGGCTAGAAAACGCAGGGTTCATCCGAGAAATCAAAACGTCAACTTGGGTATCTAACCCAGTTATAGTCCCCAAGAAAAATACAGATATAGAAAGAGTATGTGTCGACTACACATCTCTCAACAAGCACTGTCCAAAGGATCCCTTCCCTCTACCTCGCATTGATCGGATAATTGACTCAACAGCGGGGTGCGCAAGGCTTTCCTTCCTAGATGCATATTCTGGCTATAACCAGATCAAGTTAAAGAAGGAAGACGATGAAAAAACAGCTTTCATCACACCATACGGCGTATTCTGATATCAAGTCATGCCTTTCGGCCTAAAAAACGCAGGAGCAACCTACCAGCGGATGATGCAAAATTGCCTCGGAAGTCAAATAGGACGCAATATCCAAGTCTACATCGACGACATGGTCATCACCACAAGGAAAGAGGAGTCTCTGATCAGCGACTTGGCAAAAACTTTCGACAATCTGAATAGGTACAAGCTCAAGCTTAACTCGACAAAATGTTCTTTCGGTGTATCAGCAGGGCAACTCCTGGGGTTCCTGGTGTCAGCAAGAGGAATAGAGGCGAACCCAGAAAAGATTCAAGCAATTTTAACAATGGGGAAACCAACAAAGCTACACGACATACAGAAGCTCGCAGGGCGCATCGCGCCGCTAAGTCGATTTGTTGCTCGATTGGGAGAGAAAGCACTCCCTTTCTATGCGCTCATGAAAAAGTCAGATGATAAATTCGAGTGGACAGAAGAGGCAGACGTAGCCTTCGCGCAGTTGAAAAAGTGCTCTCCACGCCACTGGTGTTGGTCGCACCAAACGACAAAGAGCCGTTACTACTGTATATCGCAGCAACACACCAAGTGGTGAGTACAGTATTGGTAGTCGAAAGAAGCGAAGAGGGAAAAGCTCACGGTGTCCAGAGGCCAGTATATTTCATCAGCGAAGTACTTTCTCCAACAAAACAGAGGTACCCGCACTATCAAAAGCTCGCATATAGTGTTTTCACAACAACATGGAAATTACGGCAATATTTTGCGGTGCACCCAATTATAGTGGTTAACGAAGCACCACTATCCAATATATTGAACAACCCTTCAGCAACAGGACGTGTCTCCTTATGGGGAATTGAGTTATCACCCCTGGACATCATGTATGAAAAAAGAAAGGCAATCAAATCACAAATCCTACCAGACTTCATGGCAGAGTGGTTGGAATTACAAAGTGCAGGACCGCCAGATTTATCGAGTGTATGGATAGTGTACTTCGACGGTACAAAAAGAATCCAAGGTGCAGGAGCAGGAGTAGTCCTGATATCTCCACAAGGTGACAAATTGAAGTACGTGCTAAGGATGAGTTTTCCCCAAGCTTCCAACAATGAAGCCGAATACGAGGCGTTGCTCCATGGAATGAAAATGGCAAAAGCATGCGGAGCAACTCGACTGAAAATATTTGGAGACTCAAATCTCGTCGTCCAACAAGTAATGAACAAATGCGACACCATCAGCGACAATATGACAGCATACAGAAACTTATACTACTATCTCGAGGGAACATTTGATGGATGCGAAGTTTTGCACGTCAGCAGAGCCAGTAACAAGGAAGCTGATAATTTAGCAAACATCGGGTCGCAATGCTTACCCGTACCACAAGGAGTCTTTTGGGAAGAAATCATAGAAAGATCAATAAAAAGCAACAAAACTTCGACTACAGAGGAACAAGGCCAGCACCAAGCAACGGGATCGGGGGCTGGAAAAGCAAGCATAGTAGAACCAGAAGAAGTCATAATGATAGAAGAAACTTGGATGCAGCCATATCTGGCGTACATGATAAACAAAACACTACCCGAAGACACGGTAGAAGCAAAAAGGATAATACAACGATCCCAGGCTTTCATCGTGTTACAAGGAAAATTATATAAGAAAAGTATAGCAGGCGTCTTGCAACGATGCGTCACTCCTCAAGAAGGACAAGAAATCTTAAAGGATATCCACGCAGGAGTGTGTGGACATCACGCGAGTAGCAGAGCTATCGCGGCCAAAGCCTTTCGAGCAGGATTCTATTGGTTAACAGCCATCGAGGACGCAAAAGACATAGTTCAAAAGTGTGAAGCATGTCAAAGATTCGCATCTCGGCCACACGCGCCAGCAGCAGAATTACAGCCAATACCATTATCCTGGCCATTCGCGCAATGGGGTCTCGACATGGTAGGGAAATTGCACAAGTCTTGGCCAGGAGGGCATGTTTATATGCTAGTAGCAGTCAACAAGTTCACCAAGTGGGTAGAAGCAGCCCCAGTAACAACCCAAGATTCTAAAGCCGCAATAAACTTCATCAAGTCTATAGTCTTTCGCTTCGGAGTACCACACAGCATCATCACAGACAATGGTACAAATTTCACATCAAAAGAGTTCAAGGACTATTGCGAAGGATTGGGAATTAAATTGAAATTTGCATCTGTAGCGCATCCAAAGACAAACGGGCAAGTCAAAAAAGCCAATGGCTTAATATGCAATGGGATAAAGAATCGGCTGTTGGCACCCCTCGAGAAAGCCAAGCACGCTTGGGTAGATGAGCTACCCTCCGTGCTCTGGTATCTACGAACTACACCCAATGCAGCTACTCAAGAAACACCTTTCTTCCTGGTCTACGGCGCAGAAGCCGTGCTTCCAATCGAGATCACACACAAAGCTCCAAGAATCGCGGCGTATGATGAGACAACTTCTATAGAAGCGCTTCAGGACGATGTCGATGCACTCAACGAGGCGAGGGATGTAGCACTCGCCAGAGCCACTCAATATCAGCAAAGCCTACAAAACTACCACAGTAGTCGAGTTCGTCCACGGTCTTTCGTAGTGGGAGACCTAGTCTTACGACTCAAGAAAGATGGGCATGGAAAACTCGAGTCCCCATGGGTGGGACCTTACATCATGACAGAAGTGATACCAGGAGGAGCTTATCGACTACAAGACAAGAAAACGGGGCAAAACGAGAGTAACCCGTGGAATGCATAGCAACTACGACGGTTCTACGCATAGGCGACATAAGGCGACAAAGTATTCTTCGAATTCTGACCTTCCAAACCCAGAACATGAGGCCATCGGTCGGGTTCCTTGGGTTAACTCGACAATACGTGTAAATATTTTATTTTTCCACTCAGGGGCTCAGACCCTCGAGTCGTACGAAATAAAGAATAAAAGGTTATTATTGAGATCTGTGATTATCTTCGACATACTACAAGGTTGTTCGCAACCTGACATTCTGCAGGAACACACACGGTTCAGAGGAACCCGATAATATATTAAAAGAACACCTCGGAACTACGATTCGTTCCCATGGTCTATTAATAAAGCAAGGACAATACATAATCCAAATATGACTACTTATTGCACATAGTACAAGGAAGAACAACTCGAACAAAAGGATTACATAAATCTAGTGAAAATGCACTTCAGCTTCATATTCTCTCTGGCACTGAGTGCAGTCATAGATCTTCACGTCGAACTTCGATGTCCCGACGTGAAAGTCGAAAGTCATAAAAAAGCCCTGGTGGAGGTCGTGGTCCTCTACAAATTGCGACTAGCCGCCCTTGAAGTACTGCTCGCCGGCGCCGTCGTACCAGACCTCCACTTCATAGGGAGTTCCTCCCCCAGAGTGTTCACGAAGAACAGCTTCCCGCAGTTCTCGCCCATCCATAAACTTGGGGAAATTCAGCGGTAGACGCTGAATCTCACGGCACTGTGGGCCAGCGATGCAGAAGAACGAGAAGAGTCTGGGCAGAGGAGAAGAAGCATTAGCAGAAGGGGCACTTGGACCTGGTGTAGCAGAAGGCACCTTGGGTTTATTTTTGCTCCCGGCCGGGACGCTGCTTCACCGGAGCAGACGACGAAGCCACCGCAGCCTTGATTGTAGCTTTGTTCTTACTGCCACGAGGGCATCCGCGACCCCGTTTCTCCACTGGGGCACCGATGTTCAGGCGCGATCCACCCGCATCGGCCATGGAGACAGGTGTTGGAAAGAACAAACCCTAGATGAGTTAAAAAGGAAGAAGATGCTGCAGCGGAAGGAGAAGCTAATGACTGATTAGGGTTTTTACCCTCGCCAGACGTGCTTTATTTATAAGTACGCACTAATGGGCCTTTACAAGGGTACGGTCCAAAATATAATAACAGGCTTTTATATGTTGCCCAGCGCAGACGATAAAAGAAAGATCAATGTGAAGGTACGAGGAAAAACATAGAGAGAAGAAGTTATCTATAAAGAAGCATAGCATACCTCGTTTTTGGACTCGGGGGCTTAAGTCATAAAAAAGAAGAGAAGAATTACCAGAAGGGGGAGATATGTCGACAAATATTGAAAGACAGAATGTATGGCGTAGATACGTCTATAGTTTTGAGCCTATACCTGACAAAATTCAGCTATAGCCTCGGGGGCTACTCCCATCGGGAGTGCTGTCATGCACCCGATAGAAAGAAGTCGATAGACAGAAGCAGAGCTGACGCTGGCAAATAAAGAACCAGTTGGTGCATAAATGGTTTAGGCGCAATCGGTTGTATTTCGTCAGGACTGAGCTTCGACTACATTGTAAGCATAAATAAAGACAAAGTTCTGTATATTGAAACAATCAAACAAGGCTGCGACATACGATTCTCGAGTTGCGTCATCGCGACAAAACTTGAATGCCGTGATTAAAATATGTCATGAAGGTAAGACCCCAGGATCCGTCATGTGTGGCCTGGTATACACACATGGATGCGCTCTGCTGGTATATATCCGTGTCTATGACACGAAGAAAAATCCTGGTGGACGCACTGGGTACCCTGAGAACCACTGGGACTCATTCTTTGTAAGTCCTAAATGCGGCAAAAGAATGGGTTTAACCGGTTTCCCGAATTCAAGTCCAAGGGGATTGAATTTGAAGTAGGTGACAAGTATCCGTTCTGGCAGTTAACTGGCCTCTTGATCCGTCAGAGTAGTCAGGCTTGTTCATCAAAACCCCTTGGTAGACATTATAATGAAAGATAAGTCGAAAGACCAAGTCGAAGATTTGAAGATCTGAAGAAATCAAGTATTGATCAAGTCGAAGATTTGAATATCTGAGATTCAACCCGAATCTGCAATTCTGGTAGAATCTCGGGGGCTACTGACAAGGGTATAGATAATAGAGCCCGTTAGTTGAGTACCCCTGATGCCCGTTAAGCTAGGCCCAATTGTAATACTAGTCGAAATACGAGTTCATGTCATATGTCGATATTGTAATCTGTATCGGATCCCACCCGATCCTCGAGACCTGGCCATCTATATATAGGGGCCAGGAGGGAACGGTGTGGGGCAGATTGAAAGCAAGCCAAGTTCTACACCCACGTTTACTTTCGATACACACCTTGTTTGACCGACTTTACCTTTGAGTTCATCCGACGCCCTATCTCCCCGATCCTAAGTCCTTCATTTAGGACATTTGTCGAGTTAACCCTCGTCACTCGGTGACATAGGCGACAAGTATAACAAAAAGTAGAGTAGAAAAATAAGGCTGTAAAAGCCATGAGCTATTCTAGGGCAATGCCCTCTAGATCCAGAACACAGGTCATTGGCCGGATCTCTTGGGACACCCCATGTATCTTACATTATAAGCATAAATAAAGACAAAGTTCCTCCTATTCGAGTCTACGTGTCTTTAAACAAAACTGCGGTAAATGCACTAAAAACAGAAACGTAAACGCTTTGAGAATAAACCAAAGCTTTTGATAAAAGGATTCAGAAACAGAAACTCTCGCGTTCTACATACAAAAGTGTATATGCAATACAAGCATCACAACATTGGCTGATCAGAATCATCTACTCCTAATGGATTTAAGTAATGGTGCTCGCGGAAAAACGCGGCATCCTCTCGAAGCAACCTAGCTATAATCCTCCTTGCTGGTTGAAGTGTAGCATCCATGTGGACTCGCAACCTAACTCCCCCTGGAGGAAAACCTAGCGACATAGAACTATAATTGAGCCTTGGATGCCCCTTACGAATCCACCCAAGAGCAAAATTGGCGCCAGCCACCAAGTTGAGCTCTATCAGCCGATGAATTCGCTGACTAGATCTAAAAGCATCGAGTAGCTGCAGAAAGCTCCTAGGCAGAGGATTGCGAGGAAGCATGACAGAATACATGGTCGTCAAAGATCTTTGACAACAATCAATCGCTTCCCCAATATGCTGAGCACGATCTTGAAGAAGCACAATGGCACGACGGCGCCAGGGATCAGACCACAAACTATCGGTTCCCTCTGATGCTTTCTCGAGAGCCGCAGTTCGTTTAGAAACCCGACGTGTCTCACCAACAAGGTCCAGGCAAGTACCTGAGATACGAGAAGATATTAACCAACAATAGTGGAGTAAAAGGAAAAAGAGAAAGGCTGCAAGGAACCTTACATCGCAACATCTCACAGACAGACTCAATGATACCAACAAGAAAGGAGTCGCATTCTTTAAGATGCACAATTCTGGCCACCAGACCCGACACTTTATCCTCAAGTGTGGATATCTGTTTCATAAAGCCGCAAGATTTGCTGGCGTTGTCCAAGGCAATCTTTGCCTGACGCTTCATCCAAGATAAATGCTCTTCGAGGTCCGAAATCCTCGACGAATATTCAGTACATCGACAAGAAGAACAAGGAGGCGAAGGAACCCCAGAGTCGAACGTATCGGCGGGCAGCGAATCGCGACTGCGACCTGGCGACCCACCAGCATGCACAGACTAGAAACCAACAGAAAGAAAAGGAAAACATCTCAGAAACTCAATCAAGCACGACATTTCATAAAGGGAAAGTATTTACAAAGAGTACAAGCCCTCTGATTGGTTCTCAGGCAAAATATAAATAAGTTCACTACACCAAAAGAAATGAAGACTACAAAGGAAGACTAAGTCTACGCCACCTCATCGTCAGGATCTGTGACAGAAGTAGGCGTGGAAAAGGTAGCACCAGCGTTGGGCGGAGGCATCGACCCACTTGTCGCAGGAGTCGAAGGAATTGGAGTAGAGGTCGAAGAAGCCGCTGAAGGAGTGATAATGGACACGATGTCCGGCGCGTATTTCTTTGCCTTCTCAAAGAAACCTAGCAACTCCGAAAGAGGTCGACCGCGAGAAGAGCTAACCTTCTCCCAGTCAACCTCCTCGCCATGTGAATAGGCAAGGGCAATAGCCCCTTCGGCGCCCTGTTTCACCAAGTGACTCTTCATCAACAAGATAGGGTCTTCAGCGGTGTCGAAGGCGGCGGCAAGCTTCTTGAGATTAGCAGTGGGCATATCGGCTTTCTTCTTCGGCCACAACCCGACAAAAACCGCGTTAGCACGCAGCGAGTAACTTCGAGAACTTCCTGGACAGATGTCCAGTGCAACTCAAGCAAATTCACCGCTGCCATGAGAGGATCTTCATCAACTGGCTGCAATGGTGCCAAAGATACCCCCAATTTTCTCTGCAAGCAGAAACAAAAAGAAAAATAAGTAACCATCAGCAAAATGAGCAAGCAGACAATGAAAAGAGCAGAAAGATACTTACCACTAGCAAGAGCCAAAACTTGGTTCAAACGCTTGGTGATGGCTTCCTCTCTGTGAATGCGCTCCTGATTAGCATCAGTAAGTGCTTTCTCCAACTTCTTCGCCTTGGTCATTGCTGTTTTAGCAGATTTTTCAGCAGTGGCCTTAGCGGCAGTGGCAACATCCCAGGCTTTTTGGGAAGCTTCGAGTTTGGCTTCAAGGGATGCTATGCGAGCATTGGCTATTGCCAAAGCATCTGCAGCACGGCAGAGGGAAAAGAAAGTCAAGAAGAGAATCAGCAGATAATCAGTGAGACAAGCAGAAGGTATAACACAGTAAAAAAGCTTACCCTGAGAAGCTCAAGCAGCTTTCAAGAACTCGACGCATTCAGTGCCCAAAGAGATGAACTTCTTCTTCAAAATCTATAAAAGGAAAATATGAGTAGAAAAGCCAAACAATTCAAAGAAAAAGCCGCAGGGAAAAAGTACTTACATCATCGCCAGGAGTCACCGGTCGATGGGTATCAAGGGAAGTGCTAATCGCAGCCGCTTTCTTCAGACGCTTAGAAGCACAAGATTTATCCTTCTTGACAGGGACCTCTAGTGACTTCACCACCACTCCTGCCTCCGAAGAGGGTGGCTCATTTGAAGCAGGGGTAGCAACAACGGGAGCGGTGTCAGTTTTCCCTTTCGGCTTCTCGTTGTCACTGCAAAAGGAGTGAAAAGCAGAGACTTTGCGTAAGTCGAAAGAAAAAGAGAAAAGTAAAATATAAAATTTCGAGTTAGCAAAAAACTCACGAGTCTAAAAGGTCGTAAAGTTCATCATCCTCATTGGGAGCAGAAGGCTCCCCGATAGCAGCTTTGGAAGTGGAGGTACTCGAAGAAATGAGCTCCTCAACACGCTTCCTCTTTCAGTCGAGACTAGGATCTTCTGAATGAGCAGCAGGAGGGGACATAGTCGAGCTAGTTCCCTCCAGTGAATCTTCGGCATCATCTCCATCCTGGCTCTCCTCGGCCTCGGGGCTTCAGAAGTAGCAGAAACTGGATTAGCCTGAATAGGTCCTTCCTCGGGCAGAGGAGGACGAGAAACAAGGAATTGAAGGCCCTGCAAAAATAAAGCCACAAAACTATCAGCGAAGTAGCAACGTTGCAAGAGCAAGGCGAATAAAATTTGTGAAGAGAAAATGCGTGTACCGAAGGCAAAGGACACTCAGAGTCAAAGAAATCAGCGGTTAATGCTGGGATGTCATGATCTTTGGTGAGAGTAGTCAGAGATCTGACTCACTTGTCGAGATCCTTCTTATCTATGTCTTCTTCAGATACTCGAGAAGGATCCTTCAAGCCAGAATAGGACCAAAGTTTGGAAACGCGATGCTGAAGAGGCTGGATTTGCCGTTGCAAAAAGAACGACATCAGTTGAGTCCCTGATAGCGCACCCCCACTTCCACTCTTCAGAGCCTGGATGCGACTTAGCAGTGGCTTGATGTCTTCCATCTCAACTTCCGTGGGAGGCGAATCCCACGATGACAACTTCTTCAGGTCTTGGTTGGCATCAAAAGGGGCAATGCCATAGTGGTCAGAAGGAGAGTTTTTCTGGTCTTTGATGTAAAACCATTTTTCTTCCAACCTTGCACTGAGGCAGCCATGGTAAACTCCAAATAATTAACCTTAGAACGGGCGGAAATAACAACTCCGCCCAGCTCAGGTTTCTTCGACAAAGCAACACTGGGCGGAGGCGAAAGAGAAATTTCTAGAGAAGCCAATGGGGTTCGATCCCCAGAAAAGACTCGCAAAGAGTGACAAAGCAAGCAATGTGTAGAATTGAGTTAGGTGTGAGCTGGTGAAGCTGCACACCATACACAAAGAAAGCACACGGAGAAACTCATGGGCAAGGAAAGATAGACCGCGTAAAAGGAAGGCAAAGAACATCACCCGGAAGCTGCTCGGGGGCTTGGGGATGTGCTCGGTGCTGGGGAACATGACCTAGTCCCCATTGGCGATGAGACCATCAGTTTGGGCCTTGGTGAGATCGGTTTGAGAGAATTCCGACGGCACCCAGCTGGTCGATGAGTTGGCGATCTTCTTCTTCCCCATCTGATTCTTCTTGGCAAGGGTCTTGACACGCATCTACGAGTCACGCACGGGGGCTGTGCAGGAGCTCAGAAGCGCGCGAGGATTGCAGCAATGGTGGCGGCGGAAGAAGCGAGGAACTGGTAAACAGTAAAAATCGCCACTCTCCCCCTTATAAAGATTCCTGATGAAGGAACGTGGGCTGAGACGTGGCGCAAGGAGCGGAAACGGCAGCCCACTAATGGGCAGGAAAACTGTAAAATTACCGCGCTGCCCACAAGCAACGGTCAGCGCCCAGTGAAATCACATACAGAGTGATTCTATTAATGATGTCACAAGAATTCGAGTAACGGGAAAATAAGAACATGACAGTTGTGGATATTAATAGGGAAAAATTCAGCAAAAAGTCTGGTATGACATTTTGTGTATTGATAATGACCAGGGAAGTCGACAAAAAATTGTTGTGATAGATACAGGGGCATCAAGGCAGAACAACTCATTTTTTGAGTCTGTACCCAAAAATATTCGACTATAGCCTCGGGGGCTACTTCCATCGGGAGCGCTGGCCGCGCACCCGACGATATTATCAAATAAAGCTGTTATCTGATGATCAAAGAAGAGATGATTTGAGCCTATACCCGAAACAAGTTTACGATTATAGCCTCAGGGGCTACTCCCATTGGGAGCGTTGGCCGCGCACCCAGCGATATATTTTCATGCATAAAGAAAGCAAAAGAAGGCGAAAGAAGACTTGGACAGCATCGTTACTCCCATCGGGAGGGAGTCTATATTAATCAAGGTTGAACAACCTGAATATTTCTAGAACTGAAACAGTCAAATAAGGCTGCGACATATGATTCTCGAGTTGTGTCATCGCGACAAAACTTGAATGCCATGATTGAAACATATCATGAAGGTAAGACCCCAAGATCTGTCTTGTGTGGCCTAGTATACGCACATGGATGCGCTCTACTAGAAATTATCCGTGTCTACGACATGAAGAAAATCCTGGTGGACGCACTGGGTACCCTGAGAACTACTGGGACTCATTTTTTGTAAGTCCTAAATGCGAAAAAAGAATGGGTTTGACCGGTTTCCCGAATTCAAGTCCAAGGGGATTGAATTTGAAGTAGGTGACAAGTATCGGTTCCGGCAGTTAACTGGCCTCTTGATCCGTCAGAGTTGTCAGGCTTGTTCATCAAAACCCCTTGCGAAATGATATAATGAAAAGTGTTTATTTTTGAATACAGGAAGAAGAAGTCAAAAGATTAATCAAGTCGAAGAAATAAAGATTTGAGATTCAACCCGAATCTGCAATTCTGGTAGAATCTCGGGGGCTAGTGACAAGGGTGTAGATAGTAGAGCCCGTCAATTAAAGTACCCCTGAGGCCCGTTAAGCTAGGCCCAATTGTACTGCTAGTCGAAATACGAGTTCATGTCGTATGTCGATATTGTAATCTGTGTCGGACCCCTCCTGATCCTTGAGACCTGGCCACCTATATATAGGGGCCAGGAGAGGATGGTAAGGGGGAGATTGAAAGCAAGCCAAGTTTACTCTTACGTTTACTTTCAATACACACCTTGATTGACTGATTTTACCTTTGAGTTCATCCGACGCCCTACTCCCCTGATCCTAAGTCCTTCATATTGGACATTTGTCGAGTCAACCCTCATCACCGACTAAAACACCGCCCCATCACATCGCTCTACAGTGTGCGCAGCACACCCAGAGTGCCGAGAGCGTGCATCTGCGTTCTGAGTCATGTAGCACCCGAATCCCTCTTCCCTTCACACACGCGAGCAAGGCACCGTACCAGGACATTGTCCCTGCCAAGGACGTGGCCTCTCGTCCACCACACCGCCCGTGGATGGTATGGAACACCTTCAGCTACCAAACATCCCCGTCGTTCCCCGAGGCTCCAGCACGTGATGCTCGCCCGTTTCGCCTCTGCTAGACTGAGTCCATGACGTCGTGCCGCAAAACACCGCCAACTCGCCCAATTGCATGCCCGACGTCCACCCTAGGCCGAGCGCATCGGCGACAGATAAAAATCTAGCCCGAGCTCAGAGCCGTCTAAACCGCTCACTTTTCGCCTCTCTCCACTCCTCTCACCCACCCAAGCAAAGAGGCACAACCCATGGAGTTCCCTCGCTGTGTGGAACTCGCCATCGCCGCCAACTCTAAGCAGCAGTAGTGGACACCACTATCGCTGCTACCGATCTCCTCTCTTCCTCTCCACATCATCGTGTTCCTCTGCTCGAGCTCCTTCTCACCCTGTCCTCCATTTGTCCTGTAGGAGCCCGCAGCCGTCGCCATCTCCATCATAGACGGAAGGCCACCCAAAGAGAACTCCCTCACAGGCCCCTGCATGCAAGATCTGAGCCTGTGCCTGCGATCCAGCACCCCACCGCGACTGATTCCCAACCCCGCCTGGTCTACGTGACCCTCAGTGAGCTTCGGTTACTCCCCCTTGATCTCCCAAGGGTTTGGTCTCGCTCACGCATGACCCAACAAGGAAGACGACTTCCTATCGTCGATCTTCTCCTAATCGGACGGCAGGGCTGAGCCCTTACCCCTTCGGCCTCCTGCCGGGCTGGCTAGCGAGCCTCTAGGCCGGCCTGGCTCTGAGCTGGTCGGGTCTGGCCAGATCCGGCCCGATTACTTTATTTTTGGTATGTTTAATCTTTGCTGCAAATCTGAAAACTTGTTAAATCCACCAAAAATTCCTTAAGAATGCAAAATGGATGATTCAAATTTTCCTGGACTCCTTAAATAAGTGTGCATCCAATGTTGCTGCATGAATGTTTTTTTTAGATTCCTATAAAATATCTTAGAATTAAATTGTGTAGATCTAGTGGTTTTCATTCAAAAATCCAAATCTGTATTTATAAAATGAAATTGAGTAAATCCAATTTTCAGAGGTTCCTTGTTATATTGTTCTGTAGTAGGAACTTGTTTTGCTATTATAGGATATGCATTTTTCCTGCAGTAATTATTTTAGTGTTAATAATGAATTGCATTGTTTGCTTTATCATTTCTATTAGGAATAATATTTTTGATTCAATCCAACTTCTCTGCATCACATATTACTGTATCTTTCTAAAATGTCCTCTGGTGTGATTTTATAAATTACAGAGAATATTTAGGAATTATTTTGCCTATCTAGTGATATTTGAGACTAGGAAAAAGATATTATTTCTATCCTAATTTATTTTGGAGTGATTCCAATTGGGTTAGCTCCAAAAACTTGATACCTATCTGATGTTATGTTGATTGTAAGTTTTTGATCAAGTTTGATACCTGCAAGGTGTTGTGCTATGTATAGGGGTTATTTGTTATTAGAATTGCTTTTCTTGTTAATAAAATAACCTTGCTTTTAAAAGATGAAATCTTAGTTCAGAATATAAACTTGTTTGTCTCTGATACTCATTGATTGTGTGATATTGATTGTGATCATGCATGTGCCTTGTGTATGGCTTGTTTGTGCTTGCATACTTATGTCGCTATTATTTATCGACGCTAGATTCGAACAACACCGAGACTATCGAGGAAGGGAAAGTATTTGGATATCAAGGAGAAGACCAGGGACAAGCTGACCAAGGGAAGCCATCTATACTTGATGCATATCTGAATCCTATTCACTTACTTTGCAGGTTGCATAAAAGTTTATTAAACTGCATGTTTTTATATTGCTATAGCTCTTGTAGCAATTTTATTGATTGGCTCAAGCTCCACAAGCCAAGTGTGATCATCCTTCGAGATGACCCCCTTGAACACCTACTTTTTATCCTTGCAGTAGTGACTTGTTGATTAGCAGCAAAGCCTTTGGGAAACCTCTAGTGGAGCCAAAAACTCTAGGATGGGAACACTCAAAGAAAAGTATCGGAAATGTTTTCGAAAACCTTGGAGTAAACCCTACTCCACTGAGATGTTGATGAAAGTGGTTGTTATACTAATGGTGTTGGGATGAAGGAAAAAGAAGTGGGTGGCTTTTCAAAGGACATTGGTGATCACTAGGTATCCACCGGAACAATTAACCCGTGCAACCACGATTACCCTGGTATGGGACGGGGCTTAGCTCGTAGTTTGTTTATTTTAGTACGGGCGACTCATAACTATATAAGGGTACGTGGTACCCCGGAATCCAGCTTGTCGCAAGTGGTGGGCAATAGTGTAGCGGGCCCGCCAATAGGTTACCCGCCCGAAAGACACTATGGGTCTCCTGACGTTGCACTGGAGTTACGCTCGAACGTGGAGGTAGACTGCCAGGGTGTGCCGGGGAGGTACATACTCCATAGGGTAGATTCATGTACTAAGGTAGATAAGCGAAAGGCTTTGATCGGGTGCTTATCATGGCATATGATGTTATGCGGGGAAGATGCCCACACGATGAGTATCCGGATGATTGTGGGTAAAGTGTACGACCTCTGCAGAGTGTAAACCTATTCGAATAGCCGAGTCCTCGGTCATGGACGGTTGGAATGGTCGCTATCTAGCCCAATGTCACGTTTTGGTTTCATAAAAGTGTTTTCGGAAAAATGGAGAAAGATGTCGGACGGAGTACTCGGAGGGTACTGCCGTGGCACGGTTATGGTTCGGAGTACTTGCAGGGTACTGCCGAAGGATTGGAGATTTTCATGTTTGATTGACCTGGTTTATGAACAAAAAAGGGTTTTCCCCTTCCTAGAGATTTTACTAAACTTGTTTTATAAACGTTTTTAATAAGGATTAAGAGATGTCGTAGAATATGGTTCTAGACATGCTATATCGACGCGAGAAAATAAGTTTTCAAAGAAAACAAACTAGTGTAGAGCCTTCCCTTGCTACAGCCATATTGCATATCCACTACTCTCCCTTTAGATGGTTTGCGAGTACAATTCAAATGTACTCACGGCTTTGTCCCTGGCTATTAACTTGGTCAGACTATGGAGAAGACTATGAGGAAGATGAAGGTGGTTACGATGACCCTGGTGCGAACTAGGAACATCTCCCAGTCAGTTGCCTATAGGCTAGTAGGCATGACGTGGGTCATCTACGCTGTTTGGTATCCGTTGCTTAGTTGTAAACTTGCCCTGCGTGGCAATATCAAACTTGGTCATGTGACTAATTGTAAGTAGATTATTCGGTACTGTAATGGATGATGTAATTCTGGTATCAGCTCTGATATGTGGATTCATGACACACTGATCATGGGATCGTGAATTGTATGCATATTGGGTATTCCGGATGGGTAATCCGGGGTTCCCACAGAGTTGGTATCAGAGCCAGGCTGACTGTAGGAGACGTTAGTTAGCATGGGCGTTAGTTAGGAAGGTAGTATTTCAAGTAAAAAACTAATTACAAAATTTATTTTCCTAATAATCCAATGGAATGGCTTATACTCTTATTATCTCTTCAAAACTTCTAATCTCATCTTCTCTGATTGCCAAGGTTTTCACAGCTTGCTATTTTATCTCATCTCCTTCAAATTTAATTAATGGACGTTGTAACCCAATTGGACCCAAAGCTTAGCAACACCAGGTAGAGCAAGGACGTCTTCAGACCTCCCCAACTACAAGGAAAGATGATTGTAGACAAGTATTTTGCCTTTGGTTGACACCAACGGCTCTGTCGAGAAGTTGACCTTGTTCCTCCCTGGACTCACACTTTTGCAGTCGCCAAGGACCAAGTACTCAATTGCTTGACTCGAATTTTTTAGGCCTGTCAAGAGACATTGCCACATATGGAGAACTTCAATGACCCTTCCAAAGACCTCACATTCAAGTGATGTGCGACAAGAAGGTCTATGAGTCTGCACTCCCCAACTCAACGTCAACGGCTCAACAACACTGCATCTACCTCGTCAACTACCCTCAAGTTCAACCGAAGCCAGATTCAACAAAAAGAGGGCATCAGCAATAATGACCAACCATGACCCTAGGATGAATAGGATAAGCTCGATCATTTTGGTTGAGGTACCCCCAAATACCGCGAGTATTAGGCGTTCTTGGTACCTGAAGTACCTCCTATGTTTGATATGATTGTTCAAGGTTACTTGTGTGTGTTCCTTGAGTGTGTGCTGCTACCTTGTGCTTGTGCTTGATTTTGGCCTTTCGGCCTAACCTCTCTAAAATTTGTTTTCCTCTCACATATTTTTGTCAGCTCGAGTAGCATAGATAAGTTAATAGTAAGACTCTATCTCTAACATTGATTAGTGGAATATAACTCTTCCTGCAACACCCCCCCAAGATCCAACGCGACATTTTTTGCTACGTGTTTCAAGCTTCGTCAAGACCTTTCTACAATGTCACAGAAGCAGAAGTTAGACCCGCCTGGATTACAAAGGACTTTTAGAAGACAAAGACTTCACTAACCTGGATTGCCTAACCTTAAATCCAGAGTTTCGCTAACATTGATGATACTCTCTTAACACCCCAACACTTTCTAATCTTCTAACAAGCCAACTAACATGGAGCATAGAAGTATCAATTCCAAGCCTAACTTTCGACGATCAACCCGTTATCGTCACTTGAAGCCCGAAGACTCACGTGCTTGATCTCCACTGAGCAAATAGAAGGATGAAGACTCTCCAAAATCAAGCCATCAATGTTGACTCTGCATTTAGGAGATATCAATGGAGATAGCAACAAGAAGAAGTGATGATTTTTCTAACTAACTCGCTCGCTCGTTCCAATTTTGACGGGTTTGAAACAAAAAAATTGACTTATGCCACGGGTATAAATCCACGTGAGGATTTCTCAGAAGATGAAGTCAACCTCCAGGTATCCCAATAAACCTCAGGGTCCTCAAGGCTACAAGAAGATGGAGAAGCAGGAAGATCTTCACTGGTCTCCACCAACCCGAAGACAAGAAGAAATAGATCATTGACTACCAGAAGACACACCGTTGGTGGTGCGCCACCACTTGACGTGTTTTTAGCTCAAGCACAAGATGACCCAGAAGAATGGTTTCTATTAGGACTAACCTGCGCCTTGGTACTTAGGAAGCGTAGAGTACTAAGTTGACAGATTTGACATGCCTATCAAAACCAAAGCCTAAATGCTCTTGTCTATCATCCTCAGAGAACTGCAAGCTCGAGATTAAAGGTCTACGCCAACAGCAAGCTTCAAGGCACGACACCAAGATTTGAAGACTCCAGCAAGCTACACGAAAGGAGAAATGGCCCCAAGCCAACAAAAGCTACCTGAGAAGCCTCGACTCTTCAAGACCTCAATTGCGAGCTAAAAACATTCTAACTCTCGTAGAATCTTTTCGGGCATACTAGATAGCCTAACCCCGCTAACCTTAAAAAAAGTGTCCCGATGAGGTTTCGACGAGATACTTTTGGCAACATCAACTCTTTAGCCATCAACTTCAGCAACTGAAGACGATCTACACCTTCGGCAAAAGAAAGTCTTTGACGCAGCTCAGGGTATCATCGGTGAGTTTGAAGAGCAACCGTTAAAGTCTAACTCTAACCTAGCCTCTACCCCTCTCTACTTCTACTCTTAGGAATCTCGGGATGAGATTCTTTTAAGGGGGGAAGATCTGTAACACCCCGTATTTTGTAACCTTGGATAGGTAAAGTTTAGTGAGGCAAAAATGAGGGCCAACAAAACCTTTTTAGTTCTCGACAAAATTTTTCTGAATGTTTGCCTTGATTGCTATGTCGATCTTGTTTGTTAGAGTTGATTGTTGAACCAACACAATTAGTGTGCTCATGAGATCATGCCACCCTTCTGTGCTTCTAGCTTTCCCTCCTTAAAAAAGTATCTGGGCACCTCTCTTCTTTCAAAATATTTTTTTAATTTTCCAAAATAGGAGCCAAAATCTTAAAAAAAAAACAAAAGCTTTACCCAAACCTTAGTATTCATAAAACTACAGGGATATAGTGTTGTGACCCACTATTTTATAAAACTACTAGTTTATACGCCTTTGTTGGTCTTTCAAAACCCCTTTAAGAAAACTTGTTAAAGGAGATGTTTATGTCTCCATTTGTTTCTGAAAATATCTACCAAAGCCCTATTTCTTTCCTTGAAGCTCTTTCCAACTTCACCATGGCATCCTCATTTTTGAGCACTTGCTCAGACCTTTGCTCTTACGATGTTTGTTGTATGATTTTATCTATGATTGATTGCATTTGACTTTGTTTGACTTCCTTTTGTGTGCATGATTGGTTTGCTTGAAGAAACTTCCTTTAGTCCTTATTATGCTTGTAGAATTTATTTTGCTAATAGCATCCAAGAGAAGTCAATAGGTATCAAGGAGGCAAGTTAGAATGCAAAATCATCCATATTCCAAACTTGGCCCTATCTTCACTCATGTTAACAGTTTCAATTTCCAGGGGCTTGTATTAAGCTCATATCTTATATCTATGATAATGCACCTACCTAGGATTCATCTTTGTCATCTTATCTTCCATTCTCTCCATTACCACTTGGTCATTCGAGACCATCTGTTAATTGTTCCAACTGAGTTTCTGACCCTAATCAAATCAATGACCATTTGACCCTTATCATATGCAATTTTTCTCTCTCCTTTAGAATTCGAAATAAATTGTCAGAGGCCATTCTATGACCTATCATTACTACTTTTGATCTACTTTAACCAACTATACACTTGCTAGTGCATTTTGAACCCTATCACATATTTATATGACTAGGTTTTGAACCCTACTCAAAACATCAGCTATTTATCACTTGTTCACCTCAAACCAAATTTTGTTTTGGTTTAAACCTTTGGCATTGTTCCTAGACTTCCACCAACATTGTTTCGACTCTATCTTTGGCTATTATCTATTTAATCTTGATTATCACTTTGGCTATCTTCTAAAAATTTCAATTCTTCTCTTTGGAAATCATTTCCATATCCACCCTCTATTCCTTCTTCCACCACCACTAAACCTTGAATGAAATCCGAGATCAACATAATAGATGGAGTGGTTAGTGAAACAAAGATATTTATATATTTTGATGTTGCCTACTCCATAAAATTTCAAAGCCTTGCTATCCAAATAAAATCTTTCTCTATCTATTTCATTGTATGCTACCCCTTTTTGCAAATAAGGATTTATTTGATGATCAAATCTCATGCAACTTGGCATAATCTATTTTTTTATTTTTATTTATGAATCATACCCACATCCTTTGCACCTCCTCTCAATTTACAAATTTCGTTGGATTTAAATCTAACCAAAACCCTATATACATCTCTCTCTCTTCTCCCTCTATTTTTTTTTCTTCTTCTTCTTTCGCATGCCATCAGAGTAGAGGCACATTGCACGCCACCATCATCTCTTACACTCCTGCAGCGTGTTGTTCAGCTACAGTAGCATCTTTGTCTCAAATGGATGGAGGTTGCATGGCACCCGTTTGGAAAATCTTTACCAGATCTTGCACCTTCTCTCTCTCACTCCAACCTCTCCCAATCGACCCCCAATCGGAGCAGCAGCTTTCTCCAGCACAACACCCCATCCCCACACTCCAGTAGCTCGAGCTAGGCCTCTCCCAGTTCTCTCCTCTCTCTCTCACGCTCCTAGGCACCGAGGTACCTTGGACTGGAAGGAGGAGGACGAGCCTGACCCAGCCGCCTCACCAGCTAGCACCCCTACACACCTCCTCTGCATCCCCAAGCCTAGCCTGAGGCATAGCCAACCAAAACACCGCCCGTCACATCGCTCTGCAGCGTGCGCTGCGCACCCAGAGCGCCGAGAGCGTGCATCTGCGTTCCGAGTCGTGTAGCACCCGAACCCCTCTTCCCTTCACGCACGCGAGCAAGGCACCGTACCAGGACATTATCCCTGCCAAGGACGAGGCCTCTCGTCCACCACACCGCCCATGGTTGGTATCGAACACCTTCAGCTACCAAACCATCCCCGCCATTCCCCGAGGCTCCAGCATGTGATGCTCGCCCGTTTCGCCTCTGCTAGACTGAGTCCATGACGCCGTGTCGCAAACCACCGCCAACTTGCCCAATTGCATGCCCGACGTCCACCCTAGGCCGAGCGCATCGGCGACAGATAAAAACCTAGCCCAAGCTCAGAGTCGTCTAAACCGCTCACTTTTCGCCTCTCTCCACTCCTCTCACCCACCAAAGCAAAGAGGCACAACCCATGGAGTTCCCTTGCTGTGTGGAACTCACCATCGCCGCCGACTCTAAGCAGCAGTAGTGGACACCGCTATCGCTGCTACCGATCTCCTCTCTTCCTCTCCACATCATCGTGTTCCTCTGCTCGAGCTCCTTCTCACCCTGTCCTCCATTTGTCCTGTAGGAACCCGCAGTTGTCGCCATCTCCATCATAAACGGAAGGCCACCCGAAGAGAACTCCCTCACAGGCCCCTGCATGAAAGATCTGAGCCTACGCCTACGATCCAGCACGCCACCGCAACCGATTCCCAACCCCGCCTGGTCTACGTGACCCTCGGTGAGCTCCGGTTACTCCCCCTTGATCTCCCTAGGGTTTGGTATCGCTCACGCATGACCCAACGAGGAAGGCGACTTCCTGTCGTCGATCTTCTCCTAATCGGACGGCAGGGCTGAGCCCGTACCCCTTTGGCCTCCTGCCGGGCTGGCTAGCGAGCCTCTGGGCCAGCCTGGCTCTGAGCTGGTCGGGTCTCGCTAGATCCGGCCCGGTTACTTTTTTTTGGTATGTTTAATCTTTGCTGCAAATCTGAAAACTTGTTAAATCCACCAAAAATTCCTTCAGCATGCAAAATGGATGATTCAAATTTTCCTGGACTGCTTAAATAAGTGTACATCCAATGTTGTTGCATGAATGTTTTTTTTAGATTCCTATAAAATATCTGAGAATTAAATTATGTAGATCTAGTGGTTTTCATTCAAAAATCTAAATCTGAAGTTATAAAATGAAATTGAGTAAGTGGTGGGCAACAGTGTAGCGGGCCCGCCAATAGGCTACCCGCCCGAAAGACACTATGGGTCTCCTGACGTGGCACTGGAGTTACGCTCGAATGTGGAGGTTGACTGCCAGGGTGTGCCGGGGAGGTACATACTCCATAGGGTAGATTCCCGTACTAAGGTAGATAAGCGAAAGGCTTTGATCGGGTGCTTGTCGTGGCATATGATATTATGCGGGGAAGATGCCCACACGATGAGTATCCGGATGATTGTGGGTAAAGTGTACAACCTCTGCAGAGTGTAAACCTATTCGAATAGCCGAGTCCTCGGTCATGGACGGTTGGAATGGTCGCTATCTAGCCCAATGTCAGGTTTTGGTTTCATAAAAGTGTTTTCGGAAAAATGGAGAAAGGTGCCGGACGGAGTACTCGAAGGGTACTACCGTAGCACGGTTATGGTTCGGAGTACTTCCAGGGTACTGCCGAAGGATTGGAGATGATCATGTTTGATTGACCTGGTTTATGAATAAAAAAGGGTTTTCCCCTTCCTAGAGATTTTACTAAACTTGTTTTATAAACATTTTTTATAAGGATATAGAGATGTCGTAGAATATGGTTCTAGACATGCTATATCGATGCGAGAAAATAAGTTTTCAAAGGAAACAAACTAGTGTAGAGCCTTCCCTTGCTACAGCCATATTGCATATCCACTGCTCTCCCTTTAGATGGTTTACGAGTACAATTCAAATGTACTCACGGCTTTGTCCCTGGCTATTAACTTGGTCAGACTATGGAGAAGACTATGAGGAAGATGAAGGTGGTTACGATGACGCTGGTGCGAACTAGGAACGTCTCCCGGTCAGCTGCCTGTAGGCTAGTAGGCATGACGTGGGTCATCTATGCTGTTTGGTATCCGCTGCTTAGTTGTAAACTTGCCCTGCGTGGCAATATCAAACTTGGTCATGTGACCAATTGTAAGTAGATTATTCGGTACTGTAATGGATGATGTAATTCTGGTATCAGCTCTGATATGTGGATTCACGATACACTGATCATGGGATCGTGAATTGTATGCATATTGGGTATTCCGGATGGGTAATCCGGGGTCTCCACAGTCGAGATGTGTCGGCACTTCACTCGCTCACGATCCAGTTTGCTAGATGTCTAAAGGGGAAAGGCTAGGTTCGAAGTTGGATCTGCGTCACTTTGTTGGGAGCTTTGCATTTGAAGACATGGCTTCGAGGTCTGATATTGCTGCTCCGGTGCTCCATGCTATCCAAGGTTGATCTTGAGGCTCTATGCACGCCATAGCTGGCATGTCCAAGATGTTGTCTTTCTCGGGGCCAGCCAAGTCATGCCATTTCCACTTTTGATGGTGTGTCGACGAAGAGAGTCCAAGTGACGTCTATCTATCTCTAGAGGTGTCAGGCATCCGTCGAGATGTGGCTTTGGGGTTAATTTAGGACAGACTCTTTTATGTTGTATTTGTAATATTTGTGGTGGCTACGTTTGGACTAGCTTGGTGTTGAGTTATGATGCGCTTGTTGTTCGCATTAAATAGTAGTTGTCTTGTACTAAATTTCTGCCTTCTATAACGATATGGCACATTTGGTGTACTCTCCAAAAAAAGTTTGTATTAACACTACAAGAAATGTGTTGACTAGTGACCATCTCATAGTGACCACAGAAAAATTGGTCATAGATTTATGACCAACTCGTATCAAATGGTCGTAAGCCGTTTCGGAGGGTTTAAGGTCTTAATCCTTATGACCAATTTAGTCCAAAAGGTCATAATGCTGAGATACGAAATGGTCATAACCGATATAATCGAATTTAGCACATTATTTTCAATTATTTTTAATTGATTTTCTGCGACTTACGACCAATTTAAATGGTCATACCACTATAACCAATGTGACTTGGCGTCCACCTCAGCAATCCTACATACGTGTCAACGTCTAGGTGTCATCAATGCCTATGTGTCAACGTCTAGGTGGCATTGATGCCTACGTGTCAATGCTCTGATGATTGGGACCCATTATAATATTGACTTATTGACTAATATGACAGATGGGTCCCACCCTACCCCACCACCCTACCCTACCCCCTATAGGTGGGTCCCACCCTACCCCACCTACAGGTGGGTCCCACCCGCCCCCACCACCCTACCCCCACCTATAGGTGGGTCCCACCTGCCCCCACCCCCACCCCCTACATGTGGGTCCCACCCTACCCACCACCCTACCCCACCCTACCCCCACCTATAGGTGGGTCCCACCCGCCCCCACCCCCACCCCCTACATGTGGGTCCCACCCTAAGTGGTCTACTATTTTTGGAGATTGTTTTGGTACAATGTTCACATTGTGTTTTGGTAGGTCCTTCACAAAAACATCGATTTGTGGCACTCGGTAAATGAAAAATGAGTTTTTCATGCAAAGAAAATGAAAACTTCCTTCAGCAACATTGTTTGTCATTTCAAGTCGAACACTTCTGCACACTATAGGATCATTTGAACAATTTATGTCATTATTGTGGCCATAAAATTGGTAGTTTTGCTTAAATGCCCCAATTCCATGTATTTTTGAAGGAAAACAAAAAAGCACAAGCCCAATCCAGCTATGCAGCCAATCAGAATCCAGGATCCCGTCCACACGGATCGCTCCTCAAGCCATGTGGACCGTCCACTCGTCATGATCCAACGAACCGAAACGCACCAAGACCTATCCTGATCCAGGTCGAACCCTACCCTCCACATGCCCCGTTCCTCCACCCAGCCGCCGCCGCCACCCCGGTCCACAGATCCATTCGCTAGGTCACAGCAGCACTCCTGTTGTTCCTCTCCCTCCTCTCCCAGCCGCCTATCGTTCCTCTCCTAGTCTCCTCTCCTCCCCCGATTCTCCTCCATGGGCCATGGCACGACGCGACGAGACCGACCACCTCCCGCAGTACTCCGTGGCCTGGAGATCGAGGAGTACTCGGTGGAGGCCATCTGCATCGGGGGCAGGAGATCTGCTTCTTCTCGAGGCTGAGACGCGCTCGATGACGCCAGATCCGGCGCCAGGCGACCTCCAACACACGCAGCCATGCCTGCTGCACGTCTCCCGTACACAGGACACGACCTCTTGGATGCCAAGGCCAAGCCCGACGACTCCAGATCTGCCGCTCCTTAGTTTTTCGTCTCCAACAACGCCCCTACACGCGAGTATCTTGTCCGTCCCTCACTTTTCATCTCTACTTCATCCGCAGGTTGGCCGGCTCATGTTTGGATGCCTCCGTCGCGTCGCTTCATCTCCGGGCCGGGGTTGCCGAGCAGATCGGGCGGCCGGCCGACACGGCGGCCATGGAGGAGGGCGAGCGGGGACGGTCGTGGTACCTCAGCAAGGAGCAGATCGAGCGCGGGTCGCCGTCGAGGCGGGACAGCATGGGCGCCGCCAAGGAGGCCCAGCTCCGGACCACCTACTGCTTCTTCATCCGCGAGGTTGGCCTCAGGCTCCAGCTGTAAGCGCCCACCCTCCGCCCCCTTTCGTTAGCCCAATCTCTGAATCGGATGATTCGGTACCCAGCTTGCTTATATGGTAATCTTCCATTTACTCCATATTATTGAGCCAGCATGCTCAATATCACTAGTGATACGCACATGATGCCGGAGCATGCTGCTCTTTATGGTTAGTTTTCGTAGCACGAATCCGAGATGACGTACCAAAAGCTTCTTCATGTGAGTGCAGTATAGCAGATTTAGAAAATGAACCAGTTTCTTGACGATGTGCCAAGAGAGTTTTCAGTTCAGCCTGGACTAATTTTCTGTTGGACCTACAATAGAGAGTTTTTGGTACGACTTGGGCATTGTGTTCACATTTTTTTCTGTACAAATCAAACTGTAGCTCTGTTGGACATACAAGTAACTGATGTAGTAATATTGATATGCAAAACCTACAAAAGGCGTGGTATACATTTCCTCAACTTTCTAAATTCATGCGCCCTGTTTTGTACATTGATATTTCTGTGATTTGAAAAAACTGAAAACGGGAACTGTCACTGTTTTCTGAACTAAACGCTTACTCATTTGGTTAACATGATGACCTACACTGTCTAATTCATTCCCAAGTTCAGGTGTTTTCATTTTTCTCGTTACTTTGACACAAGATATATATATTGATGTAATTATGTGCAAGTCTGCTACGAAAGCTATGGTTTTTGTTGCAGGCCCTAGATCACAATCGCGACAGGGATCGTGCTCCAACTACCATCCCCTCCTATTCGCCTTCTGCCTCCTCAGCGGCTCCCCCATCTGGACATGAAGAATCTAGGTGAAACAGAGAATTAAGGCTGTGCTTGTTGACTTAGTCTGTGTTCAGTACTACTTTTTCTTCAGTTTGTAGCATACAGTAGTTCTGCAGGTAAAAAAGGATAACAGTGCTTAATCTGTTACATAATCGATATCATTTTGATTAAGTTACAAAAACTGGTAGGAAGAGCTGATAGTAGCATACAATAGTTCACTGATCACTGTTTGTATGATCCCAAACAGTTACTTTGCTTTTTTATTTTGGTATCCATTCATTATGTTAAATATTTATGCATTAGATAGAAATATAGAGTATGTTACCCAGCTTATGATTTTACTCTTATGCGATTTCTGCTTGAGGCTTTCCTTCTGTAGTTCCGTTACATCTTGAATGTGTCTTTGAAGTTATGAAGTATCTTTAATCAAACTCTATAAGTATTAAATTCTATTTGGTTGGGCCGTGATCCTTATGAGATGTGAAACTAGAGCTGCCATATATTTAATTATTTATAGATTGGCAGGTCTATTGTTTCTTAGCAATGTTTTCAGATTTACTTGAGGTAGTTGACCTGTAGTTGTTCATCTCCTGTTTACTACATTACTATTTTCCAGCAATATTATTGAAACATCTATTCTAAGTACTTTGTGAAGGTCTATTGTTTCAGAAGAATGAATGCTGCAAGATTGATTTCTTCTGCTCTGGGCTTTCATTCTGTTCCTAAGCATTATGCTCTGCGCTGTTCTCTGCAGGACAGGCTCAGCAAGGCGGCAGTCAGTGGGTCTGGTAGAGGCCGCACATCACCGGCTCCCTCGCCTACTACCTCTGGGTCTGGCCCGCGTGTGAGCTCAAGAAGGAGCATGAGGTGACTGATTGCTTTTGTAGATAACATACAGTGACAATTACATCGGTGCTTATAATAAACCAGTGAGAATGGAAATAAAACAATGTATGATTGTTTGCAGACTGAACTTATAATCTAATTTCTTCCAGTACACATGAATTGTACTTTTCTGTTTGATTTCTCCTTGATTAGTTGGTGTCTTGTTTGTTTCTGTGCATGTTTGAGTGGCTATTTGCTAGTGCATGAAGTTGCTTGGACCTGGAGGAGTCAAATGTCGAGGGATCAGGTTCCTGGCTCTTCGTGATGTAATGAACACCTTGGTAGTATGCTGTTTTTTGTCGCTATACTGTGTTATCAAAGTCTTAGCTTGAACAGTGGATGCTCATGTCACTGTTTTATTTCTGCAACAATGTCTAAATTATCCAAACTATATTTGTTTATGAAACATACCACTCTGCATGAAGTCCTTCCTTGATCTATATTTACAGCGTGATCTGAATGCTTGATTTCACTTAATTGTGTCCACATAATCTTCATGGAAGTTCTTTATTTCATAGTGCATTCTTTATGAAATGTACTAGTTGTCTGCCATAATGATCCAAGGTTCTGCAAGTATTTTGATCTTTTTTTGGTTGTTATGTTGCTCTTATAGTTATTTATCTAGTTTTATGGTTCTGCTCATCATGACTCACTTTTTCTTTTGTTGTTAACAGATAATGAGTGGTGTTACTCTCTTTTGCAAAAACTAGAGGCCAATGTTTGACGAAGCCGGAAGTCGCACACAAGAAATGAGATGTATATATTTAGAGCTAAATTTTAGAGCAGCAACACTATGTGATTGATACGAACAATGTAGTGATTGTAATATAAATTGTATTACTGTTATTTGAAAATATTGGCTATTTACAGTCAATTTTGGGAAACTGAAACCTGGAATGTTGGTAATGTGAGAAATTAAAATCTGCCATTGCAATTTAATTCTGATGATTGGGACCCACTGGGAAAGCTATAGCTGACGTGTAGGATCCATTTGGAAAGCTATATCTGAGGTGTGGGACCCATTGTGAAAGCTACAGCTGACATGTGGGACCTATTGGAAGGGCCTGTCTGACATGTGGGACCTATTTTGAATTAAATAAAAACTAAAATGGGCCAAAGAAAATGCAGTGGTACAAATGTATATGGGCTGACATTTTGGGCTTGACCCACTAAATAAATAGATCGTAAAAGAAAAGGTTAGACAAGAAATGCCAGAATTGTTGGGCTTGGCCCATGCAGAGCACCGAAGTGGACTGGGCTAAATTCTAATTACGACCATTTTGTTTGGTCACAATTTTGCCACGTAGGATTGGCCACGTAGGATCCGACGTGGCCTGGCCAAATTGGCAGTGACCAATTTTTTGGTCATAATGCTTATGACCATCTATTTTGGTCATAATCGTCTATGACCAATTAGAAAAATTGGTCGTCGTAGGCGGTCAGTGACGCTCAACTGCCGACCAACTGTTTTTGGTCAGAAGAGGGTCATAAGTTGAGCAACAATGACCATCTAGTGACCAAAATGAAGGGTCACTAGTCAACATATTTCTTGTAGTGTAAATTTACATTTACTCAGTGAAGATGTTTTAAGTCTAAACATTTTTATCAAGTGAATAATTTTTATAAATTTTAAAAAATATATATGTTTGAAACTTTTTACATTGATGACAATTTTTTGCAACTGGACATTTTTGAACCATTAAAAGTTTTAAAATCTGAACATTTTTAAACCGTAGACATTTTATAAACTGTTTTTTTTAAATCAGGGACATTTTCAAAACTGCACATTTTTTAAGTAGGTTGTGATCATTTTGTAATCAGGATTAACATTTTCTTAGAATAAACTACAATACTTTTAAACACATTGTCAAACTATTATTTGTAATCTAAATACGTTCCAACAGAGAAAACGAAAACAAAAATAGGAAAAAATAATAGAAGAAAGAAGGGAAGCAAAAGAAATAAGCGCGTACTTGTGATTCGTGATTGTTCGTGCGCGTGCCCATTTTTAATGTTTGAACATTTTTAGAAAGCTGATCATCTTTTTAAAGGTTGACATTTTTAATAAATATCAAGTTTTAAAATCTGATCATTTTAAAATTGCAGACATTTTATAATCTATTTTTTTAATCACAGAAATTTTCAACACTGAACATTTTTAAAATACATTTGGATCATCTCAGGTGATGAACATTTCTGAGAATACACTATAATACTTTTAAACACGTGTCAAACAATCTATCGATCTATCTATCTATTATATTATTAAAACAACAAACAGCCAACGGTTTAGATTAGCTAGGGATAATCAAATAGAAAAGAACGGCCAAGATCAACTTCTTAGTGTCTGAGATAGAAAAAATCTATAATAATGATTGGAAAACAAAAGGCATACTTCCACATAATAAGGTCAAATTGCAAGATAAGATTTTAAATAATGAGTTACCATACTTTTTTATATTATTAAAACAACAAACAACCAACGGTTTAAATTAGCTAGGGATAATCAAATAGAAAAGAACGGCCAAGATCAACTTCTTAATGTCCGACCGGTGCCAATTTAGATATGCATCTATCTATAGTGTCCTTCTAGGCCACGTCTACTCCTGTACAAAGAGTCAAAGACACACGCAACAGATCTGTTTTTCTCCTCCGTCTCTTTGACCTAGCCGCCGCCTCCTCCATAGATCGGTTCCCCCTCCTCCGGCCGGCCTCGCCGGTGTCGGGAGGGGTGGGGAACCCGATCTATGGGTGGAGATTTTAATAAAAGTAGTATTTTCTAAAGATTAGGTTAGCGTTTTGGTAGTCATCTTCGTTTCTTCTACGTCCATAGAGATGTCACCGTTCATAATAAGTGATCTTCAGCTCTTCGTTCGGCATCGAGATCTTCTTCCCGGCGTCAATGATGGTGCTGTAAGATTATAGTTTTTTAGGTACAGTCTTCAAGATCTTGCTTCGCCTGATCAGTTTTGGATTGTTTCTCCTGGTTGCCGCGAGGACGGTTATCCTCGTAATATTTGTCCCGACTGCTACGTCTTCGGCAATGGTGATTCGTACTCTCGGCTTTCCAGCGACGTTGACAAGGTTGTTCGGTTTCTCTTCCCTGGAATACTGGTGTTGGTACTCTTGCCGATGTTGTATGATTGCTTTAATGGTTGCGTGCGTGCACGTAGCCTTGGCATTGCGGCTCTAATTAAAAAAAAGGGAGAACCATTGTTGGTATTTACAGGTTTATGGTTTGATATCTGCGCCATTATCTTTTGGCTGCCTTCAGAAAAATACAAGATTGTGTCATGCAAGAAGAAGAGTTTGAAGACCTCGAAGATTAGCTCGTTTTTTCTTAGACTTTGTTTTGTAATTGCTGAAGACAGCTTATGTATCTCTTTTTTTTTTGCGGGTAGCTTATGTATCTCTACCATGTACTGTTCATTGCTATAATATATCATGGTATTATTTCAAAAAAAAAAGAGTCAAAGACACACACGCAAGTTCCTAGGATTAACCCTACTATCAATCGAATCCATGTCTGATCTGCCGCCGTCGTCTCTCCTGCGGCCACCGTCGTTGTCGCTCCGCACGCTTCTAATGGATTGAACATCTCTCATGCGGCCGCCGTTGCCGTTGCTCCGCACGCTTCTAAATTGAGTCCACATATCTTATCTGCCGCTGTCACCGCCGCTCAGCAGTTGGATTTTCATGGCCTCTCCTCTGTGTCCCAGGCTGCTACGGCGCCTCCAATTCTCATCCTCTCTATACTGTGCAGATTGTTCACCAATGGACGGCGACGACAATCTGATGTAGGTTTGGCCGGGTTCCAAGCAAACAAGACAATCTGCTGTAGGTTTGGCTGGGTTCCCAACGCAAAGCAAATAAGACAATCTGCTGTAGGTCTTGATGCCCAAACAGCTATCATCTGTACATAGCTATGCGTTCTATTTTTACACTGTGTTGGATTGACTTGAATCTAGATTGATGTTGGTTGGAGACATGGAGTTGAGAAAATCTCGCCTGGCAGGCGGCAGCTACGAACGATTGGGAAGGTCAGTTTCCAGCTAGATCACATACATATTTTCTAGCAATAGAAGCACCCAGGTTTTAATTACCTAAGATAATATAATATTTTTACTTTTATTTCAGGTGTGTGATAACTACGATTGGTTAATATATCCAAGAACAGGGGGGCATGCTTTCCTCAAAAGTGAAGCAGGTTCAGACACTCGATATGATTTCATATGATCTGGACATACCCAACTGGATCAATCCGGGGATACCATTTTCGATGTATTTGAGTAGCAGTGCTTTATCGTTCACTCAATAGTACAAACTGTTAAGTAGAAACTCAGGTTTGTACACTCAACTTGCTTTCAGATTTAGTGTGATTGTTTTGCAATGGTGTGCATAACTTTTATCGGTGATAAGCAGTAAATGTATGAACCATTTTACATTCAGTAGGGCAATCAGTAAAGATAAGAGTACTCATATTTACATCATATTTCAGTGACTTAGTCCCAAATATCAGTTTTGCCATAGTGACATATTTTTTCCTTAAATGTCAAATACGAAAAAGTTCTGGGTGCTACTTCATTGGAATTTTAATGTGTCTTCCTTATGTGGAATACATCGTATTCCTTACAGTATTAGCTCCATTTTCCCTTCTAATGTGACAAATTCTTCCTGCGTTCTATAGTTTATTTAAATCATAGAGAAAGATGCTAGATCTTAATAATTTAGTGATGTGTTTGATGGGCTCACTTCGTAAAAAGTTAGAGAAGATATATAGTGCTTATTATTATTATTGTATACTTCCCTTGCCTTCAAAATATAATTTCTTAGAAAGTGGAAATGCCATGCATGTATTTTACTCGGAATAATGCTTCCAGCAGAGAAATATGTGTAATCCCCACCCCGTACAAATTATGCTATTTTCTGTATGGCTTTCACGTCAGTTATGGTGCAATTGACTCATGATAAGAGTATGCAGTCAAATTACTGGAGGCATGTGTTAGATGTATATTTGTATATGTGTATTTTCCCCACATGTTAGGGGGTTTTCTGCATATTCTCACCTGTACATGTAACTATATGTTGTGGCCTTTGGCCCCAGGGAATACACCTTGTCTATTTCTAACATGGTATCAAAGCCCAGAGTTTAGGGTTCCCGTCGTTCCCGCCGCCAGCTCGCCCCGGCCTCTGCCGGTTCCCGTTCTGGCCGCCTCTACCCCGTCCGTCGAGCTTCTTCGGCCGGCCCGTCTGCCCTTCGACCGCCTCGTTTTCGCGTCGTCATTCTGCTGTCCGGATCGGATCCGCTACGATCCTCTCGTCAAGATCGACCCAGCTGCTCGAGGCGCCCGGATCGGCCTGTCGTCTTCCCGCCGCCAGTCTTCTCTCCCCAGATCGATCCGCGTCTGCTGCCGTCCTCGAGTTACTCTCCTCGAGTCGCGCTCCTCCGCCCCGCCACCCGGATCTTTTCCCCGCCTGCCCGGCTCGCTCCTGCGCTCCGCCCCGCCCGCCCAGATCGCTCCTCGGCTCCTGCGCCCCGATCGGCCACCAGCTCGCCCCGGGTCAATGCCTGGCCACATCTGCGCGGATCGGCTCGCCCCGGTTCGCCCCGGTTCGCCCCAGCTCGGCCAGGGACTCCTGCGGTGTGCGCTGTCTCCTCTGATTTTGTTACTGCTGTGAGTTGATTTGCTTCAAAAAAAAAGGAAAGAGAGAGAGATATGTCTACCTCATCGGGCTATGTTGCGATTCCTCGTTGCCCGGTGATCTTTGATGGCGCGAATTACGCTGATTTCGCTGCCTTTATGTGCGTCCACATGCGTGGTCTTCGTCTTTGGGGTGTGCTTTCCGGCGAGGTCCCCTGTCCGCCGCGCCCCACTGCTCCTACGGCGCCTATTCCACCGACGCCAGTTGCTCTTGCCCCGATGCCTCTTCATCGGCCAGTTCTCCTGCGGTCGCTGCTTCCGTCACTGGCTCTTTCCAGCAGTGGCATCATCGGCTGGGTCACCTTTGTGGCTCCCTGATGTCTACACACGCTTCTGTTCTTGTAGACAGTGTTGGGCCTCCAAGTGCAGAGGTTTGTAGAACAGCAGCAAGTTTCCCTTAAGTGGATCACCCAAGGTTTATCGAACTCAGGGAGGAAGAGGTCAAAGCTATCCCATTCAAGCAACCCTGCAATTACGATGCAGAAAGTCTCTTGTGTCCCCAACACACCCAATACACTTGTCAGATGTATAGGTGCACTAGTTCGGCGAAGAGATAGTGAAATACAAGTGGTATAGATGATTATAAGTAGTAAATGCAATATGGAATAAAAATGGCAGCAAGCAAACAAGTAACAAAACAGCAAGTAAACGGTGTGCAATGCTTGGAAACAAGGCCTAGGGATCATACTTTCACTAGTGGACACACTCCCAACAAATATAACATGATTGAATAAATAAATAACTTCTCTTCACTATGGTACTCTGAATTACTCTCCTATTGAATAACACTAATCATTGCGTAGGGCTATGAAGCACTCCTCAAAGTTTATCAAGTACTTGACAAACACCACTCATAGGGATATCCAAATCAAATCACAACTCAAGATAGATATTATTGCAACTTAGACCAAGTACTAACACGGTGCACACACTGTCAACATTACACCATGAAAGAAGGAATAGATCACTTCAATACTATCATAGTGATAATTATTCTCATAATCCATAAAAGATCACAATCGTAGCCTAGACCAAGTACCACCATGATGCACGCACTGTCACCGTTACACCATGGCAGGAGGAATAGATTACTTTAATAACACCACTAGAGTACACATAATATCTGAATAATAACATCTACTTGTTCAACATGATACAAAGCTCACGATCACATAAATATCACATCATGGGAGAGAGAGGTGAACCACATAGCTACCGGTAGAGCCCTCAGCCCCGGGGATGAACTACTCCCTCCTCATCATAGGAGACAGCAAGGTTGATGGAGATGGCGGTGAGGTCGATGGAGACGGCGGAGACGGCGATGGAGACCGATGGAGATGGCTCTGGGGGCACTTCCCCGTCCCGGCAGGGTGCCGGAACAGAGACTTCTGTCCCCCGAAATTCGTCGGTGGCGGCGGTGGAGCTGCGGAACTGTTTCTGGAAAATTGCCGACCCCCTTAGGGTTTTCCGTCCCGAGGCTTCTTATAGGCGAAGGGGCGTCGTCAGGGGTGGGGCCAGGGGCCCTCACGCTATGGCGGCGCGGCCAGGCCCCTGGCCGCGCGAGCCTGGCGTGTGGGGCCCTGGTGGCCCCCTCCTACTCTCCTTCGGATCTCTAGAAGCTTCTGGGTAAAATAAGACTTCAGGAACTTGTTTCGTCCAATTTTGAGAATATTTCCTGTGTATCACTCTGAAACACAAAAACAGCAGAAAATAGGGAACTGGCACTGTGGCAACTCGTTAATAGGTTAGTTCCGGAAAATGCATAAAAGTGCCACGAAGTGTAACGAAACAGTAGGCAAATGGTGTAAAAACAAGCATGGAGCATCAAAAATTATAGATACGTTGGAGACGTATCACTCCCGTTTATCGTCTTTAGTCCATCGTGGTCTTCTGGGGTCTGTCTCAGGATATGTATCTTTGAACTGTCCGGGTTGTAGGTTAGGCAAACAGATTCAGCTTCCCTATCCTACCAGTGTGTCTGTATCTCAGCGACCTTTTGATTTAGTTCATTCAGATGTTTGGGGTTCGGCTCCCTTTGGTTCAAAAGGGGGCCATCGATACTATATTTTATTCATTGATGATTTTTCACGGTACACCTGGTTGTTTTTTATGCGCTCTCGCAGTGAGGTGCTCTCTATTTATCAGCGCTTTGCGGCCATGGTCCGCACTCAGTATTCCTCGCCCATTTTGTGTGTTCCGTGCTGATTCTGCTGGTGAGTATATCTCTCAGCACCTGCGAGGTGTTCTTGCTGAGCAGGGCACCCTTGCTCAGTTTTCTTGTCCCGGTGCGCATGCTCAAAATGGTGTCGCCGAGCGTAAGCATCGTCATATTCTTGAGACCACCCGTGCTATGATGATTACTTCTTCTCTTCCGCCGCATTTCTGGGCTGAGGCTGTCGCTACGTCGACTTACCTCATTAACATCCAGCCTTCTGCTGCCCTCCAAGGTGGCATCCCTCTCGAGCGTCTCTCTGGTGGTTCTCCAGACTACTCGACTCTTCGTTCGTTTGGTTGCGTTTGCTATGTTCTTCTCCCTCCTCGTGAACGCACCAAACTGACCGCTCAGTCTGTTGAGTGTGTTTTTCTCGGCTACAGTGATGAGCATAAGGGCTATCGTTGTTGGGACCCTGTTGGTCGTCGGATGCGCATCTCTCGTGACGTCACGTTTGATGAGACGCGTCCCTTCTACCCTCGCCCCACCTCTGGTACCTACCCGGTGGATGATATCTCCTTCTGTTTCCTGATACGCCTCCTTCTGTCCCTATTGTCCCTCCTCCTGGACCTTGTTCTGATGCGCCCTCTTCGTCCTCGGCGCCATCCTCTTCGACTCCGTTGTCCTCCTCCCCACCTAGTTCTCCTCTTTCTTCTTCTGATCCTCCGCCCACCTCACCGTTGTCTCCTTTTCCCTTTCATTATTCTCGTCGCTCTCATGTTCCAGATCCTCCTCCTGATGTCCCTTCTTCTTCTTCTTCTTCTTTCGATATGTCTTCTTCTTCTGACGAGCTTCCCTCTCCTCTTCCGGCGACTCGTCCGCGTCGTGCTCCAGACTGTTACTCTCCTAGTCAGTACGGTCTTTCTGTTGCCTCCGAGCCGACTTCTTATCGGGATGCTGAGCGTCATCCTGAATGGCAACTTGCTATGGCTGAGGAGATTGCTGCGCTTGAGCGCACTGGCACCTGGGATCTTGTCTCTCCCCCTCCCGGTGTTCGTCCTATCACGTGTAAGTGGGTCTATAAAATTAAGACCCGCTCTGATGGATCTCTTGAGCGCTACAAAGCGCGTCTTGTGGCTCGTGGCTTTCAGCAGGAGCACGGCCGTGACTATGATGAGACTTTTGCCCTTGTGGCTCATATGACCACTGTGCGTACTCTTCTTGCTGTCGCTTCTGTTCGACACTGGTCTGTGTCTCAGCTTGATGTTCAGAACGCTTTTCTTAATGGCGAGTTGAGTGAGGAGGTTTACATGCAGCCTCGTCCCGGGTATTCTGTCCCTGATGGGATGGTCTGTCGCCTTCGGCGTTCTCCTTATGGCCTGAAACAGGCTCCTCGTGCCTGGTTTGAGCGTTTTGCCTCTGTGGTGACTGCTGCTGGTTTCTCTCTCAGCGCTCATGATCCAGCGCTGTTCGTTCACACTTCTCCTCGTGGACGCACTCTTCTCCTTCTCTATGTTGATGATATGATCATTACTGGTGATGATTCTGAGTATATTGCCTTTGTTAAGGCTCGTCTTCGTGATCAGTTTCTTATGACTGATCTTGGTCCTCTTCGCTACTTTCTTGGGATCGAGGTCTCTTCCACTTCTGATGGCTTTTCTATCTCTCAGAAAAAGTATATTCAGGACCTTCTTGCTCGTGCTGCTCTTGGGGATGAGCGCACTGTTGAGACTCCTATGGAGCTTAATGTTAAGCTTCGTCCTACTGATGGTGATCCTCTTCCTGATCCGACGCGTTATCGCCATCTTGTTGGGAGTCTTGTTTATCTTGCTGTCACTCGTCCTGATATATCTTATCCTGTTCATATTCTGAGTCAGTTTGTCTCAGCTCCTACCACTGTTCACTATAGTCATCTCCTCCGTGTTCTTCGTTATCTTCGTGGCACGATCACTCGTCGTCTTTTCTTTCCTCATTCCAGCTCTCTCCAGCTCCAGTGCTACTCGGATGCTACGTGGGCGAGTGATCCTACGGATCGTCGTTCCCTTTCTGCTTACTGTGTGTTTCTTGGTGGTTCGCTTGTTGCTTGGAAGACAAAAAAACAGGTTGCAGTTTCCCGTTTGAGTGTAGAGGCTGAGTTGCGAGCTATGGCCTTGTTGATTACTGAGGTGACATGGTTATGATGGTTGCTTGCAGATCTTGGGGTCTCTGTTACGACACCCACTCCACTTTTGTCTAACAGTACAGGTGCTATCAGTATTGCACGTGATCCGGTCAAGCATGAGCTTACCAAGCATATTGGTGTTGATGCTTTTTATACACGTGCTCAGGTGCAGGCTCAGGTTGTTGCGCTTCAGTATGTGCCTTCAGATTTACAGTTGGCGGATTTCTTTACAAAGGCACAAACTAGAGCGCAGCATGACTTCTTACTCTCCAAACTCAGTGTTGTGGATCCACCATGAGTTTGAGGGGGTGTTAGATGTATATTTGTATATGTGTATTTTCCCCACATGTTAGAGGGTTTCCTGCATATTCTCACCTGTACATGTAACTATATGTTGTGGCCTTTGGCCCCCAGGAAATACACCTTGTCTATTCCTAACAGCATGATTACGTGCACAAGACAAATACTGAGCTTTGGAATATACAATTGATTTCTGGCATCCAAACATACAGGTAAGGATCGTCAAATCTGCACTAACTCTAGGGCAGCCTGCAGCCACAACCGGGCAATCATGGTGCGCTGGTCATCCAAGACATGAACGATCGTAAACTGAACAGCCACAGTGACCATCCTGATGTTTTGATCGAACAAACGATCGGCAAACTGAAGACTCGATACATGGATGCCACGGTGGACATCCTGATGTTGGATCAATGGAAGCGTTTCTAAATACATCATACGGAAGACACAATATATAAAAGCTACTATAAGGTGACAATCCTGATGTTTGGATCAATGGATCACTGCACTATTAGTGAGCAAAGTTTTAAATAGCGCGCTATAGCATCGAAATAGCATCGCTATAGCATTTTTCACTCTATGATGCTAAGTGTAATAGCACGCTAGAATATACTAAAACTTTTAAATAGCACGCTATAGCGCCGATTTAACTTCGCTATAGTTTTTTTTGCAGGATGCCGCTAAATGTTTTAGCCCGCTATTTAAAACTTTGTTAGTGAGACGGTCCACAATTAGACGGCATGAGAATTAATGGCGTTATTCTACTAGACATCCAGTTCGTGCTTGCTACTCCTGGATGGTCAAAGCCATGCCAACACAACAAATAGAAGAAACGAAAAATACCTTCAGCTTCTGGTAATATTCACGGACACTTCATCTTCATGTTTTTTTCATGTCTTAACATCTACGCGTACAATTTTTATGGCGTGTTTGCATGTTCATATGAACATGCTTGGTTTTTCTTCTTCTGAATTATTATTCAGATATTTCACTTATTTTTATTAGATTTCACAAATATTTTATGAATTAACAACTACTATTTTCCTCCGAAAAACATATGACTACTATTAGAATCGTTTAGAATACAGATAATACTATGGAATAGACAAACTTGTATTTTATCTACATATTTAATTCAAGGTTCGTTATTTAATTTAAAGTACTCCTAAGATATTATTAGATCACTTTAGAAGGGTCATATTATTCATTCTACTATCTTCAGAAATCTGTTTGCCATGTATAGATCAAAACAAAATCAATGATAAACTATGTAAAAATTTAGGAGTCTACAAAATAACATGCAAAGCCAAATGAGGTGAAACGGCAATCCTATAATTTTCCAGACTAGGTTTTTAGGTTGCTACCAAGGATACTCTACAAAAAAGGGAGCAACTATTCTCCGGTTTATAGAGTCATATTTCTTACTTTCAAATGATTACTCTTTCTGCATTTTAGTCATTAGAAGCTTCAAATCTGCAAATGTCATTGGATTAATCAGTAAAAATAAGAATATGCAATCCCTGCAAACATCAACTCAGATATCCATGAGATAAAAATACTGATACTTGAGTAACTGTATAACCCTGTGTCAACTCTTAATTGCACATTATTGGCTATTTTATTCAACTGATACAGATTATCAATAAATAATGTGTAGAACTTTTTATTTGTGATAAATAAAAGTAACAATGCAGGGAAAATCCATCACAATTCTTTTACAAAAGGGATTTAACTGGTGGAAAATGAGAAGAGATTGATACTAACACTAGATCCCTGGGGGTACAACACAGTTAAAAAAATAACTCCAGCGTGCACAATAAAATTACCACACAGCTTGGAGCAGCCATTAGTTGGGTCGCTCAGATCAGCCATATAAAAGAAACCAAGACGGGCATAATCAACCGTCATTTGAACCATTAGGGTGTACTGGGTTTGGGCTGATGCCTCACAGCATCTATTAGACTGAGAGGATAAAATTGGCCAAGTCATACTGGAAGGTGTGTGCAACTGCAAATAGCATAAGTCGTTTGAAGCTAAAAATGTAAGGCAATTAAATGGCAACTCAAATTACCTTATAATGTAAAGATCGGAATAAGCAAATTCTGTGCTAGCTCAAATGACCATATATACGTATGAAGTCTAGAAGTACAAACTGTTATTGTGTCAAAAACATATTCTTATTTAAAATGTGTTCATATATATTCATGGTTGGTGTACTTGGGTGCAGATCAACAATTATGTTCACGGCTAAAATATGAGCAAGAAACTTGCCAATTGTTTATAAAATTTTGCATAACCTATTCATAATTGACTACGTACAGTCAAACACAGTACCTACATGTATCATTGACATGCTAAATAGCCATTTGTTCCTCCAATGACAAAGCTCATAATTTTTTTTTGCACGTGTCACACTATGCGATGTTCCTTTGGGAACAACGCCATATGCGTCCACATAGATGTCCTATGGGTTTGGCCTACCACCAAATTGAAGTTTCATAGTCTAGAGATTGAAAAGAGGACCTGAAATTGTTGCAGAATGGGAAGTTGGGAACAATACCATATCTATCTGAGGACGAAGAGCGATTGTGATGGCAAGTTGAAATTTCTCGGTCTGAGCAGATAACACAAGTGATGTTAATAGTACATAAATATAATAATTCATAAATCTATATTTAAGATACGATATCTTAATTCAATGAAGAGAAATTCAATAAGACACAAAGATCTATTACCATCAAATAAATTTAATAATCTAAAAAAACGGATTGGTTATTAGCAATGCTGAATTTTAAGTGTTAAATTAAATTAAATAAAATCTAGCCACGCAAATGCGCGGGCTACCCTGCTAGTTATTTGTAAGGTAAATATATAACATAGAAAAAAGAAACAAAGAGAGGAAAAATAATAAAATAGAAGAAAGAAAGGAAAGAAATAAGCCGTATACTTGTGATTCGCGATTGCTAGTGCGCGTGCCCAATGCTACACCTACGGGCAGTAAGCCTGTAATTGGGCACGCCCACGGACGTCCACTAGCTGACCACCCGTGTTCGTGCGTGTAAAACGGGAGTCCACTAGTATCCAAATTAAAATTTATGTTTGCAACGGCGCCCAGCTGCCCGTTTAAATCCGTTTGGTATAGTCAGATCTTAATCCCCACGGAGGAAAACGCCTCCTGAATCCTGATCCCCTTGTCACCGCGCGTGCATGCTCGACCCAAGCAAGTGGGGCCCTCCACTACTGCCTTATCGGCTCAGCTCCCATCAGTTCCCCTTTTCTTCTCTATTTTTTCTTTGCGCTGCGCCCACCATGGCTCATCTCCAAGCACTAAGAACTCCCCTGTGAACGCAGTCAGCTCACCGCGTCGACTGCCTCTCACGTAGTCAAGCTTGGCTGACCCTCTTCTCGAGGGCCTCTCACCAGGGCGCGCGCTACGCCGCCGCGGTCTATGCCGACCTTCTCGAGATAGCAGCCATGGCGTTGCAATTCTACCCGCCCAATCCACCGGTCAGCAGCACCGCATCCTCCTTGACCTCCAAATCGACGCCCCTATGAACATCAAACCGAGATAGTGGCTGTAGCGCCGCCATCTATCGGCTCACCATCTCACTCCCCTGTGAACGCAACGCGGCGGCGGCCTGGCGGCGGTAGCGAGCGAGCCGTAACCGTCCGCGACGATTTTTTGCGTGCCCGTGGATTTCCACTAAGCCGAATTAAATGGTTGGACAAGTGGCGCCGTGGACAGCCCGTGTCCACTTACAGGCCTAACGGGCAGAACTGGTTACGGAAACCATACGCGCTGACATGTATTGAGACGTGGAGCCAGCGTAGATAATCTCTACTACAATAAAGATTTGAGTTGGTGGTGAGTTCACTCTCCAGTCATTCTAAACGTCCGATTTGATCCAACGGTTGCTGTGTTCTTGCCCCTATGCGATCCTTATCCATTTAGCGAAGGGGAAAAATCTAGACTCTTTCTTGTCCATTCGTTCTGTGTTTCCAAGCTTCACGCCATGTGCCTCCTTGACCTGCTTTCTATACGGAACAGCGTTGCTTCCAGCCATCTCTCCTCCGTCCTCCTCCTTCCCATTCTCATTCTCCATAGATAACAAAAGATGTAGCATTCCGAGGATCCGCTGGAATTGTCCATCTTGGCGCTCCGCAACCTGCAGTCTGCAGCTGGGTCGCACCTTGAGAGGCCCCGTACAGGCAGTGGTGGCCATGTAGGACCCGTTCAAGCAGCGTCGATCTCGGCGTCGTCGAGTGCGCCAGCCTTGACGGAGCGGCCGATTTGAGTCGGCGTCGGTGCTGTCGGCTGTCACCTCCTATGGGCGTGCGCGTGCATCCGACCAGGCGAAAGGGCTCCTTATCGCCTGTACGTCCCCTCCATTGCTTATGCCACGCTCATGCACGGCGTATGCCTTGGGGACTCAGGCCGTCGGGCGCGCTCGTCTGGGCGGGAGCAGACGCTGAAGCTTATATGTGCGTGTTTGGGCAGCGAGATTGTTGTACTTTAAAGTTTGTATTCCTCAAGAAACGAGCCGCACACTCCACTCCTGAGTTGAGTTCAGGATTGTCGTAGGCCAAATCCTCGCTATGGTTTCCCATCTTTGCAGGATATATATGTTTTAAAGAACAAGCCCGTAGTAGTCTGCTATGTGAAATTAGGTTCTGTTCTAACTGAATGATTCTTATTGATGTTAATTTGTCAATTCGTTACATTTCCATTGTCATCTTCAATATCTATTCACTGAATCTTTTCCTAATAGCTTAGTCTGCAAGTTGGAGTTAGCCGTCTGTACATACCGTGAACTTATAAACAACCAATGGTTGTTGCTGGCGTGAAACAAATCACTTGAAAAGAAATACGAAGAAGGTTAGAGACTAGAAAAATTAGCATCTGCTATTTTTGAAAGAAGGAGCGACTTTTGGAAATGATGGCTTTATTCTTACTTGTTTGTAATCACATTACACTTGCATACAAGTATCATAATTTCAAAAATTCAAAAAAAGTGTCATAATTTCTCATCCATCTTTAATAAATAATAATGCACATTCTTAAGAAATACTGATAAACATAATTTGATTACAATTTAAAAACAGTCGTACATCAAATTAATTTTTAGTATATCTACTATGGTTTCGTAGCAAAGCACGGATAATATGCTACTCCCTCCGTTTCAAAATATAAGATGTTTTAGCTTTGTGAAGCAAATGTATCTAGACATCTTTTAGGGTGTAGGTTCACTCGAATATACACACTAAAACGTGTCTAGATACACTTGCTTCACAAATCTAAAACATCTTATATTTTGAAACGGAGGGAGTAGTAATCAGTTAAAGTTTCAGGTGGGATGGGAGATGCCAGTTAGCCCGCTGGGAATCACAACCGCACAGCCAACCTAACTTCTATGCTGACATCCCAGTTTTTGCCGGCGGGATAACATTGTTTGTCCCGTTTTGTCCCGTTTTACAGCTCACGTTAGCTAAATATGAGAGAAGTACTACAGCAATGCGACTATTCAGAGCCATACGACCCGTACCGGCAATCCTCTCCACTCCTTGCGCTCCCGTGGTTAACCAGTTACGCTGGGTCCCGCGAGTCCCATTGTACTGTAACAGTAATCTCCCGATAATCCCGGCGACCAATATTAGGTGGGAAACGGTCGTCCCTAGTCCATCCCACTTGAATCGTTATAATCAGTGAAGAGAATAACAAAATATCCCCATCTATCTCTGTCGACCTAACCTTCGGCGGCGCCGACCTGCCGGTCGCGCGGCGTTCAAAGCTACACGGACGATCTGCGTAGCGAGTCCCCCTCTTTGGCAGATGGGCGCTGAGCTCGTGGTCGTCATCAGTGCCGCGACGAGCTCGCCCTCATCGGAAGGAGCGCGACGGCCACTCCCCCTCTTCGGCTGACACGGACCACAGTAATGGCCTGCTCCGTGTGCCTCCAGTTTCCAGTACAGCTCGTTGTCAAGATTCACAATCGGATGGTAACAAATTAAGTGGGAATAATCAGGTAAGGGCGTACATGCTTATTTAAAAGTTGAGAGTGCATTTCTGAGCACCATCTCACCTACACTCCTATATCTGGTCTGTTAATTTGTGCATTAAAATCCGTGTTGGTCTATTTTTTGCCCTCTCTAACGACTTTTCTTTTTTGTATCTCTCACTCTATACAACCTTTGAATCTGAAACTTGGAAGTTCACTGAAACATTTAAGATAGATTTTGGAAAAAATAGTTTAGATTTTTTTATGACAGTATATATACTTTTCAAAACATTTTTTCGTGAATTTTAAATTTCACAATAAAATTTTGAACTATTTTTCCCACATTTTAGTTGCAATATTACGGTGACCTACAAAGTTTCAAGTCCATATATTATATAGTGTAGGGAATATAAAAAAGATAAATCTCAAACAGTAAAAGAATGTAGGTGAGATGATGCTCAGGCAAGTTTTTTTCTTAAAAGTTTTTGCAGTCGCATCAATTTATCAAGTTATAGCCCCAATTGTTCATGCCTTCTGCAAGCAAAAGAACATAGAGCCATGGCGTTTGTGGAACTAATGGCGTCCATGGGCCATTAATTAGACATGGCGGTGGGCCGGCGTCGCCGTCGAGTAGCTCAGACGGCGGCATGACCGGTGGTTGAGTTGTTGGTTGACCTGCGCGTGTCCCTGACATTCACGACAGGGAGGTGAAGACTGGAGACATGAAATTGCCGTGGTTGACCTGAACGAGGGCGAATTTTTTTTCCTTCGCGATGATTTGAGGCAGTTCTAACTGTCCTTGCGGGATTAGCTGCCCATCCTTTTTTTTCTTGTTTTCGTCCAGCAGCCGGACACGCCGGATCAAATCCTAGTCAGCCCGTAAGAATTCTGTATGTCATCCGTAGGTTTAGCATTACTTTTACACGAGCGACGCGACGCTTCAAGCTTGGTAAGAGCGATGTACAGGGGTTCCCGTCGGGAAGTTTTTTTGACTTTCCTTTGGGATGGAATTGCAATCGAGACAGTGCCTCAGGCGCTCGCCGCCGCCGCCGCAGCAGCATGGAGATGGTGATCCAGACGGAAATGACCGCATTACCGCCCTCCCCGACGACATGATCTTCGAGGTCCTCACGCGCCTCAACTGCGCCTGCGCTGCCGCGCGAACCGGCATCCTCTCGCGCAGGTGGCGCGGCCTATGGGCTCGCCTCCCCAATCTCGCCTTCCTCGACGTCCCAGCCAGCGTGATCACAGAGGCCCTCTCTCACCTCGGTCGCGGCACACCGGTGTCGCTCCTCGAAATCCGTCTCTCGAGGAGCACAACAGGGGATGAGTGGAAGCTCGACGACGGCCGCGCCAAGAGGTTGATGAAACTTGTCGCGCGGCTCTCGCCGGAGGCGCTCGTCTTCACCCTCCCGGTGGTCACTCGTAGAGTGAAAGTTGGCCGTCCCGTCGACATCGCCCTGTCTCTGTTCTCCCGCTCCAAGTCCATTGAGGTGGACACACGTTTTCTCCGCATCAAGGCTCCGCGGGCCGGCGCCGCGCTCCCCGCGCTCGAGACGCTGTCCGTCTCCGGCAACATCATCGACCTCCGCTCCTTGCTGGACCTCTGCCCGTGGCTGCGCATGCTTGGTGTCACCTTCCGCCGCGCCGACCAGGACAATCTGGACGCGGGGCTGGCCGCGCTCCAAGAGGCCGCATCGACCGGCCTCGTCGTGTCCCGCCTGGGCATCGAGTACGACCGCGGCTTCGAATTGGAGTACATGGATACGTTCCACAGTATCGACGCCGATCGCTTTGCCTCCCTTCTACGCACCGCCGCGACGATCTCTCCGCAAGAGCTCGTCTTCACCAACACCTTCTATGGACGCATTAAAGCCGACTTGCTCTGCTTCCGTCGTGCCGTGTCCATCGAGATGAATTTGTACAACGTCCATTTCACACAGCTGCCGGACGGCGAGTTCTCGGCGCTCGAGAGATTGTGGCTCACGGAGGGCAGCAGCATCGTCGACCTTGCCACATTGATCGCCATTGTGTTTAAGGTGACTGCGGGTGCTTAAGGTGACTGCAGATGAATCCTCTGCATGCGACGTTGTCAGAGTCCACTCAGCTTCGCTAGAGGAGCTTGATATTAATGTCTGCAAAGATACAGCATGGCAGGGTATAGATATTGTGACCCATATGCTTAAGCAATTAAGCCTCACCGACCATGGCAATGCGGACCTCAGCGTGTCCATATCTGCGCCAATGATGGGGAAGGTATCATGGATTTGCTCATATGAAGGGTTGGCTCTTGTGTTTGGTATTTGGTCACTGGTGATTCTAAAGATAGATACGGTAGAGGTGAACAAAGACAACAAGTGGGTGCTTAGCAATGAAAGAGAAGATGCTTCTGCGCCGCTTCCTCGTATCGATGTCCTATCCTTGCATCTATATGATCTAGTACGTCTCTTGTCTGTTTACATCTTTAATCGACATAATCTACAAGCAAAATTAATTCTAAAAAACTTCTAGATATATCATGGCAAATTATTGCATCATTCTGCAGGATCGTGAAGGTGTAGTGGTGGAATTTTCACATGAGATAGAGAAACTTCCGATTACTAACTTCTCCATACTGGAGGTATATATCAATCCGCGAGGGCATGCTTATGGTGCACTTTTGTTTAGTCTGCTTGGGATGCATCACATTCGAACTGGTACACAATGTCTGAAGCTTATTATATATGAGTCTGAGGTAAATATTCATAATTGTTCAAGTTTTCTTACATACATGCTACTTGTCCAAAATACCATTTAATTTAATTTTTCATGTTCTAGATTTCAGAAGCTCTAGAATGTGTTGGAAACTATCCTTATGGTGAGCCTAGGGGCTCGAGAAGCCAAAATATCTCCTTGTATAATCTGGTACGTCAGCCCACAAACGTATTAGGCTAGGTTAGGTAGAGATATTTTGGCTTCTCCAGCCCCTAGGCTCACCACAAGGACAGTTTCCAACATATTCTAGTGCTTCTGAAATCTAGAACATGAAAAATTAAATTAAATGGTATTTTGGACAAGTACTATGTATGTAAGAAAACTTGAACAATTATGAATATTTACCTCAGACTCATATATAATGAGCTTCAGACATTGTGTACCAGTTCGAATGTGATGCATCCCAAACAGACTAAAAAAAAGTGCACCATAAGCATGCCCTCGCGGACTGATATATACCTCCAGTATGAAGAAGTTAGTAACCGGAAGTTTCTCTATCTGATGCGAAAATTCCACCACTACACCTTCACGATCCTGCAGAATAATGCAATGATTTGCCATGATATATCTAGAATTTTTTTAGAATTAATTTTGCTTGTAGATTATGTCGATTAAAGATGTAAACAGACAAGAGACGTACTAGATCATATAGATGCAAGGATAGGACATCGATACGAGGAAGCGGCGCAAAAGCATCTTCTCTTTCATTGCTAAGCACCCACTCGTTGTCTTTGTTCACCTCTACCCACTCGTTATCTTTGTTCACCTCTACCGTCTCTATCTTTAGAGTCACCATACCAAACACAAGATCCAACCCTTCATACGAGCAAATCCATGATACCTTCCCCATCATTGGTGCAGATATGGACACGCTGAGGTCCGCATTGTCATGGTCGGTGAGGCTTAATTGCTTAAGCATAGGAGTCACAATGTCTATACCCTGGCATGCTGTATTTTTGCAGACATTAATATCAAGCTCCTCTAGCAAAGCTGAGTGGACTCTCACAACGTCGCATGCAGAGGATTCATCTGCAGTCACCTTAAGCACCCCGCAGACGCGGGCAGCGGGCGATCAATGTGGCAAGGTCGACGATGCTGCTGCCCTCTGTGAGCCACAACCTCTCATGCGCCGAGAACTCACCGTCCGGTAGCTGTGTGAAACGGATGATGTACAAATTCATCTCGATGGACACGGCACGACGGAAGCAGAGCAAGTCGGCTTTAATGCGTCCATAGAAGGTGTTGGTGAAGACGAGCTCTTGCGGAGAGATCGCCGCGGCAGTGCGTAGAAGGGAGGCAAAGCGATCGGCGTCGATACTGTGGAACGTATCCATGTACTCCAATTCGAAGCCGCGGTCGTACTCGATGCCCAGGCGGGACACAACGAGGACGGTTGACGCGACCTCTTGGAGCGCGGCCAGCCCCGTGTCCAGATTGTCCTGGTTGGCGCGGCGGAAGGTGACACCGAGCATGCGCAGCCGCGGGCAGAGGTCCAGCAAGGAGCGGAGGTCGACGATGTTGCCGGAGACGGACAGTATCTCGAGCGCGGGGAGCGCGGCGCCGGCCCGCAGAGCCTTGATGCGGAGAAAACGTGTGTCCACCTCAATGGACTTGGCGCGGGAGAACGGAGACAGGGCGATGTCAACGGGACGGCCAACTTTCACTCTACGAATGACCACCGGGAGGGTGAAGATGAGCGCCTCAGGCGAGAGCCGCGCGGAAAGTTTCATCAACCTCTTGGTGCGGCCGTCGTCGAGCTTCCACTCATCCCCTGACGTGCTCCTCGAGAGACGGATTTCGAGGAGCGACACCAGTGTGGCGCGACCAAGGTGAGAGAGGGCCTCTGTGATAACGCTGGCTGGGACGTTGCGGAAGACGAGATTGGGGAGGCGAGCCCAGAGGCCGCGCGACCTGCGCGAGAGGATACCGGTTCGCGCGGCGGCGCGGGCGCAGTTGAGGCGCGCAAGGACCTCGAAGATCATATCGTCGGGGAGGGCGCTGATGCGGTCCTCTCCGTCTGGATCACCATCTCCATGCTGCTGCGGCGGCGGCGGCGGCAAGCGCCTGGGGTGCTGTCTCGATTGCAATTCCATCCCAAAGGAAAGTCAAGAAAACTTCCCAACGGGCACCCCTATATATCGCTCTTACCAAGCTTGAAGCGTCGCATCGCGTCGCTCGTGTAAATGTGCACGCGCACGAGCAATCGCGAATCATAGGTATACGGCTTATTTGTTTCCTTTCTTTCTTCTGTTTTATTATTTTTTCCTCTCTTTGTGTTCTTTTTTCTCTGTTATATATTTACCTTACAAATAATTGTTTGACACGTGTTTAAAAGTATTATAGTGTATTCTCAGAAATGTTCATCGCCTGAGATGATCCAAACGTATTTTAAAAATGTTCAGTGTTGAAAATTTCCGTGATTAAAAATATAGATTATAAAATGTCTGCAATTTTAAAATGATCAGATTTTAAAACTTGATATTTATTAAAAATGTCAATCTTCAAAAAGATGGTCAGCTTTCTAAAAAGGTTCAAATATTAAAAATGGGCACGCGCACGAACCGATCGCGAATCACAGGTACACGCTTATTTCTTTTGCTTCCCTTCTTTCTTCTATTATTTTTTCCTATTTTTGTTTTCGTTTTCTCTGTTGGAACGTATTTAGATTACAAATAACTAGTCTTTAACCCGTGCCCCTGCACGGCTAGTTGTTTGAGGAATACGTCGATAAAAAACTATTCTTTTGTTAAGAATTATTGCATGGTAAAAAATTAATTCACTTTTGAAATAGTACTACTTAAACCTTGTAAAATTCATTCGGGTAACTTGATTGCCAAGTTGACAGTCAGTCCTTATGCGTGGTGAATGACTAGCCCGTTGGGAACCCCAAGAGGAAGGTGTGATGAGTATAGCAGCTGGTTTTCCCTCAGTTAAGAAACCAAGGTTTATCGTTCTTAGAGAGGAGAGACAAACGACTGAAGGTGATGCAGACTGGCTTAATAGCACTCCAACAAGGGCGCACTTGTTGACTCGTCTTCGGCCAGTAGCAACGCGGAACCTGCACACAACACAACCAAATACTTTGTTCTCAACTTGCGATAATAATGTCAATCTCACCGGTTTGCTTGAAACAAAGGTTATGAGTGTATCGAGTGGAAAACAGTAAAAGTATGCGAGTAAAGTAAACAGTGCGAGTAAAGTAAACAGGTGATAGCAATATGATGGAAATAGGACCAGGGTCCACAGTTCACTAGTGGTGTCTCTCCATAAGAGAAATAACACATGCTGGGTAAACAAATTACAGTTGGGCAAATTGATAGAATAAAGATAAACGTGATATGTCAAGAAGATCACTATGAGATTTACTCTGGGCATTACAACAAAATACATAGACCGCCATCCAACTGCATCTATGACTAATAATCCACTTGTGGCGAATCAATCCGAGAACTCCACAAGTATTAAGTTGCGAACAACAGATAATTGCATTAAGCAAAGTGTGTAATGTAAATAAAGCATATGCCCTTGAGCATATGAATGTTGTTTTCTCCCTAGTAGCAACAACACATCTACAACCTTAGAGGTTTCTGTCACTCCCCCAGGTTAAATAGAGGCATGAACCCACTATCGAGCATAAATACCCCCTCTTGGAGTCACTAGCAACTACTCGGCCAAGATAGCTACTAACAACGGAGAGCATGTAAGATCATAAACAACATAGAGATAACATAAGATAATATTCAGTACAGCAACTCAATCATAAACACCAATATTCATCGGATCCCAACAAACCAAACATATAGAATTACATAACGGTGATCTCAATCATGTAGGGCAGCTCATGAGATCTAAACATAAAGCACATGGTGGAGAAGACAACCATCTAGCTACTGCTATGGACCCATAGTCTAAGGTAGACTACTCACTCATCGCTCCGGAGGCAAGCATGGCGATGAAGAAGACCTCTGGTGGCGATTCCCCTCTCCGGCAGGGTGCCGGGAAGAGCTTCTGGACCCTCCCGATCTCGGGTCGGCGACGGCGGCGGATCGCGATGTGTTTCTGGAAAATTGATCGGGTCTTTAGGTTTTTTCCGTCGGGGGGTCTTTATAGGCGAAGGGGCGATATCAGAGGAGGGGCCAGGCGGCCTCACGCCAGGGTGGCGCGGCCCAGGCCCTGGCCGCGCCAGCCCTATGTGTGGGCCCCTGGTGGCCCCTCTCCTTCTCTCCTTCGGATCTTTGGAAGCTTCCGGGTAAAATAAGACTTCAGGAACTTGTTTCATCCAATTCCGAGAATATTTCCTGTGTATCACTTCTGAAACACAAAAACAGCAGAAAACATGGAACTGGCACTGTGGCAACTTGTTAATAGGTTAGTTCCAGAAAATGCATAAAAGTGCCACGAAGTGTAACGAAACAGTAGGTAAATGGTGTAAAAACAAGCATGGAGCATCAAAAATTATAGATACGTTGGAGACGTATCAAGCATCCCCAAGCTTAACTCCTGCTCGTCCTCGAGTAGGTAAGTGATAACAAAAGAATAATTTTTGAGGTGACATGCACCTACACAATCTTGATCATGTATGTAAGCATTTGTGAGCTGGGATCATAAGAACTTAAAACATGGGCATGAAGATATAATCATGACAATAAGAAACTTAGCAACCATGTTGTAAACATGCAAATGAACACAAACAAAAGATCATGAAAATGAAACAATGAAAGTCAAACGTGTGTTCAAATCATAAGGAAAAACATACAAATGGTTTTCAGCTTGTCCTTCAAAGAGAGCAAAACATAAATGCATAGGACACCTTCAAGTTTAAGAGGGCGACTAGATACAAATAATTTAAGAACAAGTGAAACCAACAATATGAATCAATCAATGAAAACTTTGGGACAATGCACATTATAATAAGAATGACAACTATGCTCTCTTATGGTGCATAAAGAAAGAAGGTGGTGACTCAACATAAAAGTAGAAGAAAGGCCCTTCGCGGAGGGAAGCAGTGATTGCAAGTTTTATAACCTTCAAAAATTATGGTACTTACCGGCTTTGAGCTCTCATTGCCCCCATCATAAGCATCTTGAATGGTTAAAGTTAATGCGAGAACAATTATGATACATATGCTTCACAAATCATAAGTTGAAAACCTCGTGCCCCGTGAATACGAGTACCCAAACCTCATGCTACTTTACTTAGAGTCCCAAGCAAGGCTCTTGTCATTGTAAATATATGCATATCATTGAGAACCGCCAATGGGGTACCTCCGTGCCCGATGACATGGAACAAGCCCACACCAAAATGACAGGACAAGCAGACAATGAACACCTCGACATCTCTTTTATTTGCTTTTGTTTAGCTTTTTATTGTGAGATGCGTCATCGAATGTTCACCATGGGTATGCTGCAAATTTCCACCATGAATTATGCATGGCTTAGATTAGCGGCCCGGCGTTTCCCTAACACATATAAAAACTCCATGATCCCCACAAGATTCCCAATTCATTTCACACCGCGGGCATCCATAAACAAAAGATCACGATATCAACTCAAATAAGAAGTGCAATGTTGAAAGCTTGCCCATGACTGCATGGCTGGGCTAGTCTCCAACTTACAACTTGCAAGCATAACAACTCAACATAAGAGACCACAATGTCAAATTTTTAAGAACAGGAAAAAGTAAAGTGTGCCTTCCGGTTCGTGAGAGCTTTACTGACCGAATTTCGCATAACACTGGTAAGAGTTTAATTTGAAGAGAAAATAAAAGCAAGTCAAATTTACTTGGAATAGCAAATTGCTAGTAGGTATGTATGGTGGACACTTTGGAAAACTTTGGCTTTTAGGAGTTGGATGCACGAGTAGAGCTCATACTCAGTACAAGGCGAGGGCTAGCAAAAGACTGGGAGCGACCAACTAAGAGAGCAATAATGGCCATAATCATGCAAAGCGACAAAGCAATATTAAAAGAAGCATAAGATGGCATCAAAAGTCAAAAACTAAATGATCATGAAGGCTATTGGCGACTTTGTAAGAGTCTAACATGTGTGAGCATGCGCCAAGTCAACCCAAATAAAGCATCAAGGGGAAAACCAAAATAATGCTTCCATACAATAAAAAACAACGCATGATTTTTTCAAAGTCTCATTAAGCAATCTCAGTTATTTGAGACAAGTCATTGATGTCTACGCACGCGTCTGTTCTTGTAGACAGTGTTGGGCCTCCAAGTGCAGAGGTTTGTAGAGCAGCAGCAAGTTTCCCTTAAGTGGATTACCCAAGGTTTATCGAACTCAGGGAGGAAGAGGTCAAAGCTATCCCTCTCAAGCAACCCTGCAATTACGATACAGAAAGTCTCTTGTGTCCCCAACACACCCAATACACTTGTCAGATGTATAGGTGCACTAGTTCGGTGAAGAGATAGTGAAATACAAGTAGTAGTGATGATTATAAGTAGCAAATGTGACTTGAAGTAAATATCACTGCGAGCAAACATGTAACAAAACAGCAAGTAAACGGTGTGCAAAGCTTGGAAACAAGGCCTAGGGATCATACTTTCACTAGTGGACACACTCCCAACAAATATAACATGATTGAATAAATAAATAACTTCTCTTCACTACGGTACTCTGAATTACTCTCCTATTGAATAACACTAATCATTGCATAGGGCTACGAAGCACTCCTCAAAGTTCATCAAGTACTTGACAAACACCACTCATAGGGATATCCAAATCAAATCACAACTCAAGATAGGTATTATTGCAACTTAGACCAAGTACTAACACGGTGCACACACTGTCAACATTACACCATGAAAGGAGGAATAGATCACTTCAATACTATCATAGTGATAATTATTCTCATAATCCATAAAAGATCACAATCGTAGCCTAGACCAAGTACCACCATGATGCACGCACTGTCACCGTTACACCATGGCAGGAGGAATAGATTACTTTAATAACACCACTAGAGTACACATAATATCTGAATAATAACATCTACTTGTTCAACATGATACAAAGCTCACGATCACATAAATATCACATCATGGGAGAGAGAGGTGAACCACATAGCTACCGGTAGAGCCCTCAGCCCCGGGGATGAACTACTCCCTCCTCATCATAGGAGACAGCAAGGTTGATGGAGATGGCGGTGAGGTCGATGGAGACGGCGGAGACGGCGATGGAGACCGATGGAGATGGCTCCGGGGGCACTTCCCCGTCCCGGCAGGGTGCCGGAACAGAGACTTCTGTCCCCCGAAATTCGTCGGCGGCGGCGGCGGCGGAGCTACGGAACTCTTTCTGAAAAATTGCCGACTCTTTTAGGGTTTTCCGTCCCGAGGCTTTATATAGGCGAAGGGGCGTCGTCAGGGGACAGCCAGGGGCTCCTCACACCAGGGTGGCGCGGCCAGGGCCTGGGCCGCGCCACCTATGTGTGAGGGCGGCCTCTGGCCCCCCTCCGGCTCTCTTTCGGTCTTCGGGAAGCTTCCAGGAAAAATAAGACTTTTGACTTTTGTTTCGTCCAATTCCGAGAATATTTCCTGTGTAGCTTTTCTGAAACACAAAAACAGCAGAAAACAGGGAACTGGCACTGTGGCGACTTGTCAATAGGTTAGTTCCGGAAAATGCAGAAAAGTGCCACGAAGTGTAACGAAACAGTAGGCAAATGGTGTAAAAACAAGCATGGAGCGTAAAAAATTATAGATACGTTGGAGACGTATCAAGCATCCCCAAGCTTAACTCCTGCTCGTCCTCGAGTAGGTAAGTGATAACAAAAGAATAATTTTTGAGGTGACATGCACCTACACAATCTTGATCATATATGTAAGCATTGTGAGCTGAGATCAAAGAACTTAAAACATGGGCATGAAAGACATAATCTTGATAATAAAGAACTTAGCAACCATGTTGTAAACATGCAAATGAACACAAACAAAAGATCATGAAAATGAAACAATGAAAGTCAAACATGTGTTCAAATCATAAGGAAAAACATAACAAATGGTTTTTAGCTTGTCCTTAATGAGAGAGCAAAACATAAATGCATAGGACACCTTCAAGTTTAAGAGGGCGACTAGATACAAATAATTTGAGAACAAGTGAAACCATGATCATGAATCAATCAATGAAAACTTTGGGACAATGCACATTATACTCAGAATGACAACTATGCTCTCTTAATGGTGCATAAAGATAGAAGGTGGTGACTCAACATAAAAGTAAAAGAAAGGCCCTTCGCAGAGGGAAGCAGTGATTAAACATGTGCTAGAGCTTTTCATTTGTAAAACAGAGAGATAAAAATTGGTTTTGAGAGGTGGTTGTCTTTGTCAACGACTAGCAATGGGGTTCTTACTATCTTCCATACAAAAATGAAGCAAGTTTTTGAGAGAGAGATTGGCACTTTTGTGCTCTTTTATAAAGCTTGGCACTCCTCCCCACCTTTTTTTCTTTCTCAAACCATGGCTAACCGATTCCATCGGGTGCCCACCAACATTCACATTCCATGGAGGAGTGCCTTTTTTTCTTTCTTTTTTTCTCTTTTTTTTGGAATAAGCAATATGGAAGATAGCAAATCCGACCACTACGTCCCCATGAGCTGAAAACAGTGTCACAAAACGAGAAGTGTTTTGAAGGTTTTTTGAAAGGTAGCACATGAAAATTTACTTGGAATGGCTTACAAATACCATGCATAGGAATTTATAGTGGACACAATGGCAAATTTGGTTTTTTTTTGGGAGTTAGATGCACGAGTAGAGCTTATACTCAGTACAAAATGAGGGCTAGCAAAAGACTGGGAGCGGCCAACTAAGAGAGCAATAACGGCCATAATCATGCAAAGCGACAAAGCAACATTAAAAGAAGCATAAGATGGCATCAAAAGTCAATAACTAAATGATCATAGAGGCTATTGGCGACTTTGTGTGAGTCTAACATGTGTGAGCATGCGCCAAGTCAACCCAAATAAAACATCAAGGAGAAAACCAAAATAATGCTTCCAAATAATTAAAACAATGCATGATTTTTTCAAAGGCTCATTAAGCAATCTCAGTCATTTGAGACAAGTCATGCTACAACAAAACCACTAATCATACTATCAAAAATACATCAAGCATGACATGAAAAAGCCTAAGCCGTAGTCTACACAAGCTCCTTCTTGTACCACTTTTTTGCATAAAGCTTTTTCTCTTTTCCAACACCATTTGAAATTTTTTAAGACACCTCTTTTGATGAAAACCAATAAAGATCAGAGGCAAAAATACACCTTGATGAAAAGATATGACAAGGTCTGAACGCATATCAAGGCAAAAACGAAAATCAAAAGCAGTAGCGGAAAAAGAAGAACACCCGGTGAAATTGTAAAAATGAAAAACGGAGTGTTCTTGGCAAATGAAAACGAGTACATCTCCTCCAAATGAAATTTGATGTGATCTAACCATTTATTGCAGAAAACTAAACTAAACTAATACTGAAAACTAAAACAACTGACGCTCCAAGAAAAACGCATAGTGCATGAAGCAATAAAAATATAGTGTCTTGAAAGGTGACCTGATTTTTGCCGATGAAGAAGGGGTGCCTCGAGGGCATCCCCAAGCTTTGACGCTTGTACTTCTTGGATATTTCTTGGGGTGATGCATGGGCATCCCCAAGCTTGAGCTTTTGTCCATTCTTCAACTCATCTCATCATTCTCCAATCCCTACACTTGAAAACTTCCTTCATACAAAACTAAACACAAATCTATTAGCAACATTAGTATAAGCATAGTAATGAATCAACCCTTTTTGCTTCAGGTTTCAACTCAAAACCACCACATATAAAGTATATACAACTGTAGCAACTTCCCCAAAAGTTCCGTGATCAAAAGAACTCAAAAAAGAAAGCGATAAAGCGGCAACATAAATAGTGGCAGAAATCTGTCAAAATAGAACAGCTGACAAAGGTCGAATTTTTAAAGGGTTTTCTGTTGCTCAAATCAAAAATTGTTCAACTAATTAAAGTTTGGATATAACCTGGGGCATATGCCCAAGAAATGTCAGGTCCAAAAGATATACAGAGAATTTTCATGAATTTTTACGGTGCAGCACCGAAAACAGTTTCAGGACAACAACATCCCCAAATCTTACCTCACTCAAATTAGAGGCTTCTCTTGGCACAACAACAAAATAAAAAGGATAAGGAGTGGTTATTACAGTAGTAATAAATTCCAAGACTCAAATAAAAGAAAAAGTACTGAAAATAAAACAATGGGTTATCTCCCAAGAGTGCTTTTCTTTAACGCCTTTGAGCTAGGCGCAGTAATTTGCAAAGATGCTCATGTGGGCGCCATATAAGAGCTTGAGGCAAAGGCGCCATATAGGAACTGAAAGCAATAGAGAGCATCAAAAAGCAGATATGAAAGACATTTATATCTGAACCACTTCCTATGCATAGGAATCTTGTAAGAAAATAAATCAACGAGGCACATAGTAGCAAGCATGGATAGATAAAACAAGTGCCACTTCAAGATTTGCAACATAAAGAGGGGAAACTTAATATTGTTGAGATCCATAAAACCATGTTTCCCTCTCTCATAATAACTTTCAGTAGCATCATGAATAGAACTAACAATATAACTATCACATAAAGCTTCCCTATCATGAGCCACATGTATAAAAGAATTAATACTCCCCACATGAACAATAGTAGTAGGAGCAGATTCAACAGAATAATTATTCTCATCACCATAATCATCAAAAATAGGAGGCATATTGTAATCATAACTAATTTTCTCCTCAAAAGTAGGTGAAATGAAAACATTATACTCATCATCATCACCATCATAAACTAGAGGTTTAGTATCATCACAAGATAGAGAACAGCTATTTTGCAAAGCATATTCTTCAAACATATCATCATAAGAAGGAACATCACATATGGGAGATAAAATATTATCAGAACAAACTTTCTCCACTAAAGCTGGGGAACTAAAAATATCATGCTTAACAAAACCAGCTTCCCCAAGCTTAGACTTTTCTATAGATTAAACAACGAGGCACATAGTAGCAAGAATGGATAGATAAAACAAGTGCCACTTCAAGATTTGCAACATAAAGAGGGGAAACTTAATATTGTTGAGATCCATCAAACCATGTTTCCCTCTCTCATAATAACTTTCAGTAGCATCATGAATAGAACTAACAATATAACTATCACATAAAGCTTCCCTATCATGAGCCACATGTATAAAAGAATTAATACTCCCCACATGAACAATAGTAGTAGGAGCAGATTCAACAGAATAATTATTCTCATCACCATAATCATCAAAAATAGGAGGCATATTGTAATCATAACTAATTTTCTCCTCAAAAGTAGGTGAAATGAAAACATTATACTCATCATCATCACCATCATAAACTAGAGGTTTAGTATCATCACAAGATAGAGAACAGCTATTTTGCAAAGCATATTCTTCAAACATATCATCATAAGAAGGAACATCACATATGGGAGATAAAATATTATCAGAACAAACTTTCTCCACTAAAGCTGGGGAACTAAAAATATCATGCTTAACAAAACCAGCTTCCCCAAGCTTAGACTTTTCTATAGCATTAGCAATAACGGTATTCAAAGCATTCATACTAACAACACTATTAGCATGCGAACAAAGCTCCAACGGTTTTTCAATTTTCTCTTCAAATCTAAACTCAGGAAAAAGACTAAAGAACTCTTTGTTTTCCATTAAGCCTAACTAGTGAAAATAAAAACAAGAAACAAAAAGATGTAATTGCAGAATCTAAAGAAAATAACTTCGAGCACTCACACAGGAGGATCCGAGTACCTTTTACCTTACCTCCCTAGCAACGGCGCCAGAAAAGAGCTTGATGTCTATGCACGCGTATGTTCTTGTAGACAGTGTTGGGCCTCCAAGTGCAGAGGTTTGTAGAGCAGCAGCAAGTTTCCCTTAAGTGGATTACCCAAGGTTTATCGAACTCAGGGAGGAAGAGGTCAAAGCTATCCCTCTCAAGCCACCCTGCAATTACGATACAGAAAGTCTCTTGTGTCCCCAACACACCCAATACACTTGTTAGATGTATAGGTGCACTAGTTCGGCGAAGAGATAGTGAAATACAAGTAGTAGTGATGATTATAAGTAGCAAATGTGACTTGAAGTAAATATCGCTGCGAGCAAACATGTAACAAAACAGCAAGTAAACGGTGTGCAAAGCTTGGAAACAAGGCCTAGGGATCATACTTTCACTAGTGGACACACTCCCAACAAATATAACATGATTGAATAAATAAATAACTTCTCTTCACTATGGTACTCTGAATTACTCTCCTATTGAATAACACTAATCATTGCGTAGGGCTATGAAGCACTCCTCAAAGTTTATCAAGTACTTGACAAACACCACTCATAGGGATATCCAAATCAAATCACAACTCAAGATAGATATTATTGCAACTTAGACCAAGTACTAACACGGTGCACACACTGTCAACATTACACCATGAAAGGAGGAATAGATCACTTCAATACTATCATAGTGATAATTATTCTCATAATCCATAAAAGATCACAATCGTAGCCTAGACCAAGTACCACCATGATGCACGCACTGTCACCGTTACACCATGGCAGGAGGAATAGATTACTTTAATAACACCACTAGAGTACACATAATATCTGAATAATAACATCTACTTGTTCAACATGATACAAAGCTCACGATCACATAAATATCACATCATGGGAGAGAGAGGTGAACCACATAGCTACCGGTAGAGCCCTCAGCCCCGGGGATGAACTACTCCCTCCTCATCATAGGAGACAGCAAGGTTGATGGAGATGGCGGTGAGGTTGATGGAGACGGCGGAGACGGCGATGGAGACCGATGGAGATGGCTCCGGGGGCACTTCCCCGTCCCGGCAGGGTGCCGGAACAGAGACTTCTGTCCCCCGAAATTCGTCGGTGGCGGCGGCGGCGGAGCTACGGAACTCTTTCTGGAAAATTGCCGACTCTTTTAGGGTTTTCCGTCCCGAGGCTTTATATAGGCGAAGGGGCATCGTCAGGGGACAGCCAGGGGCTCCTCACACCAGGGTGGTGCGGCCAGGGCCTGGGCCGCGCCACCTATGTGTGAGGGCGGCCTCTGGCCCCCCTCCGGCTCTCTTTCGGTCTTCGGGAAGCTTCCGGGAAAAATAAGACTTCTGGCTTTTGTTTCGTCCAATTCCGAGAATATTTCCTGTGTAGCTTTTCTGAAACACAAAAATAGCAGAAAATAGGGAACTGGCACTGTGGCGAATTGTCAATAGGTTAGTTCCGGAAAATGCATAAAAGTGCCACGAAGTGTAACGAAACAGTAGGCAAATGGTGTAAAAGCAAGCATGGAGCATCAAAAATTATAGATACGTTGGAGACGTATCAGTCATGCTACAGAAAAACCACTAAGCATACTATCAAAAAGACATCAAGCATGACATGAAAAAGCCTAAGCCGCAATCTGCACAAGCTCCTTCGTGTACCACTATTTTGCACAAAGCTTTTTCTCTTTTCCAACACCATTTGAAATTTTTAAAGACACCTCTTTTGATGAAAATCAATAAAGATCAGAGGCAAAAATACACCTTGATGAAAAGATATGACAAGGTCTGAACGCAAATCAAGGCAAAAACGAAAACCAAAAGCAGTAGCAGAAAAAGAAGAACACTCGATGAACGATAAGAGTCAAAACGGAGTGTTCTTGGCAAATGAAAAGCAAGGCAACTTCTCCAAAAGAAAATTGTTGGCGTCCAACCATTTATTCCAGCAAACAAAACAAAACTAAGTAAGAAAACTAAAACTACTAACGCTCCAAGAAAAACACATAGTGCATGAAGCAATAAAAATATAGTGTCTTGAAAGGTGACCTGATTTTTGCCGATGAAGAAGGGGTGCCTCGGGGGCATCCCCAAGCTTTGACGCTTGTACTTCTTGGATATTTCTTGGGGTGATGCATGGGCATCCCCAAGCTTGAGCTTTTGTCCATTCTTCAACTCATCTCATCATTCTCCAATCCCTACACTTGAAAACTTCCTTCATACAAAACTAAACACAATTCTATTAGCAACATTAGTGCAAGCATAATATATAATCAACCTCTTTTTGCTTCAGGTTTCAACTCAAAACCACCACATATATAGCAAATACTACTGTAGCAACCTCCCCAAAAGTTCCGTGATCAAAAGAACTCAAAAAAAAGAAGATAAAGTGGCAAACACAAATATTGGCAGAAATCTGTCAAAACTGAATAGCTGACAAAGGTCTAATTTTTGAGGGGTTTTCTGTTGCTCAAATCAAAAAGTATTCAACTAACGAAAGTTTGGATATAATCTGGGGCATATGCACAAGAAATCGCAGGTCCAAAAGATATACAGAGAATTTATACGAATTTTTATGGTGCAGCACTGAAAATAGTTTCAGAACAGCAACATCCCCAAATCTTTACCTCACTCAAATTAGAGGCTTCTCTTGGCACAAAAACGAAATAAACAAGATAAGGAGCGGTCATTACAGTAGTAATGACTTCCAAGACTCAAATAAAAGAAAAATTACTGAAAGTAAAAACATTGGGTTATCTCCCAAGAGTGCTTTTCTTTAACGCCTTTGAGCTAGGCCCAGAAAATTTGCGAATCAAGTAACATCAAGTGATGAAGCATCAAGCTCATAATTTGCTCTAAGAATAGAGTCAAAAAGTAATTTCTTTATTTTCCTAGGGAAGTGTTCCATACCTTTCTTTAGTGGAAATTGATATTTGATGGTGCCTTCTCTCATATCAATGATGGCACCTACAGTTCGGAGAAAGGGTCTTCCCAAAATAATAGGACATGAAGCATGTCATTCTACATCCATAACAAGAAAATCAATGGGAACAAGGTTATTGTTAACCACAATAAGAACATCATTAATCCTTCCCAAAGGTTTCTTCTTAGCAACATCAGCAATAGGAACATCAAAATAACACTTTTCAAGCAGTGGTAAATCAAGCATGTCATAAATCTTTCTAGGCATGATAGAAATACTAGCACCTAGATCACATAAAGCATGGCAATCATAACCATTAACATGCATATCAATGATGGGTTCCCAACCATCTTCTAACTTCTTGGGAACAGAGGCTTTTTGCTTCAACTTTTCATCCCTAATTTTCATAAGAGCATTGGTAATATGCTTAGTAAAAGCAATATTTAAAGAACTAGCATTGGGAGTCAAAGCAAGATTTTGCAAGAACAAAATAACTTCAGATATATTGCAGCCATCAACATCAAAATCATTAAAAGAAGTAGAGCTATCATCTCCTACACTCCAAAAAATTTCAGCACTCTTTTGAGAAAAAGTTTTGGCAGTTTTAGGCTTTTGAACACAAGGAGTGGGAGTTTTCTCTACACCAATCAAAGTAAGAGGATTGCTAGCATTAGGAGCAACATCATTAGAGGTAGTAATGGTACATACCTTCATCTCTCTAGCCATCTCATCTTCTCTTTCCCACCTGGCATGCAATTCCGCTAACAATCTAATATTTTCATCAATTCCAACTTGAATAGCGTTAGCAGTAGCAAAAACATTGTTCTCTTTCACATCATTAGGCAACACTTTTAATTTCAGAAGTTCAACATCATGAGCAAGGCTATCAACTTTAGAAGCAAGAATATCAATTTTGCCTAACTTTTCCTCAACAGACTTGTTAAAAGCAGTTTGCTTACCGATGAAGTCCTTGAGCATTACCTCAAGCTCGAAGGGCGCGGCCCTAGTGTTGTTGTAGGAATTACCATAAGACTTACCATAACCATTACCATTGGTAGAAGGATACGACCTATAATTGTTACTAGCAAAATTGTTCCTATAAGCATTGTTGTTAAAATTATTGTTTCTAATGAAATTCACATCAACATGCTCTTCTTGAGCAACCAGAGAGGCCAAATGAACATTATTAGGATCAACATGAGTCCTATCATTAGCAAGCATAGCCATAATGGTATCAATCTTATCATTCAAGGAAGAGGTTTCCTCAACAGAATTTACCTTCTTACCTTGTGGAGCTCTCTCGGTGTGCCATTCGGAATAATTTACCATCATGTTGTCGAGTAGCTTTGTTGCGGCGCCCAAGGTAAGGGACATAAAAGTGCCTCCAGCAGCTGAATCAAGTAGGTTCCTTGAAGAAAAATTCAGTCCTATATAAAAAGTTTGGATAATCATCCAAGTAGTCAGTCCATGAGTGGGGCAATTCTTTATCATAGATTTCATTCTTTCCCAAGCTTGAGCAACATGTTCATTATCAAACTGAGCAAACTTCATAATATTGCTATGCAAAGATATAATCTTAGCAGGGGGATAGTATCTACCAATAAAATCATCCTTACACTTAGCCCATGAATCAATACTATTCTTAGTCAAAGACAGCAACCAATCTTTAGCTTTTCCTCTCAAAGAAAAAGGAAACAACTTGAGCTTAATAATATCACTTTCTACATCCTTATATTTCTGCATCTCACATAGCTCAACAAAATTGTTGAGATGAGCTGCAGTATCTTCAGTACTAGCACCAGAGAATTGCTCTTTCATAACAAGGTTCAACAAAGCAGGCTTAATCTCATAAAAGTTTGCAGTAGGAGCAGGTGGTGCAATAGGAGTGCAGATAAAATCACTATTGTACGTGCTAGTGAAGTCACACAACTTGGTGTTTTCAGGATTGGCCATTTCAGCAAAACGAAAGTAAACAAGTAAAAACTACTACCAAGGATTCTAATTTTTTTTTGGGGTTTTGATATAAAACGATGCAGGTAAAATAAATAAAGTAAAGCAAAACAATAACAAAGTAAAGGATGTGCGTGCAAAAAACTCCCATCGCAGAAGTCTTCTACTTCCTCCCCGGCAACGGCGCCAGAAAAACAGTTGATTGCCAAGTTGACAGTCAGTCCTTGTGCGTGGTGAATGACCAGCCCGTTGGGAACCCCAAGAGGAAGGTGTGATGAGTATAGCAGCTGGTTTTCCCTCAGTTAAGAAACCAAGGTTTATCGTTCTTGGAGAGGAGAGACAAACGACTGAAGGTGATGCAGACTGGCTTAATAGCACTCCAACAAGGGCGCACTTGTTGACTCGTCTTCGGCCAGTAGCAACGCGGAACCTACACACAACACAACCAAATACTTTGTTCCCAACTTGCGATGAGGTTGTCAATCTCACCGGTTTGCTTGAAACAAAGGTTATGAGTGTATCGAGTGGAAAACAGTAAAAGTATGCGAGTAAAGTAAACAGTGCGAGTAAAGTAAATAGTGCGAGTAAAGTAAACAGGTGATAGCAATATGATGGAAATAGGACCGGGGTCCACAGTTCACTAGTGGTGTCTCTCCATAAGATAAATAACACATGCTGGGTAAACAAATTATAGTTGGGCAATTGATAGAATAAAGATAAACGTGATATGTCAAGAAGATCACTATGAGATTTACTCTGGGCATTACAACAAAATACATAGACCGCCATCCAACTGCATCTATGACCTAATAATCCACTTGTGGCGAATCAATCCGAGAACTCCACAAGTATTAAGTTGCGAACAACAGATAATTGCATTAAGCAAAGTGTGTAATGTAAACAAAGCATATGCCCTTGAGCATATGAATGTTGTTTTCTCCCTAGTAGCAACAGGACATCTACAACCTTAGAGGTTTCTGTCACTCCCCCAGGTTAAATAGAGGCATGAACCCACTATCGAGCATAAATACCCCCTCTTGGAGTCACTAGCAACTACTCGGCCAAGATAGCTACTAACAACGGAGAGCATGCAAGATCATAAACAACATAGAGATAACATAAGATAATATTCAGTACAGCAACTCAATCATAAACACCAATATTCATTGGATCCGAACAAACCAAACATGTAGAATTACATAACGGTGATCTCAATCATGTAGGGCAGCTCATGAGATCTAAACATGAAGCACATGGTGGAGAAGACAACCATCTAGCTACTGCTATGGACCCATAGTCCAAGGTAGACTACTCACTCATCGCTCCGGAGGCAAGCATGGCGATGAAGAAGACCTCCGGTGGCGATTCCCCTCTCCGGCAGGGTGCCGGAAAGAGCTTCTGGACCCTCCCAATCTCGGGTCGACGACGGCGGCGGATCGCGATGTGTTTCTGGAAAATTGATCGGGTCCTTAGGTTTTTTCCGTCGGGGGGTCTTTATAGGCGAATGGGCGATGTCAGAGGAGGGGCCAGGCGGCCTCACGCCAGGGTGGCGTGGCCCAGGCCCTAGCCGCGCCAGCCCTGTGTGTGGGCCCCTGGTGGCCCCTCTCCTTCTCTCCTTCGGATCTTTGGAAGCTTTCGGGTAAAATAAGACTTCAGGAACTTGTTTCGTCCAATTCCGAGAATATTTCCTGTGTATCACTTCTGAAACACAAAAACAGCAGAAAACAGGGAACTGGCACTGTGGCAACTTGTTAATAGGTTAGTTCCGGAAAATGCATAAAAGTGCCACGAAGTGTAACGAAACAGTAGGCAAATGGTGTAAAAACAAGCATGGAGCATCAAAAATTATAGATACGTTGGAGACGTATCATAACTCATAGGACAAAAGTGTAGAAGGATAGGGGGAGACATTGACGGAATATGATGGATGTATTATTGAGCCTCTCAGGCGAGTACATATATGAGTCATATAAGGCTTGAAAGCCAAGGAACCTAAGGAATCTTGGAAGCCAAGGAACCTACTACCTTGGAAGCCAAGAAACCTATTACTCTAACATCCCCCCGCAGTCGTAGCGGTAGCGATGTGAATAACTGGATCGTCGCGAACGGTCAGACTAGAGAGAAACCGAAGTAGACCAATGCGCGGACATCCCCCCGCAGTGGTAGCAGGAACGTCATGGACGGTGTCACGTCGCCGAAGCTTGGACTATAGAGAATGCTGGTGAGGAGCTCAGGCGAGGTGGTAGCCCTTGTGCCGATGTCGAGGGAGCCGAGAGCGGTGGGTGCTGTAACCTTGGTCGAGGTAGCCGTGCGAGGGGTCGCCGTGGTCGATGTCGTGGCGAGTGCCGATGATGAGGTAGCCACAGATGAAGCCGTAGGCGCGTAGGGCGCCGTAGAAGGACGGAGACGCGTCGAGGCAGTCGTCGAGGAGAGTGATGCCGAAGTCGATGCAGTCCGAGCCGTCGAGGATGAGGTGCGGCCATGGCTTTGCCAGAACCGGGCGCACGTCGGGGACGAAGGCATACTCCGGTTGTGCCCAAACCGAGTACGCGAAGATGAACACGGGGACGAGGCGCTGCGACCGAGCTTGCCAGACTCGGGAATGCGTCGGGGACGAAGGCAAGCACTGGTGTTGCTAGTACCGGGCGTGTGAAGAACGGGACCAGTTGAAACAACTTCACGCCATGTCGGAGAGGAGACGAGCAGAGAAGGACTCCACGATGGTTGCGAGGCGCAGAGCGGCGAAGAGAGAGGGTGCCGATGCAGTCCGTGGTTGTCGGAGTAGACGAGCAGGTGCGGTCGAGAACGAGGCGATGACGCTGGCGATGAGTTGTGCTAGACGTAGACGCAGAAGGCGGCAAACCAGCGACGACCAAGAGTAGTCATGCTAGATGCCTAGACAAGCGGAGGGGTAGTCGGCGGGACCTGCGACGGCCAGGAGGGCCATGCAGGTTACCTATGGAGATGCGGTGGCTGTACTCGAAGTAGGCGAGGAAGAACCCAGCGGCGCGATGAAGACCATGCGCGGACGGCGACATCCCGCGTCGAGGGAGCTGGCGCGGTGGAAGCCAGCGACGTCCTCACGAGGTGACGGTGATGACCACGTGATACGTCTCAAACGTATCTATAATTTTTGATGCTCCATGCTTGTTTTTACACCATTTGCCTATTGTTTCGTTACACTTAGTGGCATTCTTATGCATTTTCCGGAACTAACCTATTAACGAAGTGCCACAGTGCCAGTTTCCTGTTTTCTGCTGTTTTTGTGTTCCAGAGTGATACACAGGAAATATTCTCGGAATTGGACGAAACAAGTTCCTGAAGTCTTATTTTACCCGGAAGCTTCCAGAGATCCGAATGAGAGTAGGAGGTGAGGGACCAGGGGCCCACACACACAGGTGGCGCGGCCAGCCCCGTGTGTGGCCGCCTGGACCCTCCTCTGACATCGCCCCTTCGCCTATAAAGACCCCCCGACGAGAAAAACCTAAGGACCCGATCAGATTTCCAGAACACATCGCGATCCGCCGCCGCCGTCGACCCGAAGATCGGGAGGGTCCAGAAGCTCTTCCCGGCACCCTGCCGGAGAGGGGGATCGCCACCGGAGGTCTTCTTCATCGCCATGCTTGCCTCCGGAGCGATGAGTGAGTAGTCTACCTTGGACTATGGGTCCATAGCAGTAGCTAGATGGTTGTCTTCTCCACTATGTGCTTCATGTTTAGATCTCATGAGCTGCCATACATGATTGAGATCACCGTTATGTAATTCTTCATGTTTGGTTTGTTGGGATCCGATGAATATTGGTGTTTATGATTAAGTTGCTGTACTGAATTATATCTTTTGTTATCTCTATGTTGTTTATGATCTTGCATGCTCTCCGTTGTTAGTAGCTATCTTGGCCGAGTAGTTGCTAGTGACTCCAAGAGGGGGTATTTATTCTCGATAGTGGGTTCATGCCTCTATTTCACCTGGGGGAGTGACAGAAACCTCTAAGGTGGTAGATGTGCTGTTGCTACTAGGGAGAAAACAACATTCATATGCTCAAGGGCATATGCTTTGTTTACATTACACACTTTGCTTAATGCAATTATCTGTTGTTCGCAACTTAATACTTCTAGGGTGTTCGGATTGATATCCCAGGGAGTGGATTATTAGTCATAGATGCAGTTGGATGGCGGTCTATGTATTTTGTTGTAATGCCCAGAGTAAATCTCATAGTGATCTTCTTGACATATCACGTTATCTCTATTCTATCAATTGCCCAACTGTAATTTGTTTACCCAGCATGTGTTATTTTATCTATGGAGAGACACCACTAGTGAACTGTGGACCCCGGTCCTATTTCCATCATATTGCTATCACCTGTTTACTTTACTCGTACTGTTTACTTTACTCGCATACTATATTGTTTTCCACTCGATACACTCATAACCTTTGTTTCAAGCAAACCGGTGAGATTGACAACCTCATCGCAAGTTGGGAACAAAGTATTTGTTTGTGTGTGTGCAGGTTCCACAACACCTTCAGTCGTCATTGTCTCTCCTCTCCTGTTCGATAAACCTTGGTTTCTTAAACTGAGGGAAAACTTGCTGCTACACTCATCATACCTTCCTCTTGGGGTTCCCAACGGGCTGGTTATTCACCACGCACAAGGACAGTCTGCTCCACATCAACAAGGGATCAACAAGCTTTTTTCTGGTGCCGTTGCCGGGGAGGAGAGAAGACTTCTGCGAGGGGAGTTCTTCGCACACACATTCTTTACTTTGTTATTGTTTTGCTTTACTTTATTTATTTTACCTGCATTGCTTTTTATCAAAAACCCAAAAAAATAGAATCCTTGGTAGTTGTTTTTACTTGTTTACTTTCGTTTTGCTGAAATGGCCAATCCTGAAAACACCAAGTTGTGTGACTTCACTAGCACGAACAATAGTGATTTTATCTGCACTCCTATTGCACCACCTGCTACTGCTGCAAACTTTTATGAGATTAAGCCTGCTTTATTGAACCTTGTTATGAAAGAGCAATTTTCTGGTGCTAGTACTGAAGATGCTGCAGCTCATCTCAACAATTTTTTTGAGCTATGTGAGATGCAGAAATATAAGGATGTTGATAGTGATATTATTAAGCTCAAGTTGTTTCCTTTTTCTTTGAGAGGAAAGGCTAAAGATTGGTTGCTGTCTTTGACTAAGAATAGTATTGATTCATGGGCTAAGTGTAAGGATGCTTTTATTGGTAGATACTATCCTCCTGCTAAGATTATATCGTTGCGTAGCAATATTATGAAGTTTACTCAGTTTGATAATGAACATGTTGCTCAAGCTTGGGAAAGAATGAAATCTATGATAAAGAATTGCCCCACTCATGGACTGACTACTTGGATGATTATCCAAACTTTTTATGCAGGACTGAATTTTTCTTCAAGAAACCTACTTGATTCAGCTGCTGGAGGCACTTTTATGTCCCTTACCTTGGGCGCCGCGTCAAAGCTACTCGACAACATGATGGTAAATTATTCTGAATGGCACACCGAGAGAGCTCCACAAGGTAAGAAGGTAAATTCTGTTGAGGAAACCTCTTCCTTGAATGATAAGATTGATACCATTATGGCTATGCTTGCTAATGATAGGACCCATGTTGATCCTAATAATGTTCCTTTGGCCTCTCTGGTTGCTCAAGAAGAGCATGTTGATGTTAATTTCATTAGAAACAACAATTTTAACAACAATGCTTATAGGAACAATTTTGCTAGTAACAATTATAGGCCGTATCCTTCTACCAATGGTAATGGTTATGGTAACTCTTATGGTAATTACTACAACAACACTAGGGCCGCGCCCTCCGAGCTTGAGGTAATGCTCAAGGACTTCATCGGTAAGCAAACTGCTTTTAACAAGTCTGTTGAGGAAAAGTTAGGCAAAATTGATATTCTTGCTTCTAAAGTTGATAGCCTTGCTCATGATGTTGAACTTCTGAAATTAAAAGTGTTGCCTAATGATGTGAAAGAGAACAATGTTTTTGCTACCGCTAATGCTATCCAAGTTGGAATTGATGAAAATATTAGATTGTTAGCGGAATTGCATGCCAGGTGGGAAAGAGAAGATGAGATGGCTAGAGAGATGAAGGTATGTACTATTACTACCTCTAATGATGTTGCTCCTACTGCTAGCAATCCTCTTACTTTGATTGGTGTAGAGAAAACTCCCACTCCTTGTGTTAAAAAGCCTAAAACTGCCAAAACTTTTTCTCAAAAGAGTGCTGAAATTTTTCGGAGTGTGGGAGATGATAGCTCTATTTCTTTTAATGATTTTGATGTTGATGGCTGCAATATATCTGAAGTAATTTTGTTCTTGCAAAATCTTGCTTTGACTCCCAATGCTAGTTCTTTAAATATTGCTTTTACTAAGCATATTACCAATGCTCTCATAAAGATTAGGGATGAAAAGTTGAAGCAAAAAGCTTCTGTTCCCAAGAAGTTAGATGATGGTTGGGAACCCATCATTGATATGCATGTTAATGGTTATGATTGCCATGCTTTATGTGATCTAGGTGCTAGTATTTCTATCATGCCTAGAAAGATTTATGACATGCTTGATTTACCACCGCTTGAAAAATGTTATTTTGATGTTCCTATTGCTGATGTTGCTAAGAAGAAACCTTTGGGAAGGATTAATGATGTTCTTATTGTGGTTAACAATAACCTTGTTCCCGTTGATTTTCTTGTTATGGACGTTGAATGCCATGCTTCATGTCCTATTATTTTGGGAAGACCCTTTCTTCGAACTGTAGGTGCTATCATTGATATGAGGGAAGGCACTATCAAATATCAATTCCCACTTAAGAAAGGTATGGAACACTTCCCTAGGAAAAGAAAGAAATTGCTTTTTGACTCTATTCTTAGAGCAAATTATGAGCTTGATGCTTCATCATCTGATATTACTTGATTCGCAATTTTCTGCGCCTAGCTCAAAGGCGTTAAAGAAAAGCACTCTTGGGAGATAACCCAATGTTTTCTTTTCAGTACTTTTTCTTTTATTTGAGTCTTGGAAGTCATTACTACTGTAATGACCGCTCTTTATCTTGTTTATTTCGTTTTTGTGCCAAGAGAAGCCTCTAATTTGAGTGAGGTAAAGATTTGGGGATGTTGCTGTCCTGAAACTGTTTTCGGTGCTGCACCGTAAAAATTCGTGAAAATTCTCTGTTTATCTTTTGGACCTGCGATTTCTTGTGCATATGCCCCAGGTTATATCCAAACTTTTCTTAGCTGAACACTTTTTGATTTGAGCAACAGAAAATCCCTCAAAAATTCGACCTTTGTCAGCTGTTCAGTTTTGACAGATTTCTGCCAGTATTTGTGTTTGCCACTTTATCGCTTTCTTTTGAGTTCTTTTGATCATGGAACTTTTGGGGAGGTTGCTACAGTAGTATATGATATATATGAGGTGGTTTTGAGTTGAAACCTGAAGCAAATAGAGGATTGATTATATGTTATGCTTGCACTAATGTTGCTAATAGATTTGTGTTTAGTTTTGTATGAAGGAAGTTTTCAAGTGTAGGGATTGGAGAATGATGAGATGAGTTGAAGAATGGACAAAAGCTCAAGCTTGGGGATGCCCATGCATCACCCCAAGAAATATCCAAGAAGTACAAGCGTCAAAGCTTGGGGATGCCCCCGAGGCACCCCTTCTTCATCGGCAAAAATCAGGTCACCTTTCAAAACACTATATTTTTATTGCTTCATGCACTATGTGTTTTTCTTGGAGCGTCAGTTGTTTTAGTTTTCTTAGTTGGTTTAGTTTGTTTGTTTGCTGCAATAAATGGTTGTACCCCAACAAATTTTCTTTGGAGGAGATGTACTCGTTTTCATTTGCAAAGAACGCTCAGTTTTTCACTCTTATCGTTCATCGAGCGTTCTTCTTTTTCTGCTACTGCTTTTGGTTTTCGTTTTCGCCTTGATTTGCGTTCAGATATTGTCATATCTTTTCATCAAGGTGTATTTTTGCCTCTGATATTTATTGGTTTTCATCAAAAGAGGTGTCTTTAAAAATTTCAAATGGTGTTGGAAAAGAGAAAAAACTTTGTGCAAAATAGTGGTACAAGAAGGAGCTTGTGTAGACTGCGGCTTAGGCTTTTTCATGTCATGCTTGATGTCTTTTTGATAGTATGCTTAGTGGTTTTGCTGTAGCATGACTTGTCTCAAATAACTGAGATTGCTTAATGAGCTTTTGAAAAAATCATGCGTTGTTTTTATTGTATGGAAGCATTATTTTGGTTTTCTCCTTGATGCTTTATTTGGGTTGACTTGGCGCATGCTCACACATGTTAGACTCTCACAAAGTCGCCTATAGCCTTCATGATCATTTAGTTTTTGACTTTTGATGCCATCTTATGCTTCTTTTAATGTCGCTTTGTCGCTTTGCATGATTATGGCCATTATTGCTCTCTTAGTTGGTCGCTCCCAGTCTTTTGCTAGCCCTCGCCTTGTACTGAGTATGAGCTCTACTCGTGCATCCAACTCCTAAAAGCCAAAGTTTTCCAAAGTGTCCACCATACATACCGACTAGCAATTTGCTATTCCAAGTAAATTTGACTTGCTTTTATTTTCTCTTCAAATTAAACTCTTACCAGTGTTATGCAAAATTCGGTCAGTAAAGCTCTCACGAACCGGAAGGCACACTTTACTTTTTCCTGTTCTTAAAAATTTGACATTGTGGTCTCTTATGTTGAGTTGTTATGCTTGCAAGTTGTAAGTTGGATTCTAGCCCATCCATGTTGTCATGGGGCAAGCTTTCAACATTGCACTTCTTATTTGAGTTGATATCGTGATCTTTTGTTTATCGATGCCCGCGGTGTGAAATGAATTGGGAATCTTATAGGGATCATGGAGTTTGTATATGTGTTAGGGAAACGCCGGGCCGCCAATCTAAGCCATGCATAATTCATGGTGGAAATTTGCAGCATACCCATGGTGAACATTCGACGACGCATCTCACAATAAAAAGCTAAACAAAAGGCAAATAAAAGAGATGTCGAGGTGTTCATTGTCTGCTTGTCCTGTCATTTTGGTGTGGGCTTGTTCCATGTCATCGGGCACGGAGGTACCCCATTGGCGGTTCTCAATGATATGCATATACTTACAATGACAAGAGCCTTGCTTGGGACTCTAAGTAAAGTAGCATGAGGTTTGGGTACTCGTATTCACGGGGCACGAGGTTTTCAACTTATGATTTGTCAAGCATATGCATCATAATTGTTCTCGCATTAACCTTAACCATTCAAGATGCTTATGATGGGGGCAATGATAGCTCAAAGCCGGTAAGTACCATAATTTTTGAAGGTTATAAAACTTGCAATCACTGCTTCCCTCTGCGAAGGGTCTTTCTTTTACTTTTATGTTGAGTCACCACCTTCTTTCTTTACGCACCATTAAGAGAGCATAGTTGTCATTCTTAGTGTGATATGCATTGTCCCAAAGTTCATTGATTGATTCATATTGTTGGTTTCACTTGTTCTTAAATTATTTGTATCTAGTCGCCCTCTTAAACTTGAAGGTGTCCTATGCATTTATGTTTTGCTCTCTTTGAAGGACAAGCTGAAAACCTTTTGTATGTTTTTCCTTATGATTTGAACACACGTTTGACTTTCATTGTTTCATTTTCATGATCTTTTGTTTGTGTTCATTTGCATGTTTACAACATGGTTGCTAAGTTCTTATTGTCATGATTATATCTTCATGCCCATGTTTTAAGTTCTATTGATCCCAGCTCACCAATGCTTACATATATGATCAAGATTGTGTAGGTGCATGTCACCTCAAAAATTATTCTTTTGTTATCACTTACCTACTCGAGGACGAGCAGGAGTTAAGCTTGGGGATGCTTGATACGTCTCAAACGTATCTATAATTTTTGATGCTCCATGCTTGTTTTTACACCATTTGCCTATTGTTTCGTTACACTTAGTGGCATTTTTATGCATTTTCCGGAACTAACCTATTAACAAAGTGCCACAGTGCCAGTTTCCTGTTTTCTGCTATTTTTGTGTTCCAGAGTGATACACAGGAAATATTCTCGGAATTGGACGAAACAAGTTCTGAAGTCTTATTTTACCCGGAAGCTTCCAGAGATCCGAAGGAGAGTAGGAGGTGAGGGACCAGGGGCCCACACGCACAGGTGGCGCGGCCAGCCCCTGGCCCGCGCCACCCCCGTGTGTGGCCGTCTGGCCCCTCCTCTGACATCGCCCCTTCGCCTATAAAGACCCCCCCGATGAGAAAAACCTAAGGACCCGATCAGATTTCCAGAACACATCGCGATCCGCCGCCGCCGTCGACCCGAAGATCGGGAGGGTCCAGAAGCTCTTCCCGGCACCCTGCCGGAGAGGGGAATCGCCACCGGAGGTCTTCTTCATCGCCATGCTTGCCTCCGGAGCGATGAGTGAGTAGTCTACCTTGGACTATGGGTCCATAGCAGTAGCTAGATGGTTGTCTTCTCCACTATGTGCTTCATATTTAGATCTCATGAGCTGCCATACATGATTGAGATCACCGTTATGTAATTCTACATGTTTGGTTTGTTGGGATCCGATGAATATTGGTGTTTATGATTAAGTTGCTGTACTGAATTATATCTTTTGTTATCTCTATGTTGTTTATGATCTTGCATGCTCTCCGTTGTTAGTAGCTATCTTGGCCGAGTAGTTGCTAGTGACTCCAAGAGGGGGTATTTATGCTCGATAGTGGGTTCATGCCTCTATTTCACCTAGGGGAGTGACAGAAACCTCTAAGGTGGTAGATGTGCTGTTGCTACTAGGGAGAAAACAACATTCATATGCTCAAGGGCATATGATTTGTTTACATTACACACTTTGCTTAATGCAATTATCTGTTGTTCGCAACTTAATACTTCTAGGGTGTTCGGATTGATATCTCAGGGAGTGGATTATTAGTCATAGATGCAGTTGGATGGCGGTCTATGTATTTTGTTGTAATGCCCAGAGTAAATCTCATAGTGATCTTCTTGACATATCACGTTATCTCTATTCTATCAATTGCCCAACTGTAATTTGTTTACCCAGCATGTGTTATTTTATCTATGGAGAGACACCACTAGTGAACTGTGGACCCCGGTCCTATTTCCATCATATTGCTATCACCTGTTTACTTTACTTGTACTGTTTACTTTACTCGCATACTATATTGTTTTCCACTCGATACACTCATAACCTTTGTTTCAAGCAAACCGGTGAGATTGACAACCTCATCGCAAGTTGGGAACAAAGTATTTGTTTGTGTGTGTGCAGGTTCCACAACACCTTCAGTCGTCATTGTCTCTCCTCTCCTGTTCGATAAACCTTGGTTTCTTAAACTGAGGGAAAACTTGCTGCTACACTCATCATACCTTCCTCTTGGGGTTCCCAACGGGCTGGTTATTCACCACGCACAAGGACAGTCTGCTCCACATCAACAAGGGATCAGCACCACGTGCAGCGACGCTACGGCCCTATGGGACGACGTAGCTGCAGGGCGCGAGTCGGTGCAGCGGTGTGAGAACCACCAGCGACGTACATGCGGGAGAAGACACGTTGGTAGCCGGCGGCGGGGACCAAAGGCGGCGATGCTACGGCCCGAAGGGGCGACGCAGCGGCAGCCCGATGCTCGAACGGTGGGAGGCGCGTGCTCGGGGACGTACTTGGCGGAGACGTGCATCAGACCGGTTGATCAGACCGACGGCGGCGCTGTTCGCCAAGTCTTTGACGACGGCACATAGATCGGAACCCGTGGCGTCATTGTCGGTGAAGTCCTTGGCGATGACGGCGAAGACGGACCGGTGATGGAGACCGCGCAGGCGTGGAGCCGGCAGTGACGCACCGAGGCGTCCCTCAGACAACGCGTCCGACGTTGCCGCGCGGTTGGTGAAGGCGAGCCGGCCAGCGCGGAGTCGGTGCCGGCGAGACGACCGCGGCAGCCTACCGAGGTAGGCGCAGCAGCCGGCCGAGGGACCGCGACAACCGGCAAGAGCCGGCCGAAGCGGCAACGGTGCCAGCATATCGGCCGCGATAGCCGGCATATGGGTGGCCGCCGATGCGAGGTCGACGCCGAGGTTGGAGTAGAGGCGCTTGGTGATGGCGGAGGTGGGCGACTCAATCCAATCTAAGATCGGTAAACCAAAAAAAAACGCCGGTCAAGCGACCGGCGAGAAAAAGACGTAGGGCAGCCGATCAACCGATCGGCGAACGAACCCTAATACGGGCGGCGCGGCCCCCGGTGGAGATCATGGAGATCGACCTCCCCGGGGGCGGCGCGGTGCGAAAGCGGGGCGGCGGCTAGGTCAAGGATCTTGCCGCTCTGATACCATGTAGAAAGATAGGGGGAGAGATTGGCGGAATATGATGGATGTATTATTGAGCCTCTCAGGCGAGTACAAATAGGAGTCATACAAGGCTTGGAAGCCAAAGAACCTAAGAAACCTTGGAAGCCAAAGAACCTACTACCTTAGAAGCCAAGAAACCTATTACTCTAACAAAAAGTGCAGAACATTTTTTAAAATTATTTATTGATTAATTGATTATGGTCGTATTCTCCAATTTTTTTACTACTTTCTGATTTTTACGTTGGTTTACCGGTGTTCATCAAATTATCATCTTGCAAACACTGTGTTTTGTACTATCCACTTGTTTAGTTACATATATACATCAACTGCAAGATACACCTTTCATAGCTTTTAGCACGTGGGGTACAAAAAGTAATTTTCTAATGTTTCGTGAAATCTTAATAAAGGAAGAAATATTGTGAAACGTATGTTACAAACTTGTGGAAACCCTTGGTGGCAAAAGTAAATTTGAAGATGCAAAAAAATGGCGAGTATTACTTTTGCACTTAGTAATTAAGTACAATATTATCTTTACCATCTTAGCTACCGAGATAAATATGCGTGTCTAAATTATTAGAATAGGCATTCTAAATTCCACAAAAATATTAGTTAGGCAATCTGGTTAATTATAACATAAGGTGGAGAATAATTGCAAAGGCACGATAAACAATTCAAAAGAGATTGAGTGAGATGTCAGATTTGCACAATACCATTATTTTTGTACAGAACTATTGTGTCAAATAATTTCTCCCTCATCTTAATTAGTTAGCCAAATCAATATACACCTGTGAACTATTTGAAAAATATTCTACATTCCATGCAACGATAAGCTGGCCTATCAGGTTAATTAGTACTTATACTTCCTGTAGAAAAGTACAGATGAGAAGCACTCAATCACCGCACCCCAACTTTTTGTTTAAGATTCATTATTTTTTTATTAAAAGTTCCGCAGACCAAACAATTTATGTGATGAAACTACGTACCTCCATTAGCATTAATTCGTTTATAATAAGATGCTGTACATATATGTATTCAGATAATTCTCTATAATAAAATGGTGAGAGGCTGCAGGAGCATGGTACCTGATTGTAGCAACATATTGTTTAATTATAAGATTTTGCAGAAGAGGAAATGAAAAAATAATGACTGAAACCGGTCTTGTATTCCTCAAAGCTGCTGGAAACGTAAAACTCACAGTCCATCTTTGTGTGTTCCATGTTGTCACTTCCACTCCATTCTTCTGGCTTCCTACGTATATTTACAGAAAAACTATGTGAGATATATGCAAGAAGAAAAATCTAAAAATAATTTAGTCCTGCTCGTGACCAAGGATCCGCTGGCAAAACTGGTTCGAGAGCAACCTGCATATAATAAGACCAAGTATCAAGGATAGCTTCCCGTAAATCCCAATTGCTATAGATGCCGTTCGCCCGTCTGATTCGCCAAGTCTTGGCCGCTGGAGATCTCCTCCTTGCGGTAATGACGTACCTTCTACGGCTGACATATTGTCATACTCCCTCCGTTTCAAAATATAAGAAGTTTTAGGTTTGTGAAGCAAATGTATTTAGACACCTTTTAGTGTGTATATTTAAGTGAATCTACACACTAAAAAATGTCTAGATACATTTGTTTCACAAAGCTAAAACATCTTATATTTTGAAACGGAGGGAGTATATATTACCTCATCTTCACCTCTACCGATGCTCTCTCCGCTGAAAACCAAATTGGGCAAACCATTAATTGGATCCTTGACCAATTTAGAAAAAATGGATACCCAATCATCTTTCGATCCATCGGCCTTCTTCAACTTCAATAATGCCCCAATAATGACTATCGTGGATGGGCTGTCACAAAGAACGCTACATAGAGGGTGGAAGGCAGGCGATCGTTAGCTGCTGCATGAATGAAAGCTAGGCAAAAGCAAGGCTGCATGGAGTTCTATCCTTCTAGGGTGTAGTCTAATCTTCAAGCAGCCACTGTGCGGGTCCTCATCCAATCTGTCCGTTTCATCACCATGGCATGATTAATTAATTGGAAATCGCATATCGTAATGAATCAGCCTCCATGGTGGTTTCGGGTAGCAGATCACCACCGAGCTCCCTGTCCTTGAAGACTTGAGGCTCAGGAACTCCGACTTGAGCAATCTCTCACGATTTAAGTCCAACACGCTCAAGAATCTTACCTTATTCTCAGAAGGAAGCAGCGTTTGACGTTTCCTGTCTAGAGATGGAAGGAAGTGCAGCCGACGATGTGGAGATGAGGTCTCCTACAGGCTACAGCCGCCGAGAGCGTGCCGGAAACAGAGGATTGACATGAATTCGGGGCCATCCGGCGTCCGGCGGCGGTATAAGATCGCTTAGGCCTCGTTTGGCATGTGTGTATATGTGAGTATTTGAGAGTGTTTTTCCTAGTGTATTGGGTGAAAACACTTCTATCACCCAAAACACTTTGTTACACCATAATCTCCATCCTTATCAATACTCTTCATCCATTTATCTGTTTGGAAAGCAGGGGTAGTATTCTACACAGAGACGGGTAGAGCTACAACAAATCAGCTAGCTTCTGTCACCCATACGCATCACCATTTCACAAGCAGAGCAGGCCAGAATAGATCTAGAAATCAGTCAAAGTAGGACATCAGGCGAAAAGAAAGGACAGTACCAATTAAATGCGGAGGCATTTACTCCTATTGTTCTACATGAGGCGTTGTCGATCTGCAGAGCTGCCGGAGCCGTCCGCCCGTCCGACGCGTGGAGCAAGAAAAACACGAGGTACCCCGGGCGTTTGGTATCCACTTCTACCCGACAAGTTTTTTGCGGTTTATTGTGTCTCGGCCCAGCCAAAACCGGGCTACTAAACAGCTCGTGGAGTGTTTTCTAGTGTATTCGTTTGGACTGGGAAAAAACACGTGAATCCAGCTAAAAACCGGCATACCAAACAAGGCCTTAGGTGAGTTGTAGTTTTTTTTTGAAAATCAATACCACATATATTTATAGCAATAAATAGTATATGGTAGAGTTACACAAGTTGCCTTAGGTGAGTCGTAGCTTCGTAGGGCACGGGACACACGAAGAACACAAGAGATACCTAAGTGGTAACCCGATAGCTTGCGTATGCATGCGCGCACGAGTACGCTCAATTAATCTAACGACTAGAAATAATCTATAAGCTGATTAGACGGATAATTTTCATTAGACACTGAGAGTTAACATGGAGGCTTGTATGGTGCCTCCAATTAGTAAATATATATAAGATATATAAGATAGTTTGACAATGTGTTTAAAAGTATTGTAGTGTATTCTAAGAAAATGTTCCTCCTGATTACAAAATGATCACAACCTACTTAAAAAATGTGCAGTTTTGAAAATGTCCCTGATTTAAAAAAAACAGTTTATAAAATGTCTACGGTTTAAAAATGTTCAGATTTTAAAACTTTTCATGGTTCGAAAATGTCCAGCTGTAAAAAATTGTCATCAATGTAAAAAGTTTCAAACATATATATTTTTCCAAATTTATAAAAATTGTTCACTTGATAAAAAATTTTAGACTTAAAACATCTTCACTGAGTAAACATAAATTTAATACAAACTTTTTTTGGAGAATACACCAAATTTGCCATATCGTTATAGAAGGCAGAAATTTAGTACAAGACAACTACTACTTGATGCGAACAATGAGCGCATCATAACTCAACACCAAGCTAGTCCAAAGGTAGCCACCACAAATATTACAAATACAACATAAAAGAGTCTGTCTTAAATTAACCCCAGCCACATCTCGACGGATGCCTGACACCTCTAGAGATAGATAGACGTCACTTGGACTCTCTTCGTCGACACACCATCAAAAGTGGAAATGGCGTGACTTGGCTGGCCCCGAGAAAGACAACATCTTGGACATGCCAGCTATGGCGTGCATAGAGCCTCAAGATCAACCTTGGATAGCATGGAGCACCGGAGCAGCAACATCAGACCTCGAAGCCGTGTCTTCAAATGCAAAGCTCCCAACAAAGTGACGCAGATCCAACTTCGAACCTAGCCTTCACCTTTAGACATCTAACAAACTGGATCGAGAGTGAGTGAAGTGCCGACACATCTCGACAACGCCTCCAAGAAAGGAAACGACGTCCACGGGCACCGTCGTCACCGATACCAACCAAATAAACGCTGAACCAAGCAGGTTTTCTTAGTAGCACCTAATAACATTGTAGGAAAACATGACGTTCATGGGCTTGCACTGGTGGAAAAAAGGCCATCAGTCCCGGTTTGTAAGGCCCATTAGTCTCGGTTGGAGCTATCGGGACTAACAAAGCGGGACTAAGCTTCCAGCCTTTAGTCCCGGTTGGTTACGAACCAGGACTAAAGGGCCTCCACGTGGCCCGGGTCATGTGATGCGGCTGGAGGACCCTTTAGTCCCGGTTGGTGGTCCATTTGGAAAAAAATGAATTTATTTTTTCAGAATTTCTCTATTTTCAGAATTTCTCTATTTTCTTTATTTCTCTAATATCTAATCACCTCTATTCTCATGTCAAATTATGTACTTGCGGTCCTAACTCTATTCTCATGTCAAATTACATACTTGTGGTCCTCACTTCCCGGTCGGTCACCCATCCTCACACTGCTCCACCCTTAGCATGCTTAACTTCTCCACTAGATGACCCGGTGAGCTATCGCGCACTTGGCAAAATCAAAACAATATATAAGCCATGAGTTTAATCCTATTTTTAATATTGCTATGTGTGCGATTGAGATTTATTGATTTACGGTTATGAACAACAATCTACTACAAGCCACGTGCATATTATGCAAGAATTTGTTTCCATAAAAAAGTTATTTTAAGGTGTATTTAGTGATAGAAAATTGTTCGTGTTGGGTGTAAGATTTATCTTCTTGCAACCGAAAAATGAGATACACGGACTTAGGCGGCAAGTGTTCGATATATTGAGCCCACAATTGTACAATTTGTAAATTGACTTTAACTTTCAAAGTTAAAAATTGATATTTACATAAATACCAAGGATACCCATCCAGAGCAATAGTACCAGACTAAATATTTTATTCAAATAACAATGCAAACTTTAAAGTGGCAACAATACCATATTATAATGAACCAAGCAATAGAACGGTGTTAGATTTCATAGTAAGCTACAAATTAAAACAATTGCAGGTAATCTACAACCGTTTTATCTTCTGCCAGAGCCGTCCAGAGCACCATCATCACCACCCTGCTGAAAGAAATTCAGAATATATCATGGCTAACAAATGACATGAAACATGTTGTCAGCAAAATATGCATGGGAGACATGATTTCTAAATTCATGAACTACTCTCCTACTCATACCAGCCAGCGTATGAAACCATTAATTCTATGTTATTGAAGTAAAATCTCAAGTATCATGACCCCCTACCACACATAACTGAAGCAACAGTACCTAGACACTTCGCTGCAACATAGCAACAGTTCTTGCGCACTTAATTAGCTACATCATGCTAGCTGATTTAAGCTCTAATATTTACAAAAGGTGGGGATTCTATGCAAGTAAATGCGTCATACTTCAATATGGTGAAGCACACGCAAGTGCCATAATCAAGATTGAATTTATTTGCAAATGAAGGCTCATTTTTTTGTAGCCGTAGTTGTATCTACTTTGTTGTTTTGTAATCGGACAATGTTTGTTTAGTTGTCTGAAGATTCGGTAGTTCAGTTACGTTCCCTCATTTTTGAAACAGAGCAAGATTGTATGTTAATAGAAGGACTTTAAAATGTGGATGCATTTCATTATACACCGCTGCAAGAAGCAACAGCCGTGAAAAGAAGAGAAGGTTCTCCCCACAGCCAAAGAGACCAACTTTTGGGAATCTTTGATAGCCTAGCTTTTAAGCTTGTAAGCATTCTCTTTTAGGAAAAGCCAATCTATCAAGCAATTGCATAATACCTGTCTTTCAATCAATTGTATAATACCTATCTGTCTTACAAACATAATACATGTATAATGCTGCAGCAGCATTGTTTGCAGCTAACTTTCAGGCATGACAATCTCTATGGTCATGCCCAATTGCTAATCTTCAGCACCTCTATTCCAAATTTTGGACAAACATACAAAATATTTCTTAAAAGCAGTAGCACAAAGTTTATAAGTATTGAGAAAAGCAAATCACACTCTTAAGAACCTTTTCAGTCTTATCCTCTTTAACAACCCTACAACTGCACCTGGAACAGAGCTGACCCAATTACTAAAAGAAGGGATGCAGTGGTGTGGTATTATGAAAAAAAGATGGCAGCGGAGCCTATATTGCTTGGGACACTTTCCAAATCTGCGTTCATCGGTTCTAACATTGAGGTTGTAGCATCCAACCAAAACACGGTAGCTATTTGCATAAGCTACTACTGCACAAACCTGTATTAATTGGGATAATTTGTGAAGATGGTATGTTATATCCTAGGTGAAACATTCATATATAGCTAGCCTATAGCTTCACTTATATAAGAAAAATGGATCAAGCATATTTTCCTTGTTTCTCTTTGATCTTCCTTGAAATGGTTAATAATGATATCTTACAAAATAATTTTACAATGTTTTTCCCCACAGTGAACCAACTCATTTTGCAGTACAATCTGCTCACCACAATTTTCTAGCTAATGTTTGCACTTCTCTCTAAGGAGATATTAATAGTTCTAAAAGGAAACAACACATTTAACACACAGAGAACTGGCTAAAATTAGAGCCATTGAAAGGATGCACATGGATCTTGATTATTGACGCAGCAAAACATCTCTATTGAATGCATGAAATAGAATAGTACATTGTTCTATTCTTGGTGTGGCATGTTAAGGCTCAGCTATGCAAGATTAAACCCTCACTGTTCAATACAGAATTAGCAGAATAATACATTTCTATATTATAGTTTATCTGGACAAGATAATACTTCGTTGTAACAAAAAACAGAGGAGTAACTTTAAATGAGCAAGCAGAAGACACAATTATAATTGATAAAAGGCTATAGCCAGTCATGAGTAAACATTCAACGCATCCACAGGATGCGGATCTTTGGGAAGCTGAACACCATTTAAAGCACCATTTTGCGGTTATCATAGTAATTGACTTCACTTGGTATCATTTTGTTTTGAATAATATTGAGGGAGTGATGATTCCATGTTTATGCACCTCATACTTTAATTCAAATAGAATATTTTGTGCACAAACCTTGGGGAGCTTCCTCATATTATTTAGAGCACCCTTTTGGTCTTATCATAATATCTTTATTCAATTTGTTCTTTGGATCGATTGATTGCTCTCTTCATTTGTTGAAGTTTATCCACCATGTGATCTTATTTTATTTGCAATCTTTGATCCTCAATATAGGTTGATTTCCTCCGAGTTTTCATATTTGGATATGTGCATATATTTTCAATTGTACTTTTGGTTTATGCACACATTATGGAGGTACTCTCACTATATTGGCCTTCTAAGTTTTTCCGCCCATTTCGGCAATTGGTGCCAATGGGGGAGAAGTTTCGAGGGTTTAAAGGGAATTGGGTTTTATGCTTTGGTTTTGTTCTTAAGCATTTGCCTTTCATGCTTTGCATGGTTGAGTATATAGAGGAAACTCCACCAACAACCTTCGTTGGCAATATATGCAATGAAATCAAGATCATTCACACGTGCATAGATTGTGGGGGAGTTTGCTCTATATATGGTGGTTCTACTAACATCACATACTTTTGTAGTATTTGATGTTAGTGCAACCATTTTGGTTCTTTAAATTCATTATATAAACCCTCTCAAAGAGATTGTCATCAATTACCAAAATGGGGGAGATTGAAAGAGCATGGAGCCCCCATGTGTGGTTTTGGTAATTAATGACAATCTCTATGGACTAATGTTTGCATTGAGTTATATTTGTAGGACATGTCCATAGACAATGCTTGAACCATATGTTGGCTTCAAGGTTGTAAGAAGGATCAAATAAAGAACTTTAAGTGATGACCAATGTGTTATTCAAGGAAATATCAGAAGAATGGTCATATGAGAATCGAGCTTATTGCAACTATGTCTTGAAGAATATAATTGAGTGGACATTTGTGTTTACCTTCAAGACATCATCATCATGATGGAAGAAGGAAGGATACAAGGTTGATCAAGTCAAAGTGCAAAGATGGGATTCAAGTTGATCAACTCTCAAAGCATACATAATGTATCGAGTGGGATCTTGTGATCTCGGGCTAGGATATTATTAAGTGGTGATCGTCTTCATGGATGAGAAGTCAAGTTCAAGATGTGCCATCTCAAGGAGATTATATGCTTGATGCATGTATTCTATTTGGTGGTAATGGCTATGTGAAGATATTCCTAAGAGAGTCTTTCCCATATTGATTTATGGGGGAGCAATCCACAAGACTTCATCAGGCTAGCGCAATCAAGAAAGGAATTCCATCTTGAGGTGGAAAAGATCGTCTTAATCAAGCTCAAGTGGAATACACAAGGCAAAGGTTTGTTCTTGATAGGTTTTCTCTTCTACCGGTCTCGTGTGTTAGTTTGGAGACCGGGTTATAGGATTGGTAGCCGTACTATCAAGAGGGGCTCTCGAGTGAGTAACTTAACCGCATCGTTCGAAGAGAGCTCAAACCTTTGCATATTTGCCATCATATTTCTTGGTTCTTATTTGGATTTTATCCATGTGAGGTTTTAGAGCTTGTGGTTAATTCCATGACAAGCTCTAACTCATCAAAAACGGATCTTGGATGAAATTCTTATTGAGTTTTTGATGTTGATGGTTTTGTTGGTTCATCACTTATAGATAGGTTAAACCTTTCATCATTTGGTTTTATCCACCCTTATTGGACTATGATGTTTCTATGCATATACTTATAGAGCTCGTTGTTGTGATTCCAACGAACTCAAGATCATCAAAAACGGAGTCCGGATGCTCAAGTTATGGTCGTTTTCGTGTTGGTGTTGCTGCCAGTTTTTGGGTGGCCGGAGTCTCCGGCCCGAGACGCAAAGTCTCCGGCCCAACTCCGGCCTGGCACCTGAATTGTCCGTCCTAAGGCCCCCGAATGACCCCGGGGCACCGGAGACTCCGGCCCAAGGGCGGAGACTCCGGCCCGGACGAATTCTGGACATAACGGTTGGATTTTGGGGGACCTATTTAAGGGACCCTTCTTCCCCAATGGATCCCTAACCTTTCTTGCAAGTCTTGACCTCCATTGTTGACCTTCTTGAGCTTGCTATCTCTCAATCCCTCCAATGATTCTTGCATCTTCTTGAGGGAAAAGAGAGAGGAGATCTAGATCTATCTTTCCACCAATCAAAATCTCCTCTAAGTGAGGGGAACCTATTGGATCTAGATCTTGGAGTTCTTTGTGGATTTCCTTTGTTCTTCCTCTCATATTCCTCCATAGCATTTGTTGCTTTGGTAGAATTTGGGAGAGAAGGATTTGAGCACTTTGTGTGCTCTTGCCATTGCATTTGGTGCACCGGTTTGAGTTCTCCTCGGAGATTTGGGTAAGTGCAAGTTGTGAGCTTGTTACTCTTGGGTTCTTGGAACCCTAGACGGCTTAGTGGCCTTTGTGGCATATACTTGGGGCCTCCAATTAAGTTGTGGAGATTCCCCAACCTTTGTGGTGCCTTTGTGGCGATTCTTGGGAGCCTCCAATTAAGTTGTGGAGATTGCCCCAAGCTTGTACGGGTTCGGTGACCGCCCTCAAGTGTCCCATAGTGGATCGTGGCATCTTGCTTTGTGCGAGAGCGTGAGGAGAATAAGGTGAGCCTTTGTGGCGTTTGGTGTGTAGCGTGCCTCCGCATCTTGAGGTGAGCCTTTGTGGCATTTGGTGAGCATTGTGCTACCACATCTCAAGGTGAGGCCTTTGTGGCGTTCGGAGTGCATTAAGCCGCCACACCTCTCCAACGGAGACTAGCTTCCTTTGGAAGTGAACTTTGGGATACATCTTCGTCTCCTTCGTGCCTCGGTAACTCTTATCCGAGCTCCACTACTTATGCACTTTACATTTGTGATAGCCATCGTGCTTGAAGTTATATATCTTGCTATCACCTTGCTACTTGTCTTGCTTAGCATAAGTTGTTGGTACACATAGGTGAGCCTAGTTTATTAGGTTTTGTAAGCTTGTCAAATTAAACGTTAGTTTCTTTCCGCATTTGTACAAGCCTTTTGTAAAAGTTTTAATCGCCTATTCACCCCCCCCCCTCTAGGCGACATCTGTATCCTTTCAATTGGTATCAGAGCTAGGTCTCTCATTTTAGGCTTCACCGCCTTGAGAGCAAAGATGTCGGCTAGGGGATTAGTGCACAATGACACTTTTATATTCGATGGCACAAATTATGATACTTGGAGAATTCGCATGCTTAATCATTTTCGGGTCATGGACCCAAATATAGAGCGAATTGTAGATATGGATTTTTATCCTCCTAAGGATCCCACAAATCTATCTTTAGAGGATGAGAAGAACTCTTATCTCAATGCTCAAGCTATTAATGTATTATCCAATGTTGTGAGCATTGTAGTTGTGACGTCCATTATGCCTTTTCGAAATGCTCATGAGTTATGGACAAAGCTTCAAGAAAAATATGATGTGTCCAAGTTTATTGAGGATGAATGTATTCCTTCCACTTCCGGCCGTGATGAACTTTCTTCCACTTCACCGATGTGTGGCAAGACACAAGGTAATGACATGGTGAGTGGTGATGGAAATTGCAATGTTGATAGTGAGCTTACTTTTGATAATCATTCATCTCGATCTCATTGCAATGCTTCATCTTTGGACTTTAACACTTCTAGCACCATAAATGCTTTACATGCTTGTGTTAGTCCTTGCATATCATGTGTAAGTTGCTTAAATAAATCTCATGATGATATGCTTGCTATGTCTAGTGGCCATGATAAAAATGCCTCTATTTCCTCTAGTCTTTGTGTGGCTAACAATGTAGAGGAAACCAGAGATTCTATTGGCCAAGACAAAGTTTTGATTGGAGCTTCAAGTAATTCATCCTCATTATCATCTCTCGGTTCCCACATATGTCTTATGGCTAGGGATTCAAAGGTAACTCCTTCTTTGGAATCCACTATATCTAGTGATCATGAAGAAGAGGATGATTATGTTGCCTCTTTAAAAAAGAAGGGAGAAATAGTCTTTCATGCTATTGGTAAGAACAAAATTGCTTGCTCTAACTTCGTTCATATTTTGGTTGCTGCTATTGAGAGCCATAAAATTATTGTTGAGCTTCAATCTCATGACGAAGAGCAAGAAGAAACTATTGAGAATCTTCATAGTCTTGCCAATGATTTTAAAAAGACTCTTTTAAAAGAACAAAGCACCAACGAAGCTCTTGAGGAGAATTTTGCTCTAGAATTGTCTAGAGTAAAGGAAACCCATGATAGAGCTCTTGAGGTGGCAAATGATTTAAAATTAAAAAATGATAAGCTTGTTTTTGTTAATGCTAAACTTCTTGAGGATGTTGAGCACCTCAAAAATGGCTCTAGGGACATTGAGAGTGTGCTCACCAAACTCACCGAGTCACATGAGCAACTAAAAGCTTCTTATTTAAAAGAGTGTTCCAAGTTGCCTTCTCCTCTTTCGGTTAATCATGATGCTTATGCTACTAACTCTACTTCTTGTGAGGCATCTATCTTGAAGGAGAATGTTGAGCTAAGGGCTCAACTTGAGTTGCTAACTAGCAAGTATGGGATATTGGAAGAAAGTCATGAAAAGCTATCTAGCTCTAATAAGGATCTTCTAGTGTCCCATGCTCGCCTAAAGTTAGCTTATGAGGATATGTTTACAAAGGTAACATCTTGTGAACCTCATGTGGTCACTAGCACTACTTCCCAAAATGCTATATTGCCATGTGCTAGTCCTTGTAATTCATCCACTCATACTATTGCTACATCTTGTGATGAATTACTCTCCTTGCCTTGTTGCTCTAACAATATAGCTTCTACTTCCTCTAGTACTTGTGTTGTAACTAACCATGTAGAGGAAATTAAAGAGCTCGAGGCCCAAGTCACTTTGTTGAAGAAAGACTTGGTAAAAAGTCATGAAGGGAAGTCCAAACTTGACAAGATGTTGAGTGCACAAAAATCCCCCAATGACAAGAGTGGACTTGGATTTATCTCCAACAATAAGAAGAAGTCCAAACTCTTCAAGAAGAAGAAGGGCCAAGAGCAAGTCAAGGATCCGGCCAAGATTGTTTGCTTCAAGTGCAAAATTGAAGGGCATCATGTTAGGTCTTGCCCATTGAAGAAGAAACATCTAAGTGAGAAGCAACAAGGGAAGCGGCCTCAAGCTCAAACTCAAGTCCTTCCTCAAGATGAAGAAAAGCTTCCTCCTAAGAAGAATCAACCCAATGCTCCCATTGTGGAGAAATCAAATGAGAAGAAAGGAAAGATAAGATCTTGCTACATATGCCGTGAGAAGGGTCACCTTTCTTCTACTTGATCTATTGGTAACTCATCCAACCCTATCATAATCGATGATGCTTATTCACTTTGTAAGGATAAGGTTGGAAATGTGTTTGCCAAATTTGTTGGTACTCAAAGTGGTGTTAAGAAAAGAACCATTTGGGTTGCCAAACCTATTGTGACTAACCTCTTAGGACCCAACTTGGTTGGGGACCAACAAGCCAAAACTTGATCAATAGGTGTCTAATGGAGGGCATTGGAGATTTGGCTATATCATGAAGAATTAAGGGATCTTCATTAATTATATTGTCTCAAGTCAAGTCAATTGGATTATCTTATTTCTATCATATATCCATTGTTCCTCCTTGCGGTAACATGTATTCAACTTATCTACATTGAAAGTTACCCGCCCCTTTGCATGTGTTTGGTTTTGTATCTTGCATGTGTTTGTATATGTTGTGCTCCCTACTTGCTTTATTTTGAGTAATCAATTATGTGCATGTTGGTTGCACACCATGTACGGTTGTTACTGTTGAGCCTATTGCATCTTGATCTATCTTCTTGGCTCTTGGGAGTGATTAATGGACCATCCCATTTTGGGGGAGTGATATGCTTTGGCACTTCACAATCCTAAAAATGTGTGTACATGAGGAATACCACTTAGTGTTGATATTTAAAGATTATCTAGTCTCTATGTGGTATGTCATTTTCATGAGAAATTCAAATTCTATAATGTCCATTAATCATCTTGTTGGATTCTATTTGCCTCTTGTTGGTAAAGTTTAATTTTCTAGGTTTGGAGACTCCGTTGGTTCTACCCCGGAGACTCCGGTGGTTCTACTCCGGAGACTCCGGTGGTTCAACCCCGGAGACTTCGGTCCCCCTCGGAATTTCCGAGCCCTATGGAAATTGACTTTAACAACTTATTTGAAAATTGGTTTTATCACATTATGGGGGAGTATTGTGCTTTGTGCATATTACAAATCCATGAAATGTGTATATTTGAGGTTGTGTCACATAGTGTTGATATTGTAAATTATCTTGCTTCTATGTGGCATGTTTTCTCGAACAAGTTCCAATTTGCCAAATTGTTTATTGCTCTTGTTTTGGATCTTGTTTGTGAGATACTTTCTTGATAGCGTTTTCCTAAAATGTGGAATACTACATCAAAGTTGGAAAACCATTTGCTTCAAGCTATCCTAATCATTGCTTTGCGTGATTGTTTAACTATTTGAGTCTATCAAGAATATCTTTGTTTGGCATGGTGCTTAATTCTTATCCTTTTCATATGCTCATTTGTTGTGAAGATGATCTTGGATTTATATGTAAACTACCACCGGAAATAACTCCATATACCTCTTCTCCTTGGAAAATTGGTAATCTATCATGTGGTATTTTTTATATTGATCATCTTCACTTTGGCTATTGCTTTTAATTGCCTTATCTCTCGCCAAGAAATGTATTTGCTTTAACTCCCATTGTCTTTCTTGACTCTTGTGATTCCATTTGATTTTGTTGAACTTATTTTGTGTTATTTCTATGTAGGTAGATGTGATGATCCCATTTGTGTGCATTTTGTATTCAAATGCAAAATCATAAATAATGCACTAATCTTGGGGGAGCTCTCCTATATTTGTTATAACACACTCTTGTGCTTATTTCAATTGGTTTTGATTATTGTTGGAAGTCAAATCTTTTCTTTTTGGTACTTAGTGTGCCATCATAAAAAGTGTGGAGAGTTTGGTTTGTTGTTGGAACCTTGCTCTCTTTGGGAGTTGCTTATCTCATTCCTTGTAATTTGTTTTTCACTCTTAAAATGAGATATGTCTTTGAGCATGTGTGTTTTAGTTATCCTTTATGCTCATTGGCTTTTGCTTAGTTCACTAGTTGAACTTTGGAGTCAATCTTGTGTTGATTTGATTCTTTGATATAATTTGGACAACCTTTTGTAGCTTCACAATTTCATGTGCTCGCTTGTCCTTCTTGGTGTTTTGTCCAAATTGTATCTCCTTTGGCTCTTGAAAGTCTTGTGCATGCATATTTACTAAATGTATATTGTATGGCATGCTTTTGCTTTTTTTGATCTAATATATAGGAGAAGCTCCATCAAATCCTAAATCGGCTAAGATGTGCATGAAATTCAATTTCATTTATATATGCACATATTTATGTGGAGTTTGTCCTATATGTTGTAGTTCCTAACTACTTTGGACCCAATGAGTTTGGGGACCATCTTGTACTTGAACTTTGTTTTAGGTACATGAAGATATATTGGTGCTTGTCTCAATAATAAGGATGAAGTGGTGACTAAATGATAATTTGAGGCAAGCTAGGATTATTGAAGAACTCCTATCTACTACATCCTACCTTTAATATCTCGGTAACAAGTATCTTATCATGCATACTTTTCTAGTATCCAACCTTGTGTAGGTTGTTTCATGGCATGGAAAATCATTATTTGCAAATGTTGTGCTTCTTGCAAAGGTCTTAATGAAACCTCTTTATTGCAATTGTGAGTAATTTGAGATGAGTGCATATTATTGGGAACATATAAAATCATGCTCATGATTCTCCTATCCCATATATGTCAATTTAGCAATTTTATTGCATATCAATTCCTCAAGTTCTCACATGTGCAATATGGTTGAAAGTGTAAATTTATTACTTTCTTTTGGTATTCATCTTTGTGATACTTGTTGCTTTTCTCAAAGCATCCCAACTATCTTCTTTCCCTTGTTGATATTTGTGATGTCTTTGACTTGTTTGTGGTTGAAGTTCATCAATATACAATAAGAAAATTTGAGCCTTTGGCCGTGCTTTAAAAGCAAAAAATCTCATTGGTATATTGCATGACTTCATTTTGGATATCATGTTCTATTCTTAGTATCTATTTTGTGTGTACATGTTTCTTTGTGATAATTATCTTTGTGATGTTGTCTACTTAGAAACTTATACACATGAGAGATGATATCTCCTTATTTGATATCTTATTTGAACCTTATGTGTTGGGATGGAATGCTAAGCAATTTCATTCATTGAAGACTATGTGGATACTCTATGCTTATCCTTGTATTAGTCTTATAATATGCTTTGTCATTCATATCACACATTCCTTTGGTTGAGCCTTTTAATATGTTGTCCCTTGCTTGTTGCTCAACCATTTGTTTGATGCAAGTGTTAAGCTTAATTTCTTCTCTATGATCTCTTGCAAATGGTTGCGTTTTAAATGTTATTGAGGGAGTGAGGATTCCATGTTGTGCAAATTGTATTCAAATGCAAACATTCCATTTTTTGCACGTACCTTGGGGAGCTTCCTCATTTCATTTAAAGCACCATTTTGCGGTTATCATAGTAATTGACTTCACTTGGTATCATTTTGTTTTGAATAATATTGAGGGAGTGATGATTCCATGTTTATGCACCTCATACTTTAATTCAAATAGAATATTTTGTGCACAAACCTTGGGGAGCTTCCTCATATTATTTAGAGCACCCTTTTGGTCTTATCATAATATCTTTATTCAATTTGTTCTTTGGATCGATTGATTGCTCTCTTAATTTGTTGAAGTTTATCCACCATGTGATCTTATTTTATTTGCAATCTTTGATCCTCAATATAGGTTGATTTCCTCCGAGTTTTCATATTTGGATATGTGCATATATTTTCAATTATACTTTTGGTTTATGCACACATTATGGAGGAACTCTCACTATATTGGCCTTCTAAGTTTTTCCGCCCATTTCGGCAATTGGTGCCAATGGGGGAGAAGTTTCGAGGGTTTAAAGGGAATTGGGTTTTATGCTTTGGTTTTGTTCTTAAGCATTTGCCTTTCATGCTTTGCATGGTTGAGTATATAGAGGAAACTCCACCAACAACCTTCGTTGGCAATATATGCAATGAAATCAAGATCATTCACACGTGCATAGATTGTGGGGGAGTTTGCTCTATATATGGTGGTTCTACTAACATCACATACTTTTGTAGTATTTGATGTTAGTGCAACCATTTTGGTTCTTTAAATTCATTATATAAACCCTCTCAAAGAGATTGTCATCAATTACCAAAATGGGGGAGATTGAAAGAGCATGGAGCCCCCATGTGTGGTTTTGGTAATTAATGACAATCTCTATGGACTAATGTTTGCATTGAGTTATATTTGTAGGACATGTCCATAGACAATGCTTGAACCATATGTTGGCTTCAAGGTTGTAAGAAGGATCAAATAAAGAACTTTAAGTGATGACCAATGTGTTATTCAAGGAAATATCAGAAGAATGGTCATATGAGAATCGAGCTTATTGCAACTATGTCTTGAAGAATATAATTGAGTGGACATTTGTGTTTACCTTCAAGACATCATCATCATGATGGAAGAAGGAAGGATACAAGGTTGATCAATTCAAAGTGCAAAGATGGGATTCAAGTTGATCAACTCTCAAAGCATACATAATGTATCGAGTGGGATCTTGTGATCTCGGGCTAGGATATTATTAAGTGGTGATCGTCTTCATGGATGAGAAGTCAAGTTCAAGATGTGCCATCTCAAGGAGATTATATGCTTGATGCATGTATTCTATTTGGTGGTAATGGCTATGTGAAGATATTCCTAAGAGAGTCTTTCCCATATTGATTTATGGGGGAGCAATCCACAAGACTTCATCAGGCTAGCGCAATCAAGAAAGGAATTCCATCTTGAGGTGGAAAAGATCGTCTTCATCAAGCTCAAGTGGAATACACAAGGCAAAGGTTTGTTCTTGATAGGTTTTCTCTTCTACCGGTCTCGTGTGTTAGTTTGGAGACCGGGTTATAGGATTGGTAGCCGTACTATCAAGAGGGGCTCTCGAGTGAGTAACTTAACCGCATCGTTCGAAGAGAGCTCAAACCTTTGCATATTTGCCATCATCTTTCTTGGTTCTTATTTGGCTTTTATCCATGTGAGGTTTTAGAGCTTGTGGTTAATTCCATGACAAGCTCTAACTCATCAAAAACGGATTTTGGATGAAATTCGTATTGAGTTTTTGATGTTGATGGTTTTGCTGGTTCATCACTTATAGATAGGTTAAACCTTTCATCATTTGGTTTTATCCTCCCTTATTGGACTATGATGTTTCTATGCATATACTTATAGAGCTCATTGTTGTGATTCCAACGAGCTCAAGATCATCAAAAACGGAGTCCGGATGCTCAAGTTATGGTCGTTTTCGTGTTGGTGTTGCTGCCAGTTTTTGGGTGGCCGGAGTCTCCGGCCCGAGACGCAAAGTCTCCGGCCCAACTCCGGCCTGGCACCTGAATTGTCCGTCCTAAGGCCCCCGAATGACCCCGGGGCACCGGAGACTCCGGCCCAAGGGCGGAGACTCCGGCCCGGACGAATTCTGGACATAACGGTTGGATTTTGGGGGACCTATTTAAGGGACCCTTCTTCCCCAATGGATCCCTAACCTTTCTTGCAAGTCTTGACCTCCATTGTTGACCTTCTTGAGCTTGCTATCTCTCAATCCCTCCAATGATTCTTGCATCTTCTTGAGGGAAAAGAGAGAGGAGATCTAGATCTATCTTTCCACCAATCAAAATCTCCTCTAAGTGAGGGGAACCTATTGGATCTAGATCTTGGAGTTCTTTGTGGATTTCCTTTGTTCTTCCTCTCATATTCCTCCATAGCATTTGTTGCTTTGGTAGAATTTGGGAGAGAAGGATTTGAGCACTTTGTGTGCTCTTGCCATTGCATTTGGTGCACCGGTTTGAGTTCTCCTCGGAGATTCGGGTAAGTGCAAGTTGTGAGCTTGTTACTCTTGGGTTCTTGGAACCCTAGACGGCTTAGTGGCCTTTGTGGCATATACTTGGGGCCTCCAATTAAGTTGTGGAGATTCCCCAACCTTTGTGGTGCCTTTGTGGCAATTCTTGGGAGCCTCCAATTAAGTTGTGGAGATTGCCCCAAGCTTGTACGGGTTCGGTGACCGCCCTCAAGTGTCCCATAGTGGATCGTGGCATCTTGCTTTGTGCGAGAGCGTGAGGAGAATAAGGTGAGCCTTTGTGGCGTTTGGTGTGTAGCGTGCCTCCGCATCTTGAGGTGAGCCTTTGTGGCATTTGGTGAGCATTGTGCTACCACATCTCAAGGTGAGGCCTTTGTGGCGTTCGGAGTGCATTAAGCCGCCACACCTCTCCAACGGAGACTAGCTTCCTTTGGAAGTGAACTTTGGGATACATCTTCGTCTCCTTCGTGCCTCGGTAACTCTTATCCGAGCTCCACTACTTATGCACTTTACATTTGTGATAGCCATCGTGCTTGAAGTTATATATCTTGCTATCACCTTGCTACTTGTCTTGCTTAGCATAAGTTGTTGGTACACATAGGTGAGCCTAGTTTATTAGGTTTTGTAAGCTTGTCAAATTAAACGTTAGTTTATTTCCGCATTTGTACAAGCCTTTTGTAAAAGTTTTAATCGCCTATTCACCCCCCCTCTAGGCGACATCTGTGTCCTTTCAATGACTCTGTGAAGCTCCTATTTGAACATGTAGCATCCTATCTTTTGATAAAGGTAGCACAACTGTGTTAAGTGCTACTTCTTGGATCACTGATAGCACCACAGTACAAATAGTAATCATTGCAGATAGTATCACTTATTACATTGCAGATATGCAAGTCTTTAAACCTTACAAAAATTGCTTAGCCACTTGGACTAGCTTAAAATAATTATCACAAATAAAACACAACGGAAATTGAACTGCAATGAGCCTCCATCCTCAGCAAGTGCCACAGGCAGACATGTTGGAATGTGGAGTCGAGATCCCTACCAATTACTCTTCCCCTGAATAACCTGCACATTTGAATATACAGCCCCAAAGGGGTCAGTACAACAACATACTGGCAAATGACACATATTTGGTGGCTGTTGTGAAAAGACTATACTACATGATATTTGGCTAGTGGATCTTTTGGGCAAATTTGCATAAAGCAAGTTTTATCCTATATTTTCCAAATCGAAACATTTTTAATCATTTAAAGAATTTTATGGGTCAAGATAACCCCCAGATGATAACCACCACATAAATCCTGGGTTGATAGCCAGGTTAAGCAGCTCTGGGTAGTAACTCAACAAAACTTGGATAACTCTCAGGTGATAACCACCTCATACCATGGGTTGATAGCCAGGTATATGGTCCTGAGTAGTCATCGCTTTAAAGTTGTTTCTAAAAAAATTAATAATTATGAAAAGGTGATGAGATTCTTCCGTACAGACCATGTCTAGAGACTCAAGTTATCTATAACCGGGGACACAGCTAATCGATTAGTTTTATACCCTGCAGGGATTGTGCACTTTCACCTTAAGACCCATTCTACCCAGAGAGAAGAATGAGAAAAGACCTTTCTAAAGAAGAATTCAACCATACTAGGCTGACCGTACCCAAATACCACCCCATGTCAGTACTCATTGTTGAACCCTCACAACTTACTCAATCAAGACAGAGCCCATAATGTCATAAGGCTGCACTGGAAGTACTCTAAAGCATGGAAGCCATTTTAATCTCTTTGTTCCTGCATGGCCATCCACAAGTGCACCCCCAAGTGATAACCACCACACAAGTCCTGGGTTGATAGCCAGGTGTGTGGCCCTGGGTAGCCACTCAACATAAACCAAGCAATACCAATTCCACCCAGGTGTTTCATTGGGGTTGTAGTTTACTCTTTAGAATAATTCATCAACAAAGCATGACATCACTCTCCAAAGTAAGTTTGCAATCCTAGCAAGTGGGGTGTAAAGGATGGCTACACACTACTAGGATCTAAGCATTTCATAAACTTCTTTGAAAATCAACCTATCATGCATACTACTGAAAAACACTAATGTAGTTGTAAGATAGGTAGAAGAATGTGTGTCACTTTCCTTGGCAACACCCAGCACACTCACATCAATCACATTTGTAATCTAAACAAGAAATATTACGCACACATAAACACATAATTCCAAAATGGCAATCATAAACATGTATGCATACATGCAACAGACATTTTAATTTTACACAACGTATGTTGTGTGAAAATGTTGCAATTAAGGTTCTCAGATGATAGGTTTTAGTTATATAAAAAATTAATCAAAAAGAACTTTTAGATTTTTAATTATTTGCAATTGAACTACATCAAGTTTGTGCATGTTTCAAAAGTTGAAGTTTTTTATTCTAAAAAAATCTACAAGTCAAGATCAATCTAATGACTACAAAAATAAAAGATTTGAACTTGCAGAACAAAAGATATAAATTTATTTGCATAAAATAGGGTTTAAATTAATCTGAGATTAGATCCCGATTTGATACAGAAATTTAGAAAATAAACTACAATATTAAATTCTACACCTCCTAAGCTTTCCATAGACATAAAATTCATAAAAAACGGAGTTGTGGATCTTTTTCTATTAATTTTACAAGATTGAAAAACTCGCAGACTAATAATACGAAATTCGAGTTTTTACCTGGGAAAACTGATCGCGACGTGGCGCTATATGATTGGGCGATACCCCTTCACGCGGATCAGCGATCTGGGTCGTTAGATCTAAAGTACTATAGACGGCCGAGATCGGACCTAAGGAGCTCACCGAAAAAAAGTAATAAGATGGCCGGAGCCGGTGGCGATGGCGGCCAGATGACGACGGTGACGTAGCTCCGGCGATCTCCCGAGGTGGCGAAGATGATGACGGTGTGCAAATCCTCAAGGCAGTCGTGATGGTCCTCTTGAAGACCTCTCCCTCTTCCTGGCGCGGCGGTGAAGTGCGGATGGAGACGAAGATCTCCGGCGATACACCGGCGAGAAATTACCGGCAATTCAGCGATCTGCAGGTGGGGAAAAAGGTTTAGGGTGACTTTATACTGCGAGGGGAAGAACTTAGGACAAAAATAAGGAGCAGGGAAGGTCCGGTTTGGTGCGACCTGGAGCTCCAAAGCTCCAACAATGGCGGCGGCGGCGAGATCGGAATCCAGGCTCGGGAGTTAGGGTTTCCTGGAAGTTTTTGAGTGGGGAAACTGTGGGGATCAAGGGGTATTTATAGGAGATTTTTCGTGGACGAGGGGCCAAGAAACGAGAACAAAGTCGATCAAGAAAGATTTTTGCGGGCACGAACGAACTCGTATAGGCGCAGAACTCGTAGCTGGAGGTAGGTGGCGATTGTGGGCTCCATGCGTCAGAGAAAAAAGAAAAGAAAAAGAAAGCAGACAACATGTGCGTGGTCCGGCTGTTCTGGGTGCATGGGCGTGGCTTTTGGCCTGAGACGCAATGTCCACGTGCCTTCCTGGGCTGGCTGGCCTAGCCAGTTTTTTTTCAATACGTTTTTTATTTTTTTATTTTTCTTTTGTACAAAATGTTTTAGGACTCCAATTCTCAATAGCCACATATCATACCAGACATCAAGGTAAGCTCAAGAGATATGGCTTCTTGAATTTCTCGGGGAGCGCCATGAATGCTTCAAACAAGCGCTGATTAACTATCAACTTCCCATCAGCTTTGATTATATCAAAATCCTCCAAGCCATGTACTTTATGTAGTACATCAAGGATTCAGATGGAGGAGTCACCTTTGGCATAGGAAGTGGCTCGGTTGTTTTCAAAGCCTCATCAAAATATGCCCTCATCTGTCACATCATGCACAAGATAGCATTACCAGTGTGCTACCTCTTTCCGAGGCACCTTAGTAGATTCTTCAGGAACTCGTGTGTTGGAAGTACCTGTGCGGTGACCTAGCACACCACGGCATGTGTAGTGTACAAGTCGTTGATATAATACTCACGAAAGTCCCCTTCCGTAAATATCACATTCCTCAGAGTGGTACAACAGAAACATTGCGGGTCTGCAACTTTACATGTCCATAGATACCAACCAAAAGTGTACAAAAGCTCGTGATCATCCTCAGTCCATTGAGGAGTCTTATTTGTAAACAATTTCAAACTAGCAAATCTAATTAGTAATGGCAGTATAAGGCATAGCACTATTACGAGCATGAGAAACTTATTTATGAATAGTCGCTAAGCTCCACTAACTATTCTATAATTCTATGCTTCGGTGTCTGGTTCCTCATCGCTAGTACCGTAAACGATACCGTAGTCAACTCCTTCTACTCCTCCGGAGAGATCCGGCTCCTCATAGTATTGTTCCCCACTATCGTCAGGAACATCTTCGCTGTTCTCACAATCTAAAGCAAGGGTTTTCGAGGATAGATTGAGTACATGTGTACTCAGCAAGTTCTACGGAAATGGTGTATCATGCTAAAACAATAGCTTGGAATAAGAGAATTCCAAACATATGCATGTTTTGGAAAACAGTTTTTGTTAGAAGAATCAAAGTTTTAATTTCATAAAAACTATGTTCATCAGTCTTCGCGGGTTGTTAGAACTTTTGCATAGTTCCTTTCCACGCGGCATTCGCAATTCCTTTCCCGGAATAAGGAGTAACATGTCACAATTCTATACACTCTGCAGAGGTGTGCTAATTTTCCCACAAATGTCCTTGGCCCTATTGCCAATATCATACTGCCTATGGTATGAGACAAGTTACCAAGTATAGCCAAATCATGCCGAGCACCACCTAATTCTGTAATCCACCCGTTGCAATTAATTCAAACCTCGGCCTGAATCAATCACCCTCTCCGCTAGAAGACATTAACCGTTACTCTGTAGCACAGAGCAGGGACGTTTACTATGGGCTCCCACCCATTGATTTTCCCCGAAAGGAATCTCAATCCAGCTATGCCTCCAAGGATATACGAAACTGAGAAGTAATTTCTGATTCGTTTGTTCCATACCAAGTTCTGTGGTCAGTGCGATTTACGACATTTTGGAACGACTGATAACAGATGTTATTAAATCCTAAGTATTCCCGATATAATGGAACCTCCACCGTACGACACTCCGTTCGTACATCTAATCTGTGGTTCCATCATCCACCAATTCATTTGAAAGAAGTATTTTGATGCAATTGGTATGAAATACTACACAATTGGGTACTTCTGAAAATAATTAACAGATATGAGCAAGAATGAACTTGCCTGACAACTGCAAGATAATACAGTTCAAAGGTTTTACTTGACCCTGGACCTCGGGTTCTGAAGAATGACCATTCTCCGAATAGAAGACAATGTTTTAAAATCCGAATGATTTGAAAAGATTACTTGCAAACTAATTTTTATAAACCCTTTCCCATATTTTTGAGTGATTTGTTATTTGAGTTTCTTGTTGCTCATATAAATTTTCCTTTAGAATATTCATAGGAATTTCACTTTAGAATGTTCATATATCTGAAAATTCTTTTGTTGTTCACAAGGGATACACTGCTTCGCTATAGAAACATCCATTGAACTGAAGCACATCGTTGATCGAACAACCGGATAAGCTATGAGCCACCGGAAGGATCGCGGATAGCCAAAACTCTGTGAAAAATCTTTCTATGCCGCAAAGACGGATATATTGCAAACTCAGAAAAAGTTCCAAGATATTCTTCTTAAATTGATTTATATACTATTTTGAATATTTTCATACTCAAAATGGTATTCTTTAGTTCAAAATAATAATCTCCAAAAATTTGGAAAGTATTATTCTTGGTTTTTGTTTTCCTTTAGTACTTTATTAATACCCAAGTCATTTATCAAAGACATAATTAAAATTTTGTTTTAAAACTTCACACAAGTGATATAAAATTATTCAGGAATTTTCTTGGTATTTAGAAGGTATTTTGATAAATATTTGAATAAGTATTTAAATTATTCATCTCATTTATCAACAAAACAATGGTTAGAAACTTTTATTTCTAAAACTTTCATTGAATGACACAATTGAGTTAGCCATAATTTTAGCTTTCCAAAAATATATTTTTCATAATTTTTGGATTCATAAATAAAAAAGTAATTGCAGTTTTACAGTTAAGTTCCTAGGATTAAAACAATTTATAGAAAAAACCCCAGGTGGGGCCCACTGGTCAGACCCCTCGGTCAAATCGACCGAGCCAGTTCGGTCGGACCGAACCACCGCACACCCCCACCTCTCTCACTCTCTCTCTCTCGCGACGCCCATGGCGACTCGGTCGCCTGCGCCATCACCGGCATGCGCTGGCCGTCTCCGGCCACCGTTGGCCGTCTCCGGCCACCGCTGGCCTCGCTGCCGCCACCAAAGTGACCGCCTCCTTCCGCTATACCCTCTCACCAGAGGAATCAAGCTAGGGTGCTCGGTCTTGTCCTCGTGCATCCCCTCTGGATCTGCTAGGGTTTCGACTATGGTTTCATCGTCTTCGACGAGCTTGGGCTTCTCCCCTTGGCTGAGTTGAGCCTCTCAGCTCTCAACGGTGACCTATGGTCACTGGCTTGGGCAGCCTCGAGGAGCTCTTCCTCGATGACCTCGAGGACCTAGGTCATGGCTACGGCCACCTCTGCTTCACCTCCCATGGAGCTTGGCTCCATGAACAAGTAAGTGGCTTCACCCTCTCTCACTCGCTCTGCTATTCCTCTAATTAGCCCCTTGATTCCCCTCAATCTTGGAATTAGGTTTTCGGTGTACTAAAGCAAATCTTCATTTCATCGATGCTTGGCTAGTTTAGGATGCTCTGGCTAGTGTTATTGTGCCTACTGATGACTTGTAGGAATCTATGAATAAGTACTCGATCTTATTTGCTTGCTGTGAAATCTAAACTCTGAATTTTGCACTGTCTCTGACAGTGTTAAGTTCCTATACTGTCAGTATGTTCTAGGATGTGTTCCTATGTTTCTACTGATCTTGACACTATACTTATCCACTGTTAGTACTTGGAATTCTACTTTGTTTGCTTAAACTTCATGAACTCTGAATATTTCATTCAGTGTTCTAACAAAGGTTCAGTTAGACAGTTCATTCAGAAACTTGGCTTGAGCAAGTGCTCATACACATGTAGAAATACATCAATTGCAGCTCCTAGAGCTTGCAACAATCATTGCTTCCTAATTATTAACACAAGAATTTTCTGAATCTTAGAATTCAGAGATGTATGTACATGTGTGTGTTCCAGTAAGATTATGAAGCAAGTGATCACTTCTAGTGATTTACACTTCATCTTCTTCCTTGAGCTCACACAAATAATTCTAATGGCTGTGCTCCATGGCATGGTTGTGGTGTTCCTCATTTTCATGGGGTTCACAGTGAGTTTGGCAAGTGTGTATGTATTGATACGTTGGAAATGTATCTATAATTTTTTATGCTCCATGCTTGTTTTACACCAATTACTTTATGTTTTGTTTACACTTCGTGGTGTTTTTATGCATTTTCTGGAACTAACCTATTAACAAGATGCCACAGTGCGAGTTCCTGTTTTCTGCTATTTTTGTATTTCAAAAAAGTTATACAGGAAATATTCTCGGAATTGGACAAAACAAAAGCCGAAGTTCCTATTTATCTGACGGAATCCAAAGGAGAGACGGAGCCGAGCCAAGAGACGGCCACACCATAGGGTGGCGCGGCCTACCTCCTGGCTACGCTAGGCCCTAGTGTGCGCCCCTCGGGCGCCCTCTGACATCGCCCTTCCGCCTATAAATTCACTTCATTGGGAAAACCCTAAGGGCCCGAGCCTCCATCCACGAAAAGTACTGTAAGCCGCTGCCGTCGTCGACCCTAGTTTGGGAGGGTCCAGAAGCTCTTCCCGGCACCCGGTCGGAGAGGGGAATCATCACCGGAGGCCTTCTTCATCGCCATGCCCACCTCCGAAGTGATGCGTGAGTAGTTCACCCTTGGACTATGGGTCCATAGCAGTAGCTAGATGGTTGTCTTCTCCAATTTGCGCGTCATCTCTAGATCTTGTGAGCTGCCTGTCATGATCAAGATCATCTTTATGTAACTCTACATGTTGTGTTTGTTGGGATCCGATGAATATTGAGTACTATGTCAAGTTGATTATTGATCTATCATGTCTATGTTATTTGTGATCTTGCATGCTCTCCGTTGCTAGTAGATACTTTGGCCAAGTAGATGCTTGTGACTCCAAGAGGGAGTATTTATGCTCGATAGTGGGTTCATGCTTCTAGTAATCTGGGAGAGTGACAATAACTTCTAAGGTTGTAGATGTGCTGTTGCTACTAGGGAGAAAACAACAATCTTTTGTTCAAGGATAATTGTATTATTTTCATTACACACTTTGCTTAAGGCGATAATCTGTTGCTTGCAACTTAATACCCAAAGGTTATTCGGATGATATCCTGATAATGGATTATTAGTCATAGATGCAGTTGGATTACGGTCTATGTATTATGTTGTAATGCCCAAATGAGTCTCATAGTGATCTTCATGACTTGAACATGCATTATTATGCATTCTCTATTTTGTCAATTGCACAACCATAATTTGTTTACCCAGCATGTTATTTATCTTTATGAAGAGACACCTCTAGTGAACTGTGGACCCCGGTCCATTCTTTTACATTTATATTACCATCTACTGCAAACACTGTTTACTTTTTGCAAGCATTATTTTACTTCACCGCAAACAAATATCTCTTTCCACACTATACGTCTAATCCTTTGTTTTTAGCAAACCAGTGAGTTTGACAACCTCACTGTTAGTTGGGGCAAAGTAGTTTGGTTGTGTTGTGTGCATGTTCCATGTTGCTGCTGGCGCCGACCACGCGCCATCAACTGTCTTCTGGTGACCTCTCAAAAGTCAGCTAGCAACAACCTTCAAAAGTGATTTCTTTCTCCTACTGGTCGATTAAACTTTGGTTTCATACTGAGGGAAAACTTACTGTTGTGCTCATCATACCTTCCTCTTGGGGTTTCCCAACGGGTCCTGTGAGACATCATGTATCACTCTCTCTGCCAATATTAATCCTAGTAATATAACCTTCAGAGTTTGCAAAGTGTGCTTGATGTAGATGGGCAGCACTCCTCTGCCTTGATGAAGATGAGCTTGACCTAGGCAGTACTTCTCTGCCTAGTCCAACTTGAGCAGCACCTCCTTGCTCTGGTCCTTCTCGTACCTTCTAATGTGCAAGATGTGGTATGGGCTACTCACCAATGGTGAGCTTGCTCCTTTTCTCACTCCCAGCCTCTGGCTTGGAAGATTTTATGAGCTTTTGCTCTTAACCTCTAGCCTCTGGCCTCAAGGTGTTCTTATGAGCTGCTCTGAGAATCTTTGTGAGTGAATTCGTGTGGAAGAAGTGGGTATTTATAGGGCTGGCCAATCACTATGGTGTTGACACCTATGTACATACATTTGGTGATTAAGGTGCTTGTGCACTGTTTCAAACCACCTCTCTAGCTTGGATTTTAGCCGAGATGCATGAAAATCATGTATCTGTTAATCATGGTGAATTTTATATTCATTTCCCTAATTAGCTTGCTATAAACTTGCCTGATTATTTAATTTGTGCTTTTGGAGATGGTGTTCATCTCCTATTGCTAAGTCACTAAATATTATGGTCTTTGGCTTAGCCTAGCTGCTAATCACTTGCTAATTTTATTTAGCAAGATCAGCATTTTTTAATTACTGGATATATTTCTTTGTCATTAACATGGAATCCTGGCTAGGGTGTTCTTTTGATGCATTGGCTCAAAGTTTGATGTTCACTGTTGGAAATATTCTTGGATGCTAATGTGATAATATTTCTATCATATTTTTGTCTGAAATCTTTCCTAGATTTAACTAGGTCATTGTGGGGACCCCGGATTAGCCATCCGAGATACCCGTTATGCATACAACTCACGATCCCATGATCATTATGTCGTGAGTCCACATAACCGAGCTGATATCAAAGTTACATCATCCATTTCAGTACCGAATAAAAGACTTACAATTGGTCACATGACCAAGTACGATAATGCCACGCAGGGCAAGTTCACAACTGAGCAGCGGATACAAAGTAGCGTTAACGGCCCACATCATGCCAACTACCCTATAGGCAACTGACTGGAAGACGTCCCTAGTTCACACCGACGTCGTTGTTCCCACCATCAGCATCAATAAAGTCTTCCTCCAGGTCTGACCAAGTTAATAGCCAGGGACAAAGCCATGAGTACATTTTGGAATTGTACTCGCAAACCATCTAAGGAGAGAGTGTAATATGCAGTTTGGCTATAGCAAGAAATAGGCTCTAGAATAGTTTCCTTTCTTTTGGAAAACTCATTTTTCTCGTGTCGATATAGCATGTCTAGAACCATGTTCTACGACATCTCCATATCTTTGTTAAAAACATTTAGAAAACATTTTTGGTAAAATCTCTAGGAAGGAGGGGTAACCCTTATATGTTTCGTAAACCCGGTCAATCACACATGACCTTCACCATTTCCTCGGTAGTACCCTTCAAGTACTCCGAACCTTTCCCGTGCCATGGTAGTACCCTCCGAGTACTTCGTGCGACACCTTTCTCCATTTTTCCAAAAAATCACTTTTAAAACCAAAACCGACATTGGGCTAAGTAAGGGTAATCCCAACCGTCCATGACCGAGGACTCTGCAGAAGTTGTACACTTTACCCACACCATCCGAATACTCATCGTGTGGGCATCATCCCCGTATAGCATCCTATACCACGACAAGCACCCGATCAAAGCCTTTCGCTTATCTACCTTAGTACGGAATCTACCCTATGGAATATGTACCTCCCCGGCACACCCTGGCAGTCTACCTCCACGTTCGAGCGTAACTCCAGTGCCACGTCAGCAGACCCATAGTGTCTTCCGGCCAGATAAATCCCTCACTAGATCTCGATTCACTATTGCCTAGTTGCAGCAATCCGGATTCTGGGGTACCGTGTACCTTTATATAGTTATGAGACTTCCGTACTAAAATAAACAAACTATGAGCTAAGCCCCATCTCATATCAGGGTAATGTGGTTGCACGAGTTAATTATTCCAAGCGAACACCTAGTGATCACCAATGTCATTTTAGAAAATCTGCTGGCTCCAACTTTGGGATGTCCATACCCACCTCATTTTCAAAATCTCATTTTGAAATCCATCAATGGAATAGCTTCCTATTCCAAGGTTTTCAAAGTCATTTTCAAACATCCCATCTGAGTGTTCCCAGCCTAGAGTTTTGCTCCACTACAAAGTTTTCCAAAGGCCATGATGCTAGCCATCAAGCCACTAACACAGGAGATAAGTAGGTGTCAAGGAGGTGTCATCCATAAGGATGATAACAAATGACTTGTGGAGCCAAGTCGCCAATAATTTCTATCTAGAGACAATAGCAATACATAAAACCATTCATTTTCCTAAATAGTAATAAATCATGCATAAGTAAAACTAGGATCCGAGATGCATCAAGTTTAGATGGCTTGCCTTAATAGCTTGTACCTGGTCTTCTTCCTGATACTCAACTACTTCCCTTTCCTCGATACTCTCGGTGTCGTTCGATCTAGCACCGATAAACAAGGACAACATATAAGCATGCAAGCATCCACAACGCATACACCACAACAGCACACATTCCACACCAAACAAGTATCAGAAACAAACAAGTTTAGATACTGAACAAAACTTCAAGGTTTTATTACCATAGCTACTTATATTAATTAAGAGGGTTTCTATTAGGAAGTAAACCCTACTTTGCCCAAAACAACTTGCAGGTACCTAGGTTTGCACATAAATTTCAACCAGCATACCAATAGAAAGGTATAAATTTTCTGAGTCCAACAAAGGTGGATTCACTCAAAAAGGGTTTGCATATATTTTTCTATGATTTTTCTAGTGATGAAAATTGCTGTTTCAGAGTTAATTCTACCAGAATATCTTACAGGCTCAGAAAAATTTGTCCTATGGTCAGTAGCAAGAATTCACAGTACATGATCACCCAAAATTGGTTTCACCCAAAAATACTTCACAGAATAAGTTTTAAAATTCCCTAAAGTCAGATCTGATATTATTTTTCAAAAACAACCATTCAATGGATAATGCTAAACTTGCATGAGGGTCAGTGGCATGTGAAAATGTACTGAAGATAGCTTTCATACAAAATTGGATTTACTCAAAAAGGTTGGATATAACTCCTGATATGGATTTATTAGCGAAAAAGATACATTATACTAGATTAAATACTATAAATAAAATAAAATTTATTTTTGCACGAAAAAGGTCCTGAATGATAGATAATTGTATTAGGAAGTCTACAAAAATTGGATCTGGCCACTTTCATGCATTTTTTTATTTTATGTTGAATTTACTTCTACCAGCAGATTAATAGATCTTCTTAAAAAAGGAAAAAGGATTCGGGAAAAAAAATTGCAGGCCGGATCCTGAGCGGACCCAGGCCGCACCGCGCTGGGCCAGCCCAAATCGGCCACGGGGTCACGGAAGCATCACCAGGGTGCGCCGACAGGCGGGGTGCGGCCGCCAGCGGCAGCAGGGGGCCGAAATGGTACGCGCCAGCCCCAGCCGTTTGATCTAGTTAAGATCGACGACTGTCGGCCGTCATCTCCGTACGTTCAGCTTAGGCTCGACGGAACCCTAGCGGCACCGGGAAAACGAAGGGGCTCACCTCGAGGTGCTCCCGAACGATGGAGAGCGTTCGAGGATGATGCGGAGGCTCGGGGACAACCGCGCGCATGCACAGGATCGGAGGTGGATCTCCCTGGCAACAACATGCTTGAGCTCGCCGGCGACGACCATACAGATATGCGATGACGGCAACGTTGACCTTGATCCCTGGGACATGAGACCATGTGCATTAGCTGGAGAACGACTAGGTGAGTTCAAAGGGACAGAGAGAAAGGGGGAATGGTGGCGCAGGTCGATGGCAACCATCCACGGCCTTAGATGATGGCAAGGACGAGCACGGGCATTAGAGAGAGGGATAACCTCTCTCTGCATTAGAGCATTCTAAGGAGGGTTGTGGGAGTGAAATGGTGAAGTTTGAGAGAGAGAAAGGAACGTTGTGGCCTTAAAATGAGCAAGGAGACGGATCAGGCTAGGTTTTCGTTGCGGCGGTGAGCTTGGACCAGGTGGGTTGTCGAGGAGGTGATAGGTTGAGATGGTGGTGGCTTACAATGCAGCGTTGTGGTCTGAGTCCATCAGAGGCAAAACGAACGCTCTGCGTGTGCTATATCGGCCAGAGACGGCGCGGGTTGTTTTGTAGCTGCAAGTGTTTGTACTTGTCTAAGGGCGGTGTGGTCAAGGATATGTCACGTCGTGAGCGGATTGGGCATGCTGGGGCGGTGCCTTGCACTTGGGAATAAAGAGGAAAGGGTTTCAATGTCTGGTCGGCTTGGAACGCACGCGTGTCCAACGGGCAGCTGGGTGCCAGTCAGAACGGACACGACAAGGCAACATAGGGGTAGGTCTGGACCCGGGTTTTACTGGGGTACAGAGAGAGGTCACATGCGTGCTTAATGGTACAGGCGCAGTTGCTGGCTTGGTCTCCTCCTTCTTGTCCAAGCCACCACGGTACCCGGGTGCGTGAGAGAACGGAGAGAGCTGGGAGGTGTGTAGTCCAAGCCACTGGAGTGTAGGGGCGGCATGCTGAGCTGGGGAGGGTGTGAGTCAGGATTGGGGGTCGAGAGAGGGTGAGAGTGATGAGAAACGGGGTGTCCAAATCTTGGACAAGATTTGCATCGGGTCTCACTTCCTCTCCTTCCTTCCAAGCACTAAAAGACAGGGTGAGGCACCATAGTAGTGCTAGGATTTGGCCAGAGGGAGAGAAGATTGTTAGAAAGGTCAAATAGGTGCTTAGTGATTATTAATATGATTTAGAGAGGGAGGGATTGAAATGGAGAGTGGTACATGTTTTGATCAATGTCTTGCTTTGAGTTTGATGAAATGAGGCACACGCACTAGCAAGAGTGGATGGATCAGAGAGGGTAGGAACGATGTGGGGTATGCCCCTGCCATGCATGAGAAGTTTTGGATTTATTTTGCTCCCTAAAAGTTGCATTTGAAGACCTTGCAAAGTTAGGAATACACACTAGATTTTGATATTATTATTTTTGGAAATTACTAGGTAAGGGTTTGAGTTCAAAAGGGTTCTACTAGCATAAGGTGGTACAAATAGAATGTCTCCAAAATTATTTGATGGAAACAAATGAAAGGAATGGCGTAGATGCCATTCCCATGCATTTCAAAAATGATAACATAAAATAAGGGAAATACTTTTGATTAGGTAATGAGTGATATATTACAGATATCACATTCCCTAATTTGATTTAAATAAAGCATCTGAACTTGTTTGCTAGATACCTTGAAATAGATTTGTTGAAGAGATAGAGGGGATGAAGTTCAAGGTTTTGGGAATGATGGGAGAGAATTGCATTTTAAAAGGAGTGGTGCTAATTGATCTAGAAAGATGGTAGAAGTGTATAGTTAAAATTGATGCTTAGAGACATCCTCATATTTATTTGATAACTTCTTGGTGATTTTGAGATGAGGTGTGGCACATAGCCAAATAGGTGAGATCTTTACTTTAATTAACTTGCACTAGAAATTGGTTATAGCCAGGTGTGTTTTTGAAATAAAATTGTCTCAAACACTTTTATAAACCTTGGGTAATATCCCCATAATTTTCATAGACAAGAATGATACCAAAGAGGTACCTTTCCTATCTCTATTTTTTTCTGAAAATAAAAAAAACTTGTGGAAATACTTTTTATAAAATATATTTTTGAAATGAAATGAGTGCACATATAGAGTGGACTTCATTTCTGAATTTTTATAAACTTGTGTTTTGAAAATAAATACTCCTTTCATAAGAAGTAGAGTTTTAGGTTTATAGAGAGGAAAACATCAAAATAGGTTTTATTTGTACGGATTTCTATTTTCGTGCCCTCGGGTCCTTAGTTGTGCTCAGTTTTCCCCAGTCGCTTAGTTTTTCCTCATTTTTGCCCAAGCCCTTGTCTGAAACCCTCACAAGGAGCTCGGATGGGAGGAATCCTGTTTAGTTGACCGTTGGTTGGTGCTGGCAAGTGGGGCCGCTGTTGGTGCCCCACAGTGGACACGTCCACTTATCCAGATCATCGTGGGATCCACAACTTGTCCACGTTAGTGCGCCGGACCCACAGCTTACCCAGGTGACCGTTTCAAATGGGAGCCCGAGCCAGCCCCGCGCCCGTGCCCGTGCCATTGCTTCCCCTTTCTTTCCCCGCGCCCCATTGTTCTTCTTCTCCGCCAGCGGCAGCCCTTCTCCAGCAGGCGGGTGATGTCTAGTTTCTCTTCGACCTCCCGTTCTTCATGGCCGCAGTATGGACCCGTGCCTATGACAAGATGCCCTGACTGCCCATGTCAGGAGCCTCTGAAGCGGTCGATCTGTAAGACGGACGACAACGGCAACCGTGGACGTGAGTTCCTTGCATGCGAGAGCTTGCCATATAGAGAGGGGGATAAGGTTAGATATCGCTCCAATTGCTCTGTTTTCTCTTGATTTTCTTGTTATTCCCTCGAATTTGGGATTTAAAGTTCACGTTGTTGTTTTCAGATCCTGAAAAAATGCAGGTATTTCGAGTGGATCGATGTGTACGTTCAGAGGCTTAAATTGCAGGAATCAATTGGCGCTATTGGGGAGCGCAATTTGGGAGGGGGGGGGACTTGCTGTAGAGAATGTGGCGGAGAGAGGAGCCGTTCTGATTATGCCTAATGCTCCCAATGCAGAACTGGTGGAAGTGAAGGGAGAACTGAAGAAAATGAACAAGCAGTTAAAGCAGCTGATCGAGTTGAAGAAGCAAGCTAATCTGATGGCTGGTTGTTTTTTTGTATAATTGCGATCGGATTCTTATCATTGCTCATCAAGCGCTAGAAGTTGTTACAAGGGATCCCTTGTTACAAATCCATTATTCAGTTACATGTACTTGTAGTTGTTTTCAAAGTTAGTGTGTGCATTCACCGAAATTACCAAAAAAAATAAGTGTTAGGGAATATAGGAATGCTAAAGATAGTTGATAATTGTTAGAGGGGTGACAAATAATGCATTCACCAAAATCCCACAAATATGTATGTCTCATGTTTATACCTAAATTATACCACTTTTGGGACGTTTCAAATAACCAAAACTATATCCCAAACTATATTCCCTAAAAGAAAAGGAATGCTAAAGAAAGTTGATAATTGTTAGAGGGGTGATAAATAATCCATTCACCGAAATCCCCCAAATATGCCAAATATGTATGTCTCATGTTTCTACCAAAATTATACCACTTTTGGGCCATTTCAAATTGCCAAAACTATATTCCCTAAAAAAAGGAATGCTAAAGATAGTTGATAATTGTTAGAGGGGTGATAAATAATCCATTCACCGAAATCCCCCAAATATGCCAAATATGTATGTCTCATGTTTCTACCAAAATTATACCACTTTTGGGCCATTTCAAATTGCCAAAACTATATTCCCTAAAAAAGGAATGCTAAAGATAGTTGATAATTGTTAGAGGGGTGATAAATAATCCATTCGCCGAAATCCCCCAAATATGCCAAATATGTATGTCTCATGTTTCTACCAAAATTATACCACTTTTAGGCCGTTTCAAATTGCCAAAACTATATTCCCTAAAAGAAAAGGAATGCTAAAGATAGTTGATAATTGTTAGAGGGGTGATAAATAATCCATTCACCGAAAGCCCCCAAATATGCCAAATATGTATGTCTCATGTTTCTACCAAAATTATACCACTTTTGGGCTGTTTCAAATTACCAAAACTATATTCCCTAAAAGAAAAGGAATGCTAAAGATAGTTGATAATTGTTAGAGGGGTGATAAATAATCCATTCACCGAAATCCGCAAATATGTATGTCTCTTATTTACACCAAAATTATACCACTTTTTAGTTTAACATTTTTAAATCGTGGAAAATAATGCATAAATAGAAGGAATATAGTTATGTGGCAAAATAATCCATAAATGTATGTCTCTTGTCACACGGATCGACTCTACCAACCGTTGATCCACCGACAGAGAGAGAGGGGTGGCCACGAAGAGAGAGAGGGGTGGCCACGAAGAGACGGAGAGGGGTATACTGCCCGTTAGATCAGTAGATCAACGGTTGGTGGAGTCGATCCGTGTGACAACGGCTCAACCAATCAGGATAAGTTTGGGCTTCTGTGAGCATTTGTGACAGTACTTGAGGGCAAAACTGAGTAGTACTAAGAAACCAAGGGCACGTAAATAGTAAATAGACTAAGGGATTCAAACAAAAGAATTACAAAATGAAAAATGCGTGTTTTGTACAATATAATTCATATTGGGCTACATCAAATTATTTGCAGTTCAAATATACATGAGTGTGACAATTATGGCCTCATTTAGACAAACTATGTTTTGGGGAAGATGTTTTACAAAGGGGTTTGAGTGGAAAACCATGCATCTTCATAGCTACTAGTGATTCTGAGAAGTGGCAATTTGTGGTAAAACTTGATTTATCTATGTTTGTTAAGGTTTCCTAGGTGGCAGGTTGCGTAGGAAGACTCCATGAGTAGGTGCCACTATTTTTTTAATTTTTTTGGATTTTTTTGCGCATGAAATGACTCAATTAGCTATGTTAATCTCATTTGTTGACTCTCTGTTGACCAGCTACTTGAGGGTAGAACTGAGTATATTGCACTTGCCAGTCTAAGTACTCGAGGGGAAAACTGAGTACAGATAAAATTTCTGTATAAGGCCCAAGGTTAGAACTGAGTACACCAAACGTCGAAGGGTTAGCCTCGTGTCGCGGTGCACGCTGCAGCCATGCATAGCGGACGCATGTTGCAGTACACGATGGGGCGTGGTTGATGGCACCAGAAGCTTCCTTGTGCGTGGTGAATGACCAGCCAGTTGGGAACCCTAAGAGGAAGGTATGATGAGTATAGCAGCTAGTTTTCCCTCAGTTAAGAAACCAAGGTTTATGTCGATCAGGAGAAAAGCAGACAATACGACTGAAGGTGATGCGGACTAGTTTGCGACAGCTTTGGACAATTTATATATGGCGCCTCGTCCAAGCTTTGCTTGCTAGCTGCAACGCGGAACCTGCACACAACACAACCAAGTACTTTGTTCCCAACTTGCGATGAGGTTGTCAATCTCACCGGTTTGCTTGAAACAAAGGGTATGAGCGTATCGAGTGGAAAATGATAATAGTATGCGAGTAAAGTAAACAGTGCGAGTAAAGTAAACAGGTGATAGCAATATGATGGAAATAGGACCGGGGTCCACATTTCACTAGTGGTGTCTCTTCATAAGATAAATAACACATGTTGGGTAAACAAATTACAGTTGGGCAATTGATAGAATAAAGATAAACGTGATATGTCAAGAAGATCACTACGAGATTTACTCTGGCATTACAACAAAATACATAGACAGCCATCCAACTGCATCTATGACTAATAATCCACTCACGGGGATATCGTCCGAACAGCCCATGAGTATTAAGTTGCGAACAACAGATAATTGCATTAAACAAAGTGTGTAATGTAAACAAAGCATATGCCCTTGAGCATATGAATGTTGTTTTCTCCCTAGTAGCAACAGCACATCTACAACCTTAAGGGTTTCTATCACTCCCCCAGATTAAATAGAGGCATGAACCCACTATCGAGCATAAATACCCCCTCTTGGAGTCACTAGCAACTACTCGGCCAAGATAGCTACTAACAACGGAGAGCATGCAAGATCATAAACAACATAGAGATAACATAAGATATATTTCAGTATAGCAACTCAATCATAACACCAATATTCATCGGATCCCAACAAACCAAACATGTAGAATTACATAACGGTGATCTCAATCATGTAGGGCAGCTCATGAGATCTAAACATGAAGCACATGGTAGAGAAGACAACCATCTAGCTACTGCTATGGACCCATAGTCCAAGGTAGACTACTCACTCATCGCTCCAGAGGCAAGCATGGCGATGAAGAAGACCTCCGGTGGCGATTCCCCTCTCCGGCAGGGTGCCGGGAAGAGCATCTGGACCCTCCCGATCTCGGGTCGACGACGGCGGCGGATCGCGATGTGTTTCTGGAAAATTGATCGGGTACCTAGATTTTTCCCGTTGGGGGGTCTTTATAGGCGAAGGGGCGATGTCAGAGGTGGAGCCAGGTGGCCTCACACCAGGGCGGCGCGGGCCAGGGCCTGGCCGCGCTGGCCTGGCGTGTGGGGCCCCTGTGGCTCCCCTACTACTCCCCTTTGGATCTCTGGAAGCTTCCAGGAAAAATAAGACTTCAGGAACTTGTTTCGTCCAATTCCGAGAATATTTCCTGTGTATCACTTCTGAAACACAAAAACAGCAGAAAACTGGGAACTGGCACTGTGGCAACTTGTTAGTAGGTTAGTTCCAAAAAATGCATAAAAGTGCCACTAAGTGTAACGAAACATTGGGCAAATGGTGTAAAAACAAGCATGGAGCATAAAAAATTATAGATACGTTTGAGACGTATCAAGCATCCCCAAGCTTAACTCCTGCTCGTCCTTGAGTAGGTAAGTGATAACAAAACAATAATTTTTTAGGTGACATGCACCTACACAATCTTGATCATATATGTAAGCATTTGTGAGCTGGGATCATAAGAACTTAAAACATGGACATGAAGATATAATCTTGACAATAAGAAACTTAGCAACCATGTTGTAAACATGCAAATGAACACAAACAAAAGATCATGAAAATGAAACAATGAAAGTCAAACGTGTGTTCAAGTCATAAGGAAAAACATACAAATGGTTTTCAGCTTGTCCTTCATAGAGAGCAAAACATAAATGCATAGGACACCTTCAAGTTTAAGAGGGCGACTAGATACAAATAATTTGAGAACAAGTGAAACCAACAATATGAATCAATCAATGAAAACTTTGGGACAATGCACATTATACTCAGAATGACAACTATGCTCTCTTAATGGTGCATAAAGATAGAAGGTGGTGACTCAACATAAAAGTAAAAGAAAGGCCCTTCACAGAGGGAAGCAGTGATTGCAAGTTTTATAACCTTCAAAAATTATGTTACTTACCGGCTTTGAGCTCTCATTGCCCCCATCATAAGCATCTTGAATGGTTAAAGTTAATGCGAGAACAATTATGATGCATATGCTTGACAAATCATAAGTTGAAAACCTCGTGTCCCGTGAATACGAGTACCCAAACCTCATGCTACTTTACTTAGAGTCCCAAGCAAGGCTCTTGTCATTGTAAGTATACACGTATCATCGAGAACCGCCAATGGGGTACCTCCGTGCTCGATGACATGGAACAAGCCCACATCAAAATGATAGGACAAGCAGACAATGAACACCTCGACATCCCTTTTATTTACCATTTGTTTAGCTTTTTATTGTGAGATGCGTCATCGAATGTTCACCATGGGTATGCTGCAAATTTCCACCATGAATTATGCATAGCTTAGATTAGCGGCCCAGCGTTTCCCTAACACATATACAAACTCCATGATCCCCACAAGATTCCCAATTCATTTCACACCGCGAGTATCCATAAACAAAAGATCACAATATCAACTCAAATAAGAAGTGCAATGTTGAAAGCTTGCCCATGACTGCATGGCTAGGCTAGTCTCCAACTTACAACTTGCAAGCATAACCACTCAACATAAGAGACCACAATGTCAAATTTTTAAGAACAGGAAAAAGTAAAGTGTGCCTTCCGGTTTGTGAGAGCTTTACTGACCGAATTTCGCATAACACTGGTAAGAGTTTAATTTGAAGCGAAAATAAAAGCAAGTCAAATTTACTTGGAATAGCAAATTGCTAGTAGGTATGTATGGTGGACACTTTGGTAAACTTTGGCTTTTAGGAGTTGGATGCACGAGTAGATCTCATACTCAGTACAAGGCGAGGGCTAGCAAAAGACTGGGAGCGACCAACTAAGAGAGCAATAATGGCCATAATCATGCAAAGCAACAAAGCGACATTAAAAGAAGCATAAGATGGCATCAAAAGTCAAAAGCTAATTAATCATAGAAGCTATTGGCGACTTTGTAAGAGTCTAACATGTGTGAGCATGCGCCAAGTCAACCCAAATAAAGCATCAAGGAGAAAACCAAAATAATGCTTCCAAATAATTAAAAATAACGCATGATTTTTTCAAAGGCTCATTAAGCAATCTCAGTTATTTGAGACAAGTCATACTACAGCAAAACCACTAAGCATACTATCAAAAAGACATCAAGCATGACATGAAAAAGCCTAAGCCGCAGTCTACACAAGCTCCTTCTTGTACCACTATTTTGCATAAAGCTTTTTCTCTTTTCCAACACCATTTGAAATTTTTAAAGAAACCTCTTTTGATGAATACCAATAAAGATCAGAGGCAAAAATACACCTTGATGAAGAGATATGACAAGGTCTGAACGCAAATCAAGGCGCAAACGAAAACCAAAAGCAGTAGCAGAAAAAGAAGAACACTCGATTTTTAATAAGAGTGAAAACTAGAGCGTTCTTTGCAAATGAAAACGAGTACATCTCTTCCAAAAGAAATTTGTTGGGGTCCAACCATTTATTGCAGCAAACAAAACAAACTAACAAATAAAACTAAAACAACTGACGCTCCAAGAAAAACACATAGTGCATGAAGCAATAAAAATATAGTGTCTTGAAAGGTGACCTGATTTTTGCCGATGAAGAAGGGGTGCCTCGGGGGCATTGATACGTCTCAAACGTATCTATAATTTTTGATGCTCCATGCTTGTTTTTACACCATTTGCCTATTGTTTCGTTACACTTAGTGGCACTTTTATACATTTTCCGGAACTAACCTATTAACGAAGTGCCACAGTGCCAGTTTCCTGTTTTCTGCTGTTTTTGTGTTTCAGAAGTGATACACAGGAAATATTCTCGGAATTGGACGAAACAAGTTCCTGAAGTCATATTTTACCCGGAAGCTTCCAGAGATCCGAAGAAGAGTCGGAGGGGGGCCACCAGGGCCCCACACAAGGGGGCGGCGCGGCCTGGCCCCTGGCCGCGCCACCCCTGTGTGAGAGCCCCTGGCTCCACCTCTGACATCGCCCCTTCGCCTATAAGTACCCCCCGACGAGAAAAACCTAAAGGCCCGATCAGTTTTCCAGAATACATCGCGATCCGCCGCCGCCGTCGACCCGAAGATCGGGAGGGTCCAGAAGCTCTTCCCGGCACCCTGCCGGAGAGGGGAATCGCCACCGGAGGTCTTCTTCATCGCCATGCTTGCCTCCGGAGCGATGAGTGAGTAGTCTACCTTGGACTATGGGTCCATAGCAGTAGCTAGCTGGTTGTCTTCTCCACCATGTGCTTCATGTTTAGATCTCATGAGCTGCCCTACATGATTGAGATCACCGTTATGTAATTCTATGATGTTGGTTTGTTGGGATCCGATGAATATTGGTGTTTATGATTAAGTTGCTGTACTGAATTATATCTTTTGTTATCTCTATGTTGTTTATGATCTTGCATGCTCTCCGTTGTTAGTAGCTGTCTTGGCCGAGTAGTTGCTAGTGACTCCAAGAGGGGGTATTTATGCTCGATAGTGGGTTCATGTCTCTATTTCACCTGGGGGAGTGACAGAAACCTCTAAGGTGGTAGATGTGCTGTTGCTACTAGGGAGAAAACAACATTCATATGCTCAAGGGCATATGCTTTGTTTACATTACACACTTTGCTTAATGCAATTATCTGTTGTTCGCAACTTAATACTTCTAGGGTGTTCGGATGATATCCCCGGGGGTGGATTATTAGTCATAGATGCAGTTGGATGGCGGTCTATGTATTTTGTTGTAATGCCCAGAGTAAATCTCATAGTGATCTTCTTGACATATCACGTTATCTTTATTCTATCAATTGCCTAACTGTAATTTGTTTACCCAGCATGTTATTTTATCTATGGAGAGACACCACTAGTGAACTGTGGACCCCGGTCCTATTTTAATCATATTGCAATCACCTGTTTACTTTTCCCGCATTGTTTACTTTACTCGCATATACTCTACTGTTTTCCACTCGATACACTCATAACCTTTATTTCAAGCAAATCGGTGAGATTGACACCCTCATCGCAAGTTGGGAACAAAGTATTTGTTTGTGTGTGTGCAGGTTCCACAAACACCTTCAGTCGTCACCGTCTCTCTTCTCATGTTCGATATACCTTGGTTTCTTAACTGAGGGAAAACTTGCTGCTACACTCATCATACCTTCCTCTTGGGGTTCCCAACGGCTGGTCATCACCACGCACAAGGACTTACTGCTCCCACGTCAACTAAACGCCACAGTCTTTTCTGGCGCCATCACCGAGTAGCAGGCATCCCCAAGCTTTGACGCTTGTACTTCTTGGATATTTATTGGGGTGATGCATGGGCATCCCCAAGCTTGAGCTTTTGTCCATTCTTCAGCTCATCTCATCATTCTCCAATCCCTACACTTGAAAACTTCCTTCATACAAAACTAAACACAAATCTATTAGCAACATTAGTGTAGCATAACATATAATCAACCTCTTTTTGCTTCAGGTTTCAACCCAAAACCACCACATATAAAGTATATATTACTGTAGCAACTTCCCCAAGAGTTCCATGATCAAAAGAACTCGCAAAGAAAGCGATAAAGTGGCAAAAACAAATATTGGCAGAAATCTGTCAAAACAGAACAGCTGACAAAGGTCGAATTTTTTAGGGGTTTTCTGTTGCTCAAATCAAAAAGTGTTCAACTAACGAAAGTTTGGATATAACCTGGGGAATGTGTAAAAGAAATCGCAGGTCCAAAATATATACAGAGAATTTATACGAATTTTTACGGTGCAGCACCGAAAACAGTTTCAGGACAGCAACATCCCCAAATCTTTACCTCACTCAAATTAGAGGCTTCTCTTGGCACAAAAACGAAATAAACAAGATAAGGAGCGGTCATTACAGTAGCAATGACTTCCAAGACTCAAATAAAAGAAAAATTACTGAAAATAAACATTGGGTTATCTCCCAAGAGTGCTTTTCTTTAACGCCTTTGAGCTAGACGCAGAAAATTGGGAATCAAGTAATATCAGAAGGAGCATTAAGATCGACTGCAGAGGTCTTGTCAATAAGGCATTGTATTTCATCCACATAAGTTTTAGAAGACCCTTTGTGATCACGCTTTGGTTCACTCAAATCACTAAAAAGATTTTTGGGACAGATCCAGTCAAAATTATTTTCGAAAGCTTCACACAATCCAAAGAGCTTGCTAGGTATAGGTATTTCGGCTTCTTCATCATTTGTACTAATAACCTTTATAGGTAAACCAAGTTTATTAAAACATTTAAGAACTTTTCTAGCTTCAATAATGACATCTTTAAATTCTAGGCGCAAAGCTTCCAAAATAAAAGCTTTCTTTTCAGGATCTTCAATTTCATGAAGCTTAAGGAACATGTATTGCATAAAAGGATTAAGACTAGCAAACCTAGTTTCTAACATGTGAATTAAATAAGCAGAAGCAACTTTAATACTAGGAGCTAGCTCAACCAAAGATTTTTCCTCAACTTCCTTATGCATACTAATGTGATTAAAGAACTCCTCAATGTTACTTTTTCCAATAATTGAACCACTACCTACTGAGAGGTCCTCCAGAACGTACTTAGGGAACAGCATGATGAACTAAAAGTAAAGAAATAACAACTACCAAGGATTCTAATTTTTTTGGGTTTTTGATATAAAACGATGCAGGTAAAATAAATAAAGCAAAGCAAAACTATAAAACAAAGTAAAGGATGTGTGTGCGAAAAACTCCCCTTGCAGAGGTCTTCTACTCTTCTCCCCGGCAACGGCGCCAGAAAATTAGCTTGATGGGGCGTGGTTGATGGCACTAGAAGCTTCCTTGTGCGTGGTGAATGACCAGCCAGTTGGGAACCCCAAGAGGAAGGTATGATGAGTATAGCAGCTAGTTTTCCCTCAGTTAAGAAACCAAGGTTTATGTCGATCAGGAGAAAAGCAGACAATACGACTGAAGGTGATGCAGACTTGTTTGCGACAGCTTCAGACAATTTATATATGGCGCCTCGTCCAAGCTTTGCTTGCTAGCTGCAACGTGGAACCTGCACACAACACAACCAAGTACTTTGTTCCCAACTTGCGATGAGGTTGTCAATCTCACCGGTTTGCTTGAAACAAAGGGTATGAGCGTATCGAGTGGAAAATGATAATAGTACGCGAGTAAAGTAAACAGTGCAAGTAAAGTAAACAGGTGATAGCAATATGATGGAAATAGGACCGGGGTCCACAGTTCACTAGTGGTGTCTCTCCATAAGCTAAATAACACATGCTGGGTAAACAAATTACAGTTGGGCAATTGATAGAATAAAGATAAACGTGATATGTCAAGAAGATCACTATGAGATTTACTCTGGGCATTACAACAAAATACATAGACCGCCATCCAACTGTATCTATGACTAATAATCCACTCACGGGGATATCGTCCGAACACCCCACGAGTATTAAGTTGCGAACAACAGATAATTGCATTAAGCAAAGTGTGTAATGTAAGCAAAGCATATGCCCTTGAGCATATGAATGTTGTTTTCTCCCTAGTAGCAACAGCACATCTACAACCTTAAGGGTTTCTGTCACTCCCCCAGATTAAATAGAGGCATGAACCCACTATCGAGCATAAATACCCCCTCTTGGAGTCACTAGCAACTACTCGGCCAAGATAGCTACTAACAACGGAGAGCATGCAAGATCATAAACAACATAGAGATAACATAAGATATATTTCAGTATAGCAACTCAATCGTAACACCAATATTCATCGGATCCCAACAAACCAAACATGTAGAATTACATAACGGTGATCTCAATCATGTAGGGCAGCTCATGAGATCTAAACATGAAGCACATGGTAGAGAAGACAACCATCTAGCTACTGCTATGGACCCATAGTCCAAGGTAGACTACTCACTCATCGCTCCAGAGGCAAGCATGGCGATGAAGAAGACCTCCGGTGGCGATTCCCCTCTCCGGCAGGGTGCCGGGAAGAGCTTCTGGACCCTCCCGATCTCGGGTCGACGATGGCGGCGGATCGCGATGTGTTTCTGGAAAATTGATCGGGTACCTAGATTTTTCCCGTCGGGGGGTCTTTATAGGCGAAGGGGCGATATCAGAGGTGGAGCCAGGTGGCCTCACACCAGGGCGGCGCGGGCCAGGGCCTGGCCGCGCTGGCCTGGCGTGTGGGGCCCCTGTGGCTCCCCTCCTACTCCCCTTCGGATCTCTGGAAGCTTCCAGGAAAAATAAGACTTCAGGAACTTGTTTTGTCCAATTCCGAGAATATTTCCTGTGTATCACTTCTGAAACACAAAAACAGCAGAAAACAGGGAACTGGCACTGTGGCAACTTGTTAGTAGGTTAGTTCCGAAAAATGCATAAAAGTGCCACTAAGTGTAACGAAACATTGGGCAAATGGTGTAAAAATAAGCATGGAGCATCAAAAATTATAGATACGTTTGAGACGTATCAGTACACGCCACCTTCGTCTTTGTAGAGCCCCTCTTTCTCTCCCTCGACGCTCGCCCACTCTCTCATTCTCACTGCAACCGCCTCTCCTGTCCCATCATCTTCTCCACTTCGCATCGAAAAAACCCCGAAGAAAAAACCCCGGCGATGGAGAAGAATGAGATGCCCATTGTCGGCGCTTCCGACGTAGCCGCCGGCGCATCGGCCGCTGGCACATCAGCCGCCGCCCCCGTCCAGGCCCCCATCGCTGCTTCGAACGTAGCCGCCGGCGCATCAGCCGCCGGCGCATCGGCCGCCGGTGCATCGGCCGCCGCCCCCGTCTAGGCCCCCGTCGCTGCTTCCGACGTAGCCGTCGGCGCATCAGCGCCGGCGCATCGGCCGCCGCCCCCGTCCAGGCCCCCGTCTAGGCCCCCGTCGATTGGGACCCGTACGAACAAGAGCCGTACGTCGCCCCGGAGAACCCCTACGACACCAGCATCGTCGACGACGAGGAGGTAACCCTTTGTTCCCTTGTTCTTATCCCATTTCAATCCTTTTTGTGTTAGATCTTGCATTATTAGGGTTCGTCTGTTCCTAGTTCTATCCTTTTATGTTAGATCTTGCGTTATTAGGGTTCGTCTATTCCTAGTTCAATCCTTTTGTGTTAGATCTTGCGTTATTAGGGTTCGTCTGTTCCTAGTTCTAGATCTTGCGTGTTAGATCTTGCGTTATTAGGGTTCGTCTATTCCTAGTTCTAGATCTTGCGTTATTAGTGTTTGTGATTTGCTTTTATTTAAGATTCGGTTAACTTATGTGAGTAATCAATCCCATCCGGTTAATTTGTGCCGATGATGATGAATATTTGGGCACAAATTGATTCAGGGTTTGGTCAGTGAACAATTGGTGTGTACAAATTTGTTGTGCAAGATCTTTGGTTCACTGGCTCAAATCCTTGATATAAGTGTGTCCAATGTAACTGAGGCTACCTCTTTTTTGTGTGCCTATATTATCATGCATGATCTTTTGTTCACTCTCTGTTCCATCATCGCTGCAATTGACTCTGTGTTTTTCGATCTTTGGTGCTACGTGACAGGTGCAAAGCAGCGACGTCGACAGCGACGACGAGTCCTTCCACACCAAGACTCGTCACGTCCTTAGGAGGCTGCAGTCCGACCATTACGATCGCCACTTTGCTCGAGGCGTTTATAGGTGCCCCTTCTGTAACAGGAGGCTCCGCACCCCTGACTTCAACTGCCTGGTGAACCATGCTGAATCCATTGGCAGAGCCATTGGCGGCGCTAGAGTTGGAATGACCATGAACATGCATGCGTTCATGGCCAAACACAAAGCACTTGGGATTCACCTGCGCAGCCTCCAAGCTTAATCCCATTCATGTAAAATCTAGCTTATATTGGATCTCGGTAGTACTGTTATCTATGCTATGTTGGCTGCTGTATGCAGCTTATCGTATATTTTCTCTGGATTTGTGCCCTAGATTTCCTACTCTCTCCGATCCATATTACTCTTCACTAATGTGGTTGTATCTAAACACATTTTAGTGGTTGATACATCCGTATTAGTGAAGAGTAATATGGATCGGAGGGAGTACCTGATTGGGTAAAAATGAAGGCATAAAGAAATGAATGGCGTTAAAAAACAGAAGGAGGAGCTGCTCTAGATTTGCTACCAATTTGGGCAATCAAGAATGAATGAGATCGAGCGAGAGAGAGGAAAAAGGTACATTGAAAACTGCTAATCTGGACGAAAGAGACAGAAACCACTCGTGCCCACGTCCCAGACCCACACGGCTCCACAAGCTATGGCCCCACATGCTACGGCCCCAGCTCCGCTCGTATGACCAAACACGGTCTCGTCCTGTCCCACGCGGTCCCTTTCTACCAGCCCCACACGAGGCCCCATACAACGCGGCCCCACTCGTCAGCACGGAACGGTCAACTGAACGGGATTCCTCCCGTTTGAGCTCCTTGTGAGGGTTTCAGACAAGGGCTTGGGCAAAACTGAGGAAAAACTAAGGAGCTGGGGAAAACTGAGTACAACTAAGGACCCGAGGGCACGAAAATAGAAATCCCTTATTTGTAAGATAGCCTAAAAATAATTTTGGAAGAATATCCCCACTGGCTATTTTATATTTTGCTGTGATTTAGATAGGTTAGGCCACAGGCCTACCTATAGATCATAGGTACACACAAGAAACTCAATCCAAGTCAAACAAAGTCACACGAAATCAACTCAGCACACATAGTCAACCATTTGCAACTAATCTAGCATCACTAGAAACAATGGTTGAACGAGTGCTCAATAATGATCATGCCATGGTGAAGTTGGAAAGAGTTTCAAATAAAGGAGTAAAGCTTTGGTAGATACTTTCATAAACAAATGGAGACATAAACATCTCTTTTATCAAGTTTTTCTCAAAGGTGTTCTAAAAAACCACTTATCAAAGGGTTATAAAATAGTAGTTTTGTAAGATAGTGGGATCACAACACTATGTCCCTCTAGTTTTATAAATACTAGTTTTGGTAAAGACCTTGTCTTGAAATGGGTCTTGGCTCCTATTTTTGGAAAATAAAACATTTTGAAGATAAAGGAGGTGCCAAGATACTTTATTTTGAGAAAAGGCTTGTAGCACAAAAAATGGTCTGATCACAAGAACACAAAAAAAATTGAGTTGGTTCACACATTTATTCATCAAAACTACACTATTGGAAACATAATTTGCACAATAAACCATTCAAACATGCAGAAAATAATATTTTATTTATTTGTCTGCAATTTTTTTGTTGGCCCTCATTTTTGCACTACCAAACTCTGCTTAAACAGGGTTACAAAAGTTGGGGTGTTACAGCTCTGCCCCCCTTAAAAAGAATCTCGTCCTGAGATTCCTAAGCATAGTACTAGAGTGGTGTAGAGACTATGTTAGAGTTAGGCTTCAACGATTGCTCTTCCAACTCACCGATGATACCCTGAGGTGTGTCAAAGACTTGCTTTTGCCAAAGATGTGGATTGTCTTCATTTGCTGAAGTTGATGGCTGAAGAGTTGATGCTGTCGAGAGTACCTTGTCGAAACCCCGTCGAGGCGCCTCTAAAGTTAGTGCGGTTAGGCTATCTAGTGTGCCTGTAAAGACTCTACAAAAGTCAGAAGGTCATCATCTCGTAGCTGAGGTCTTGAAAAGTTGAGGCTTCTCTAGTAGCTCTCGCTGGCTTGGAGTCGTTTCTTATTTCGTGTAGCTTGATGGAATATTCAATCTTCGTGTCACGCCTTGAAGCTTGATGTTGGTGTAGACCCTTCTGTCTTGAGCTTGGAGTGCTATAGAGGCTGTAGATAATGGCACTTGAGCTTCGGTCTTGCTAGGTACTTCAAATTTGTAGACTTAACTGTCTACGCTTCCTAACTAGCAGGGCAACGTTAGTCCTAACCGGAAGTATTCTTCTGAGTCACCTCGGGCTTGAGATGAAGGTTCTTCTTTGGCAAAGGCGAGTCGAGGGCTGGATCTTGAAGAGTCTGCAGGCTTCCATTTGCTTGGTGGGGATCAACCATGTGAGTCTTTGTCTTCATGTGCCAAGAAATTATTGAACTTCGCAGGTTAGGCTTAGCTTCGATACTACTATGCTCCATGTTAGTTGGCTTGTTAGAAGATTAGCCGGTGCCAAAGGGGTTAAGAGAGTATCATCAATGTTAGCGAAACTCTAGATTTAAGGTTAGGCGATCCAGGTTAGTGAAGTCTTTGTCTTCTAGAAGTCTTTTGTAGTCCAGGCAGGTCTATCTTCTTCTCCCTTGGTGTTGTAGAGGGGTCTTGACGATTCTTGGGTATGTGTTCCGAGAAGAGTTATAATCCACTCAAGGTTGGAGTTAGCGTTTTAATATTAACTTATCTATGCTACTCGAGCTGACATAAATAGATGAGAGGGAAAACACATTTTAGAGAGGTTTCCTATTCAGGGTTTTACACACCAGAGGGTTTTTATGGCCGAGATGCCAAAAAAGCACACGCACAAGGTAACAATACACACTCAAGAACCACACAAAGCAACCACAAACAATAACAAGAACACACAAGGTACTTAGAGTACCAAAGGACACCCAACAACTCGCGATATTTGGGGTTAGCTCAATCGAAACGATCGAGCTTGTCCTATTCATCCTAGGGTCATGGTTGGTCATAGTTGTTGATGCCTTCATTTTTCTTGATTCTAGCTTCAGCTGAAACTTGATGACAGTTGTCGCTGAAGTTGAGGCGAAGCTGAGCTGCCAATACTGATTTGAAAAGTGCATATTCTTGAGTCTTCTTGTTCCACATTACATGGACATGGGGTCTTCAGAAGGTTTGTTGAAGTTCTCCATATATGACAATGACTCGTGCCTGGCCTAAAAATGTCTAGTCAAGCAACCAAGAGCTTGGTCCTTGACGACTGCAAAAGTGCATGTCCAAGGAGGAACAAGATCAGTATCTTGACACAGCCGTTGGTGTGAACCAAAGGCAAAATATTTGTCCACCCTCTTCTTCCTTTTGCGCCTGGAGAGATTTGAAGACGTCTTTCTGACGGTTTGCTCCATCTTGTGTTGCTAAACTTTGGGTCTAATTGGGGTACAACGTCCATTAATTAAATTTGAAGTGGAGGAGACAAAAGAGTAAAATCTTTAAAATTATTTGATAATCAGAGAGGTAAGATGAGAAGTTTTGAAGAGACAAGAGGAGTATAAGCCACTCGATTAGACGATTAGGAAAATAAACTTTGAAATTAGTTTTATCTAAGATACTACTTTCCTATCTAACGCGAAAAATTTATACCTTTCTATTGGTATGCTGGTTGAAATTTTTGTGCAAACCTAGGTACCTGCAAGTTGTTTTGGGCAAACTAGGGTTTACTTCTTAATAGAAACCCTCTTAATTAATACAAGTAGCTATGGTAATAAAACCTTGAAGTTTGTTCAGTATCTAAACTTATTTGTTTCTAATACTTGTTTGGTGTGGAATATGTGCTGTTGTGGTGTATGCGTTGTGGATGCTTGCATGCTTATATGTTGTCCTTGTTTATCGGCGCTAGATCGAACGACACCAAGAGTACCGAGGAAAGGGAAGTCGTTGAGTATCAGGAAGAAGACCAGGGACAAGCTATTAAGGCAAGCCATCTAAACTTGATGCATCTCTGATCCTAGTTTTACTTATGCATAATTTATATACTATTTAAGAAAATGCATGGTTTTATGTATTGCTATTGTCTCTAGATAGCAATTGTTGGCGACTTGGCCCCACAAGTCATTTGTTATCATCCTTATGGATGACACCTCCTTGACACCTACTTATCTCCTGTGTTAGTGGCTTGATGGCTAGCATCATGGCCTTTGGAAAACTTTGTAGTGGAGCAAAACTCTAGGTTGGGAACACTCAAATGGGATGTTTGAAAATGACTTCGACAACATTGGAATAGGAAGCTATTCCATTGATGGATTTCAAAATGAGATTTTGAAAATGAGGTGGGTATGGACATCCCAGAGTTGGAGCCAAGAGATTTTCTAAAATGACATTGGTGATCACTAGGTCTTCGCTCAGAACAATTAACCCGTCCAACCACATTACCCTGGTATGGGACGGGGCTTAGCTTATAGTTTGTTTATTTTAGTACGGGAGTATCATAACTATATAAGGGTACGCGGTACCCCGGAATTCGGATTGCTGCAACTGGGCAATAGTGAATCAGGATCCAGTGAGGGATTTATCCGGCCAGAAGACATTATGGGTCTCCTGACGTGGCACTGGAGTTACGCTCGAACATGGAGGTAGACTGCTAGGGTGTGCCAAGGAGGTACATACTCCATAGGGTAGATTCTCATACTAAGGTAGATAAGCGAAAGGCTTTGATCGGGTGCTTGTCGTGGTATAGGATGCTATGCAGGGATGATGCCCACACGATGAGTATTCGGATGGTGTGGATAAATCTATTCGAATAGCCGAGTCCTCGATCATGGACGGTTGGAATGACCGTTACTTAGCCCAATGTCGGTTTTGGTTAAAGTGATTTTTTGGAGAAATGGAGAAATGTGCCGGACGAAGTACTCGGAGGGTACTGCCATGGCACGAGAAAGGTTTGGAGTACTTGAAGGGTACGACCGAGGAAATGGTGAAGGTCATGTGTGATTGACCGGGTTTACGAAACATATAAGGGTTACCCCCCCCCTTCATAGAGATTTTACCAAAAACATTTTCTAAATGTTTTTAACAAAGATATGGAGATGTCGTAGAACATGGTTCTAGACATGCTATATCGACACGAGAAAAAGGAGTTTTCCAAAAGAAAGCAAATTAGTCTAGAGCCTATTTCTTGCTACAGCCAAACTGCATATTACACTCTCTCCTTAGATGGTTTGCGAGTACAATTCCAAAATATACTCACGGCTTTGTCCCTGGCTATTAACTTGGTCAGACCTGGAGGAAAACTTTATTGATGCTGATGGTGGGAACAACGACGTTGGTGCGAACTAGGGACGTCTCCTAGTCAGTTGCCTGTAGGGTAGTCGGCATGACGTGGGCCGTTAACACTACTTTGTATCCGCTGCTCATTTGTGAACTTGCCCTGTGTGGCATTATCGTACTTGGTCATGTGACCAATTGTAAGTCTTTTATTTGGTACTGAAATGGATGATGTGATTTTGATATCAGCTCGGTTATGTGGACTCACGACATACTGATCATGGGATCGTGAGTTGTATGCATAACAGGTATCTCGGATGGCTAATCCGGGGTCACCACAGAGTTGGTATCAGAGCCATCCTGACTATAGGAGACCTTAGTTAGCATGG